>OX457025.1:2029144-2621144 GCA_949752745.1 Protula sp. h YS-2021
AAATGCTTCTTCTCCCATAATTTTGATCGCATTTCTTTCCAATTTTGGATGTTTGTTCTTTAGGTAGGCCTCTCTTGAAAAGTTACTTTTTTTATGATATACTAAAAATTGGCTAAACAGGGGCATTTCAAAAATTTTTGTTGCCAATTTTTAAATTGCTTCTTCTCCCGCAATTTTGATCAGATTTTCTTTAAATTTGGTACGAATGCCTTCAACGTAGTCCTGCCTTGAAAATTAACTTTTCGTGGCGATCCGCCGTAAATTGGCCAAATTGGGGGCATTTTTAATTTTTTTTTGGTGCTTTATTTTCAAAATGCTTCTCGAACAATTTTGATCAGATTTTCTTTAACTTTCGCATGAATGTTCTGTAGGTACTACTCTGTAAATACGTTACTGTTTCTGGCGATCCGCCAAAAATTGGCTAAATTAGGGGCATTTTTAATTTATTGGTAAAATTTTGAAAATGCTTCTTCTCCCACAATTTTGATTGAATTCCTTTCCAATTTTGTACGATTCTTCTCCAGTTAAGCGCCTCTTGAAAAATTAATTGTTTTTGGGCGATCCGCCAAAACTTGCAAGTTGAATAAACATGCGCGTTGGTCCAAGCGCATCGACGCAAGTTTGGTAAACATACACACTGGTTCGAAATCGAAACACGCATCGGCGCAAGTTAAATATATATGCCCACTGGTCCAAAATGCAAACCGCGCATCAATGCAAGTTAAATAAACATACGCACTGTCTAAAATAAGAAATACTGCTCAACGCAAATTAAATAAACATGCGGAGTGGTCCGAAATGTGAACAGCGCCCCAATGCAAGCTAAATAAATATGGACACCGGTCCGAATTGCGAACCATCAACGGAAATTGAATATACATGCGCATTGGTCTGAAATGCGAACTGCGCATGGACGCAAGTTAAATAAACATGCGCATTGGTCTAAAATAAGAACCGCGCATCAATGCAAATTGAATAAACTTACGCACTGGTCCGAAATGCGAACCGCGCATCAACGCAAGTTAAATAAACATGCGCATTGGTCTAAAATAAGAACCGCGCATCAATGCAAATTGAATAAACATGCGCACTGGCCCAAAAAGTCAAACGCGCAAGCTGAACAAACATACGCACTGGTCCGAAATGCGAACGGCTTATCAACGAAAGTTGAATAAATATGCTCACTGGTTTGAAATGCGAGCCGCGCATCAACGCAAGTTAAGTAAACATGAGCAGCAATGCATATTAAATAAATATGCGCACTGGTTCGCTTTGCGAACAGCACATCAACGCAAGTTAAACAAACATGCGCACTGGTCGCTTTTCGTAACCGGGGCTTTGTCCTTGGACAAACTTGTACAATGTGACTTTGGCAAACAGACAAGCTTATTCATAGATTCACTAGATCTCGGCTGGTCACAATGTCCCTGGACATTCTTGTTTTTCTTTATTGTTTGGTCTTTTTTTGTTGTCCTCAAATTTTGCCTGGAGTATTGTTAAGCTGTGATAATATGTATGGCAACACGTACCATCAGAATTATGGAAGGACCTGAAACTAGAGCATTGTACAGGTGCAGCATCTGCCTTGGCAAAATATCCAAGACCTTCATATGTGAAAGTTTTACAAAGAAAATTTAACACACATGATCTTTTCAAAACTTTTAAACTGTACGGTTATTTACTTATTTTATGGTTGCTTTTTGTTACCCCTTAAATGGTAATTTCATTTTTGGAAAGAGCACATGTGCCACAGAATGGCGTTGCCTGTTTCATCAATGTAAATAAACAGCAGTAGTGCATCTGTTTGCAGAATCATGTGATATCTCTTCCCAGCTTAATCGGCATTTTGTGTGCGTGCTTTTTGTTGTTTTGCTGTTTTCCGCTTTTTTTTTTTTTTTGGAAGGGGGGGGGGGGGCGTGTAAAGCATTTGATATTTCAGATTATGTCTCTAAAACTTGTGCGAAGTGCATAAGCACTTGCATGAAAGCAGCGAGATCAATACTGAATACAACCAAACGGCGGTTGCACAAACTGATATATTGCTTTGCCTGTTCACCTCATCAGCTGACTCGATCGTGCTATTAATCCTGTACATGTTTTGCGAAAACTAGAACACCTTGTGCACCGCAAAATCACGTTACTATGTAACTGGCTGTCACAGTTTTCCTTTCTTTTTTTTCATTGTTTTAATATTTACAAAAAATTGGCAGCAATTTTGGGGAAAAACCGAAAAAATGTCAGTAAAGTCTCCAGGAAAATCCAGAGAAACTCCAGGAAAATAGCCTCATTGAATTGCAATTTATGCAGAAGCACACGTTACTCTCTAACTGGCTGTTACTTTTTTATATTTGCCAAAAATTGGCACAAATATTGGCCAAAGACTAATATTTTGTAAAACGTATCTTCTTGGGTTTTCATGCAAATTTTCTACAATTTTGGATGCATAGGTGTTCATTTATCTATTACTTGTTTTGGTGATTCGACAACAATTGGCTGAAACAAATTGGCCAGAAAACCAATTTGTTTTTCGTAAAATCTTTACTAACTCCAATATAATAGTCTTACTGTCTTCAAATTTCAGACTAAGGTAGCAGGCGTTATATCTACCCGACCATTCCATTTTTATGATTGCCCAAAACTTAGCGAACGTTTTGACGAAAAAGCAAAAAAAAAAAAAAAAAAAAAAAAAAAAATGAAGTGAAATCTTAAGGAACGAATAGAAAATAGCTTTACTGTCTTGATCATTATTACCTATCACACTATTGCTTTTTTTTATGAGTGGCCAAAAATGGAGAAAAGTAGGGTAAAAGTGGGGCTTCTAAAACAGGAAGTGACGTCATAATGACGTCAGGAGGTGTTTTAGAAGCCCCATGGGGTTTCTAAAACAGTGACGTCATAATGACGTCACTGTGGGGAAAACCCGATCGATAAATTTCAGAGTGCACTCGTACAGATTGTGGGGGAAAACCCGATCGATAAATTTCAGAGTGCACTCGTACAGAGTGTGGGGGAAACCCGATCGATAAATTTTAGAGTGCACTCGTTCAGAGCGTGGGAACGATCAAAAAATTTGAGAAGGAATGGGATTTTCAGCAGGATAAAAGTGGGGGCTCCGAAAACAGGAAGGGACGTCATAATGACGTCACGAGGTGTTTTCGGAGCCCCATGGGGCTCCGAAAACAGTGACGTGATTGTTTTCGAATCCGCATGGGTATTTTGAAACAGGTAATCGAAAGAGCGCGCGCCCGTTCAATGACGTCATGATGACGTCATGATGACGTTATAATGACGTCATCATGATGACGTTATAATGACGTCATCATGACGTTATAATGGCGTCATCATCATGACGTTATAATGACGTCATAATGACGTCATCATGACGTTTTCATGACGTCATCATCATGACGTTATAATGACGTCATTATGACGTTATCATGACGTTATCATGACGTCATCATGATGTTATGGCATATTAAGACAGTTCTAAGCAGGATAACCCTAAGTGGCCTGTCAATCATCATGACGTCATTAGTCACATGACCTGTCAATCATCATTGGTCACATGACCTGTCAATCATGTGTGATGTGATTCCAACCGCATATGAGGAATATTTTCCTGCTCATTAACCTTCTGGCCTGAATGGCTCAGTTGGTAGAGCAGAGGACCCGTAGGCGGACCCATGATCTGAAGGTCGGTGGATCGAACCCGCGCTCGGGCATCACTTTCATATCATGGGTCCTCAATCTTAGAAGACCCCCCCCCCAGGATCAAGACATGACATGAATCGGACCCCCCCCCCCAGGACCAGGACATGACATGAATTGACCCCCCCCCCCAGGACCAAGACATGACATGAATCGGACCCCCCCCCAGGACCAAGACATGACATGTATCGGACCCCCCCCAGGACCAAGACATGACATGTATCGGACCCCCCCCCCGGACCAAGACATGGCATGTATCGGACATAGTCATATAGCTATATGACTATGTAATTGCTATGTGAACATAATTAGTTTCAAGTATGTATGTCATTATCAGATCGTTTAACAGTCAAGCCGCGATAGCTCACTTGGCAGAGCAAACGGCTAGCAACCTGAGAGTCCCGGGATCGATACCACATCGGGGCAAACTTTTTTTTGGTTCTTTGTTCACTTTTATGACTCTGTGACATTATGTGACAACATGTGACTGTGACATCATGTGACTCTGTGACATTATGTGACTGTGACTGTTTTTTTTTTTTTTTTTTTTTTTTTTTTTTTTTAACATAATGGCTATATTTCTATGTCTATTTTCACTATTATTATGATAATATTTAATTAGTCATATTTCAATGGTTCTAGCCACACAGCATAGGAATAAATACATGTGTACAGAGTGTGGGGAAACCGATCAATAAATTTTAGAGTGCACTCGTTCAGAGTGTGGAGGAAACCGATCGATAAAATTTCAGAGTGCACTCGTTCAGACCGTGGGAACGATCGATAAATTTGAAAACATCAAAGGCCTAGACCGTGGGAACGATCGATAAATTTGAAAACATCAAAGGCCTAGACCGTGGGAACGATCAATAAATTTCAGAGTGCACTAATTCAGAGCGTGGGAACGATCAATAAATTTGAGAAGGAATGGGATTTTCCACAACTCTATGTTTTATGTTATAGTAGTTGGAAAATGACACTTCTAAAGCACATTTAACAAATGTAGGTTTTTATAACATATAATATATAAAATAAGTTTGAACATTTTAGCATGCTACTTATTTAAATGTTCTAAAGTTATAGTAGTGGAAAAATGGTGGTTCTAGACCAACTTTAACAAATTTAGTTTTTAACACCATATGATATATAAAATAAGTTTGAACATTTTAGCATGCTACTTATTTGAATATTCTAAAGTCATAGTAGTGGAAAAATGATGGTTCTAGACCAACTTTAACAAATTTTGTTTTTTGACAAAATATGATGTATAAAATAAGTTTGAACATTTTACCATGGTGTAGTAGGGTAAAAATAAGGGTTCTAGACCAACTTTAACAAATTTAGTTTTTAACACCATATGATATATAAAATAGGTTTGAACATTTTAGCATGCTAGTTATTTGAATATTCTAAAGTCATAGTAGTGGAAAAATGGTGGTTCTAGACCAATTTTAACAAATTTTGTTTTTTGACAAAATATGATGTATAAAATAAGTTTGAACATTTTACCATGGTGTAGTAGGGTAAAAATAAGGGTTCTAGACCAACTTTAACAAATTTAGTTTTTAACACCATATGATATATAAAATAAGTTTGAACATTTTAGCATGCTAGTTATTTGAATATTCTAAAGTCATAGTAGTGGAAAAATGGTGGTTCTAGACCAATTTTAACAAATTTTGTTTTTTTGACAAAATATGATGTATAAAATAAGTTTGAACATTTTACCATGGTGTAGTAGGGTAAAAATAAGGGTTCTAGACCAACTTGAACAAATTTTTGTTTTTTTGACAACATATGATGTATAAAATAAGTTTGAACATTTTACCATGGTGTAGTAAGGTCAAAATCAGGGTTCTAGACCAACTTTAACAAATTTAGTGTTTTACACGTTTCAGACGATTCTACCACTTGGTTGGTTGGTTGATTGTTGGAAAATGGGAAGTGAAAATGTGGATAGTTATGTAGGAAAACTGCGCCCATTCAAAAGACGTGTTCGAATGGCAAGCCCATTTTAAAGACGTGTTCGAATGGCAAGCCCATTCAAAACACGTGTTCGAATAATTTTTGAAAGATATTACGTCGTGGTATTGTTCTACAAATTGTTCAACATGTTCAACATGTTCAACAAGTTCAACATGTTGTTGTTCAACATGTTGTTGTTCAACATGTTGTTCAACATGTTCAACAAGTTCAACATGTTCAACATGTTCAACATGTTCAACATGTTCAACATGTTCAACATGTTCAACAAGTTCAACATGTTCAACATGTTCAACATGTTGTTGTTCAACATGTTGTTCAACATGTTGTTGTTCAACATGTTGTTCAACATGTTCAACAAGTTGTATATAAAGCTATGTTTAAAGACTTTCTCATCATTTGAATAGTGTAGGTTGAACCGAAAGGATGTATAAATGCAACATTTGTTCGAAATCTTACAATTGGCCACAAAGTCTTAAAAGACACTCAAAGATTGCTCACACTTCAGAAGTGGATGAAGAATCGGATATGGAAAACCCTGTAAAACTACCTTTCACGGAAACTTTAGATGAGTCTTCTATGGAAAGTCAAAACGTCAACATGGCTGAAAAGAATGCACATGCTTGTACAGAATGTGGTGCATTATACAACAGCGAAGAAGCTTTGCTCAAACATATGGAGCAGTGTGCCGAGGAGGCTGATGACAGGAGTTCTGAAAGTGAGTCAGAAACAGACTCTGAAAGTGAGTCAGAAATAGACTCTGTTTGGCATGATATGGTTCAAGAAGTCTACGATGACTATGATAACATATTTCAAGAAAAGGTTTTAGAATATGAAGAACAAGGACTTGAAGATGCGCGTGAAATAGCAAGTTATGACCTTCGACCCATTTATAAGCATGGACTAAAACAACTGTTTATGAGACTGTTCAACTATACCCAGCGTCTACAACAAAGCCAACATTATCAAAAGATTTTAGAGGACTTTAATTACTTTGTTGATGAAAAACATTATAAGTATTCAAAGGCATTAAAGGCGGCTATAAGGAAGAACAATGCATTCTTTGAAGAGCTACTAGATATGGAGGAGGAGGAGGAGGAGGATGGTAGCAGTGACGAAGAAAGTGGCATGGACAGTGAACAGAGTGAAACAGATGCAGAAAAATAGACTTATTTGACTAAACTTTATAATAAAGATTTTATAAAGGTTGTAATATTTTATTAACTTAAGCGTTGTGTATTAATATATGTCTTGCTTTGCAACACTAAAGTCGTAAGGTTCCTGACGCGGTTTTAATTGACCCGTAAACCATATATCATATATTATGTATTATAATTAATTTTGTATTATTATGTATTATATTCAAGAATTGTATTATTATGTATTATATTTAAGTATTGTTTTATTATGTATTATATCCAAGTATTGTATGAGAAAAATAAAAAGTTGAAAAGCATCATATGAGTTTTTATTGAATATCACAAATATGTACAATTATGATAAAATAAAACTATTTCAAATACATATTATGTTAATACATGTGCAGATTCACAAGAACTTAACTTAAAATTTTATAACAACTGACTTCACATGAACATAGATCATGTTAATTTCATAGTCTACATATGAAGACAATTTTATTTGAACTACATATCAAATGTACATGTCCATATGAGTCAAAGCTAGGTTTCAAGTTCTTGTCAAGCTTCAAAACCTTTGCTCCAATCTTCTACACTGAGGGTGATGAAATCATAGCATCCACTAAGCTCCTCATGCTGTAAAAACTGTATACAGTCATCTCGCTGTCTACTCAACCATCTTCTGACAGTCACTGCATTTATATAGATCCATTTTCTGAAGCATGAGATCCACTGCCGTTATTTGCTTCTTCAACATGTGCCAATCGTTCAATGACAGCAAAATTCCCTTCTTGGTAGGATGTAACCTCCCAGATGTATGATCCGCAATATATTCGCGAATGTTAACCATGACTTTCTGTTGATATTTCGCCAATTTAATATATATTTCTCCATTAATGGGTATCATAACCGGTAAAGCGTCTACACTGTTCTTCTTCATGGTGGTAGCAGCTTTACGCTCTGGTTCTTGCTTCATTTTAGGCTCTGTCTTCATTTTTCGCTTTTTACACGGCGGCGTCATAGCTGATAACTCATCTCTTTTTATCTTTCTAAGATGAGGTCGCTTTTGACGCTGTTGACGTGACTTCGCCTTAGACTTTACCATGGGCATTGCCTTAGACTTTGCTGTAGGTATTGTCTCAGGCTTTACTATAAAATGCTCTGCAGGCATTGTCTCAGACTTTTCTACAGCCATTGTCATAGATGGTAGTTGTTCGCTCACTGTAGACATGTTCCCTCTTCAGTATCTTGATACAAAATGCGTGTTACGTCTGAGAGCGGCTGCCTTTTATACTTTATAGTTGTCTTAATATGTTTAGAAATAACTTTACCACGTTTTCCTTTTTGGCCAATTGTAAGATTTCGAACAAATGTTGCATGTATACATCCTTTCGGTTCAACCTACACTATTCAAATGATGAGAAAGTCTTTAAACATAGCTTTATATACAACTTGTTGAACATGTTGAACAACATGTTGAACAACAACATGTTGAACAACATGTTGAACAACAACATGTTGAACATGTTGAACATGTTGAACATGTTGAACATGTTGAACATGTTGAACATGTTGAACATGTTGAACTTGTTGAACATGTTGAACAACATGTTGAACAACAACATGTTGAACAACAACATGTTGAACTTGTTGAACATGTTGAACATGTTGAACAATTTGTTGAACAATACCACGACGTAATATCTTTCAAAAATTATTTGAACACGTGTTTTGAATGGGCTTGCCATTCGAACACGTCTTTAAAATGGGCTTGCCATTCGAACACGTCTTTTGAATGGGCGCAGTTTTCCTACATAACTATCCACATTTTCACTTCCCATTTTCCAACAATCAACCAACCAACCAAGTGGTAGAATCGTCTGAAACGTGTAAAAAACTAAATTTGTTAAAGTTGGTCTAGAACCCTGATTTTGACCTTACTACACCATGGTAAAATGTTCAAACTTATTTTATACATCATATGTTGTCAAAAAAACAAAAATTTGTTCAAGTTGGTCTAGAACCCTTATTTTTACCCTACTACACCATGGTAAAATGTTCAAACTTATTTTATACATCATATTTTGTCAAAAAACAAAATTTGTTAAAATTGGTCTAGAACCACCATTTTTCCACTACTATGACTTTAGAATATTCAAATAACTAGCATGCTAAAATGTTCAAACTTATTTTATATATCATATGGTGTTAAAAACTAAATTTGTTAAAGTTGGTCTAGAACCCTTATTTTTACCCTACTACACCATGGTAAAATGTTCAAACTTATTTTATACATCATATTTTGTCAAAAAACAAAATTTGTTAAAGTTGGTCTAGAACCATCATTTTTCCACTACTATGACTTTAGAATATTCAAATAAGTAGCATGCTAAAATGTTCAAACTTATTTTATATATCATATGGTGTTAAAAACTAAATTTGTTAAAGTTGGTCTAGAACCACCATTTTTCCACTACTATAACTTTAGAACATTTAAATAAGTAGCATGCTAAAATGTTCAAACTTATTTTATATATTATATGTTATAAAAACCTACATTTGTTAAATGTGCTTTAGAAGTGTCATTTTCCAACTACTATAACATAAAACATAGAGTTGTGGAAAATCCCATTCCTTCTCAAATTTATTGATCGTTCCCACGCTCTGAATTAGTGCACTCTGAAATTTATTGATCGTTCCCACGGTCTAGGCCTTTGATGTTTTCAAATTTATCGATCGTTCCCACGGTCTAGGCCTTTGATGTTTTCAAATTTATCGATCGTTCCCACGGTCTGAACGAGTGCACTCTGAAATTTTATCGATCGGTTTCCTCCACACTCTGAACGAGTGCACTCTAAAATTTATTGATCGGTTTCCCCACACTCTGTACACATGTATTTATTCCTATGCTGTGTGGCTAGAACCATTGAAATATGACTAATTAAATATTATCATAATAATAGTGAAAATAGACATAGAAATATAGCCATTATGTTAAAAAAAAAAATAAAAAAAAAAACAGTCACAGTCACATAATGTCACAGAGTCACATGATGTCACAGTCACATGTTGTCACATAATGTCACAGAGTCATAAAAGTGAACAAAGAACCAAAAAAAAAGTTTGCCCCGATGTGGTATCGATCCCGGGACTCTCAGGTTGCTAGCCGTTTGCTCTGCCAAGTGAGCTATCGCGGCTTGACTGTTAAACGATCTGATAATGACATACATACTTGAAACTAATTATGTTCACATAGCAATTACATAGTCATATAGCTATATGACTATGTCCGATACATGCCATGTCTTGGTCCGGGGGGGGGGGTCCGATACATGTCATGTCTTGGTCCTGGGGGGGGGGGGGTCCGATACATGTCATGTCTTGGTCCTGGGGGGGGGGGTCCGATTCATGTCATGTCTTGGTCCTGGGGGGGGGGGTCAATTCATGTCATGTCCTGGTCCTGGGGGGGGGGTCCGATTCATGTCATGTCTTGATCCTGGGGGGGGGGGGGTCTTCTAAGATTGAGGACCCATGATATGAAAGTGATGCCCGAGGGCGGGTTCGATCCACCGACCTTCAGATCATGGGTCCGCCTACGGGTCCTCTGCTCTACCAACTGAGCCATTCAGGCCAGAAGGTTAATGAGCAGGAAAATATTCCTCATATGCGGTTGGAATCACATCACACATGATTGACAGGTCATGTGACCAATGATGATTGACAGGTCATGTGACTAATGACGTCATGATGATTGACAGGCCACTTAGGGTTATCCTGCTTAGAACTGTCTTAATATGCCATAACATCATGATGACGTCATGATAACGTCATGATAACGTCATAATGACGTCATTATAACGTCATGATGATGACGTCATGAAAACGTCATGATGACGTCATTATGACGTCATTATAACGTCATGATGATGACGCCATTATAACGTCATGATGACGTCATTATAACGTCATCATGATGACGTCATTATAACGTCATCATGACGTCATCATGACGTCATTGAACGGGCGCGCGCTCTTTCGATTACCTGTTTCAAAATACCCATGCGGATTCGAAAACAATCACGTCACTGTTTTCGGAGCCCCATGGGGCTCCGAAAACACCTCGTGACGTCATTATGACGTCCCTTCCTGTTTTCGGAGCCCCCACTTTTATCCTGCTGAAAATCCCATTCCTTCTCAAATTTTTTGATCGTTCCCACGCTCTGAACGAGTGCACTCTAAAATTTATCGATCGGGTTTTCCCCCACACTCTGTACGAGTGCACTCTGAAATTTATCGATCGGGTTTTCCCCCACAATCTGTACGAGTGCACTCTGAAATTTATCGATCGGGTTTTCCCCACAGTGGCGTCATTATGACGTCACTGTTTTAGAAACCCCATGGGGCTTCTAAAACACCTCCTGACGTCATTATGACGTCACTTCCTGTTTTAGAAGCCCCACTTTTACCCTACTGAGAAATTTTGGGGACCCCCCCTCCCCCCACCCCCCACTCAATAAAAAAATCAGTAAAATCCCCAGGAAAATAGCTTCATTGCCTTGTAATTTTAAGTAAGAGTAGCACACATTACCATGTAACTGTTATTGTTTTTTATATTCGCCAAAAATTGGCGGATATATTGGTGAAAAACCAATTTTTAAAATCATACCTTCTTGTGTTTTCATAAAAACGCTCTAAAATTTTCGTGTAAGATTTCGTTTGACAATTTGCCAAAATTGGCTTAAATATTGTCGAAAAACATTTTTTGTAGCATTAACTAACTGCACGAAAATAGTTTTACTATTTAAAAATTTAAGTGTAGGTATTATGCGTTATTGCTTACCTTGCTGTTACTTTTTTGGTGATTGGCAAAAAAATTGGCCAAAATTTTTAATAAAATCTTAAATAGCTGCTGGAAAATAGTCTTACTGTCTTAAAATTTTAAAGAAAGGTAACAGGGCTTACTGCCTAGCTGGCTGTTACAATTATTGGTGATTGGCCAAAAATTCGCGAAATTTTGGCAAAAACTAAAAAAAATCAGTAAAATCGGAACGAACCTTAGGAAAATAGCCTTATGGTCTTGACATTTTAAATAAAGTAACTACCTGACTATTACTTTTGTGGTGATTCGGCAATAAATTGCCGAAAAGCAAGAAACTTTTAATAAAATCTTTAAGAACTCCAGAAAAATAACCTCATTGGAGTAGCATACATTACAAAGCAACTGGCTATAAGCTGTTTTGGCAGTTCACCAAAAAATGGGCGGAACTTTTAGAACGAATCTGCTGGGGTTTTCATAGAAATTTTCTAATTTTTGGTGGATGGTAGACGGCAAAAGTGTGTCCATAAGTGTCCAGTTTTACTTGTTTTGGCAACTCGCCAAAAATTTGCCGAAATATCGGAAAAACTAATTTGTTTTATTTTTTGAAAAATCTTAACTCATTCAAGGAAATAGTCTTACTGTTTGAAATTTTGCGTGAAGGTGAAAGTAGCAGGCGTGATTTTTTTTGGTTATTGGCCAAAAATTGGCGATCATTTTGGTCTAAACCCCCCAAATTCAGTAAAACCTTAACGAACTTCAGAAAAATAGCCTTACTGTCTTGATATTTGGTTGAAGGTAGCAGGCATTGCTACGTACATGGTATTACTTTTTTTGGCGATTCGCCAAAAACGTTAATGAAAACCCAATTGGCTTTGATATTGGCCATAATCTCTTGAAATTCTGATTAAAGATGGCAGACTTTGGTACCCGCCTAGCTATTAAGTTTTTTTCGTGATTCGCTTAAAATTGGCGGAAATATTAGCAAAAAAAAAAAAAAAACAATTTTCATGTAAACATATTTCCTCCTAGGATTTGAATGGAACCGTCCTAAAATTTTGAAGGAAGGTAGTGGTATATATGTCGACCTGGCTATTAAATGTTTTTGACGATGCGAAAAAATAGCCGAAAAACGCGGTTATTACCTCTTTTGGCGGATTGGTTGGCTGACGTCAGGTTCATAGCTTACTGTCTTGAAATTTGGGTTACAGGTTATACTTATATGTCATAAATCTTGACATCAGCATTCATGAGCTGGGTCATTGTCCATGGAAATCTTGTGTTCGTTTCTGCTACGTCGAAACTGATAGACGGCAAACAAAAACGAAATATAATTGCACAGAAGCCAGTGCATGCTGAAGGTTTTCTTTCTTTCTTTCTTTTTTTTCTTTTCTTTTCTCTTTTTTTAAAAAAAACTTGCTTGTGTGCAGTACAAGCCTAATTTAGCTCTACAGATAGAAAAAAACCCTTATTTCAAACAGTCTGTGTTAAAACCGAGTGAACGGCCCATACGAAACAAGATACTTCAATGTGGGTTGCTGGTATTTTGTTTACATAATAGAGTCACTACTAAGCACGCATTTGTTCTCTCTCTATACCATAGCTTATTCCCACTTACAACCTTCGTTTGTAAATGGGTATAAGTTTGTAGTTTTGCTCGAACTTTCTGCCCTTTTTTCCTTTTTTCTTCTTCTCTTTTTTCCAATTTGGATGATTTCCAAAAATCTCCCACTACAGTTTTTGACAGGAGAACATGAAATTTGACACAGAGATAGAGGGTGATGTCGTAAAATCTGCAATTTTTATTACCTTGACCTTTAAGGTCAAGGTCAAACTGTGGTCAAAGTATTTTTGACCTCAAAGTGGTTTCCAGAAAACTCTTCCTACAGGGTTTATAGAAGAAAGACGGCATTAGACAGAGACATAGAGGGCAACGGGTTGTCGTTAAATTCGTAAATATTTTTTAACCTTATAGGTCAAGGTCAAAGTGAGGTCAAAATATTTTATGAAACGCCTATTAATCACGAAAAGTAGTCATAAGGGTGCTCAAATCCCAGTTTGAATACATAAAATGTACCTAGTAAGGAGTAAACTTTCATACTTAATCTTGAACGTGAGGGTCAAGGTCAAAGGTCACATGCCGTTAACGATAGGCCGACTTATCTCGAAAACGGTAAGAGTAATTTTGAGCTAATTTTAGACCCTTTGGGCCTAAACAACGTTACATAAGAAGTACGTCGGTGACCTTGATCTGGGTCACGGTCCAGGTCAAAAACCGAAAGTTGACTATTATCTCGAAAACGGTTAGAGATAGAAATAGAGCTCATGTTCAAGCCCTAGGACCTAGGCATTGTTATATAAGAGTTACCTCGGTGGCCTTTACCTTCTGGGTCACGATCAAGGTAAAAAAACGGAAGTTGACCATTATCTCGAAAACGGTTTCGATCCTTTGGGCCTATACAACGTTATATAAGAAGTATATTGGTTAAGGAAAAAAGTTAAAGTTGATTATTATCTCGAAAACGGTTAGAGATAGATCGATTCTGAGCTCATTTTTGACCCTTTGGACCCAAACAACGTTACATAAGAGGTACTTCGGTGACCTTGAACTTCTGGGTGACTCTCAAAGAAAAAGGCGGATGTTGATTATTATCTCGAAAACGGTTAGAAATAGAGCGATTTTGAGCTCATTTTCTACCATTTCGACTTAAACAACACTACATAAGAGGATTCTCGGTGACTTTGACCTTCTTGGTGGCGGTCAAGGTCAAAAACCGGAACTTGACTGTTTTGTCGAAAACGGTTAGAGACTGAGCCATTTTGAGCTAATTGTGGACTCTTTGGACCTAACCAACGTTACATAAGAGGTATCTCGGTGACCTTGACCTTCTGAGTCGCGGTCAAGGTGAAAAGCCATAAGTTGACTATCTCGGAAACGGTCAGAGATAGAGCGATTTTGAGCTTATTTTCGACTCTTTGGGCCTGAACAAGGTAACTTAAGGGGTACCTTGGTGACCTTGACCTTCTGGGTCATGGTCAAGGTGAAAAAAAAACGGAAGTTGATTATTATATCGAAAACGGTTAGAGACTCGACCATCTGGGCCTAAACAACGTTACATAAGAGGTACCTCGATAACCTTGAGCTTTTGGGTCACGGTCAAGGCAACCAACATGAAGTTGACTGTTATCTCAAAAAGGTTAGAGATTTTGCTATTTTGAGCTCATATTCGACCCTTTGGCCCCAAATAGCGCTACATAAGAGGTACCTCGATGACCTTGACCTTCTGGGTCACGGTCAAGGCAAAAAGCCTAAAGTTCACTGTTATCTCAAAAAAGTTAGAGATTGTGCGATTTTGAGCTCAGTTTGGACCCTTTGGACCTGAGCAACGTTACATGAGAGGCACGTAGGTGACCTTAATCTTCTGGGTCATGGTCAAAATAAAAAACCGGAAGTTCACTACTATCTCGAAAACGGTTAGAGATAGAGCTATTTTGAGCATATTTTCGATCCTTTTGGACTAAAAGACGTTATGTAAGAGGTACCTCGGTGACTTTGACCTCCTTCGTCATGATCAAGGTTGAAAACCGGAAGTTGGCCATTATCTCGAAAATATTTAGAAAACTGAATTTGATTATTTGTGCCTAAAAGAACTTAGATTATATTTATTTCGATGACATGGTTCACGATAATATCCGGAAGCTGATAATTATGGTTTGTCTTTGACCAGAAAGGTTTGTATTTGACCAGATATATTGTGACTCTGGCTTTCTGCCGCCTTTGCAAGCGGGTGCCATTTCGCAACGTGTAGCGAAATTCGGTCTAGTTGTAGAGGATATGTATAGCCATTTTTAGTTGCGCAATATTGCAGTGGACCAGGTATTAAAATCAAGTGTTGGAGGGAAGGTGGGGAGGGGGAGGGGGGAGGCGAGTGGGAGTCTCTCGTGTACATATACGGATCCGGGTTGAACCCCATTATTTCCCGATATAAAATTGCTTTTTTTTCAGTAACGAGACCCATAACAAAGCAAACAATATCATGGCTGTAACTATACTTTTGGGAAACGGGTGTGATTTATTTGGGTAAAAGGGCCATATCCAAATTTAGAGGTTGGGGGGGGGGGTTGGGGGAGGCGATTTGCAGAAAATGGAGTCATTCGTGATGTAATGACTATTCTGAAGACTCAGATAAAAAGACGCACAGCAAAACCGTTTTGTAGTGACTTAATTCCAGACCCGGATAAAAAAGACGTCCATTAAAACCGTTTTGTATTGACCCTCCTACCGGCAATGGATGAAGAGACCGGTTTATAGCGTTAAAAAGATGTCAGAAAACCTGGGCTTTAATTACCACATTGAAGATTCTGAAAGAGGAGATAGTCCCTCCCCCTTCCCTACAGTGGTGTATATTTGAAGCGTTATCACATGACACGCAATACATAGTTCCTGTTTATCAGGAAACCAGAATTCACTGGTGTAAACTTTCATCTTCCGTTTTATATTAAATGAATGACTCACTCCTTTCTCTTTCTATTTGTGACACGTGGTATCGTGTTGCTTTCCTGCCCGAGTTAAATCATGGAAACAGCGAAGTTCTTTTTTTTTTCACTGAATAAAATAATAACAAAATGTTAGTACTACTTCTACGACAACAGCTGCTTTACTACTACAACTTCTACTACTTCTACTCCTATTACCACCACATCTACTGCAACCACTGCTATACTACTACTGCTACTACTACTACTACTACTACCACTACTACTACTACTACTACTAAATAACAACAACAGCAAAAGTGATAGTTATCACAATGATGATCACAGAGACCCGGAAGTCTTCACTTTAAAATGCACTGGCTGAAATTATGTTCGAAACAAAATTTGAAATAAGCTGAAATGAATTCCGCTAGATAGCAGAATAAACAACTCCATTAAGCCACAAAAGAAAAGTTGTGTTACATTTTACCATACATTGCATCACTGATGGCCTGAAACTCATCGAGATTATGGTAAACTCCTGGTTCTCGACCTGCACATTGACGGATAAGGTTAGGAAGTAGTAGGAAAACGACAGTTAGAAAACAGGAAGTGATGTCATCAGTCACGTGACCAATGAAAAGCCAATGAAATCAATGGAGACAATGATGCCCCGTCCACTTTCTGTCTATCACCTGTCAATCATCGTGACGTCATTCATTACATGGCCAATGAAAAGCCAATGAAATCAATGAAGACAATGAAGTCCCGCCCACTTTCTGTCTATCACCTGTCAATCATCGTGACGTCATGAATCACGTGACCAATGAAAAGGCAATGAAATCAATGGAGACAATGAAGCCCCACTCACTTCCTGTCTATCATCAGTCAATCATCGTGACGTCACATCCCCCTCATATCTATTTTTAGACTGGGGAAATTTTACAACATTTATTTTAAGTAACTTTTAAAATAAGTAGATAACTTTCGTTATGGTTGACCGATTTGCATGAAAATTTTACTGTTTGATTCAGATTTATGTCTAGTTTTGACATAAAGTTATCGCAGGCTATTTGTGCAGGCGGCTGTATGCATACTTGTAACATGCCGCCATTTTAACTTTGCAAAAAGTGAAAAAGTTGGATAACTTTTGCTATAAATGGTCGATTTGAATAAAAATTTCACCATTGGATCCAGTGTGATGTCTTAGTTTATATGGGGGACTATTTGCATAGTGGCTGTAAGCACTTTGTAGGAGAACACCCCCCCCCCAATTCAAAGATGTGTTCGAACTGTCGTTTTCCTACTACTTTAAGTGTTATCTCCGCAACCTCTTTTAGGCCTATGGGGTCGAAAATGAGCTAGGAATGAACTTCTGGTTTTCAACCTTGACCGCGAGGGTCAAAGCGGGACCTCTGATATAACGTCTTTTAGCCCAAAAGAGAAAAAAAGTTTTCGACCTGATGGTCAATGTTCGGTTTTTGTTCTTCAAGGTGACCGAGGTACATCTTATGTAACGTTTTTTTTTAGATTAACATTTTAACCGATTTCGAGTCAATGGTCAGCTTACGGTTTTCAACATTGACATTGACCAAGAAGGCTAAGGTCAATGAAGTACCTTTTAACAGAAGTCTTCTATTTCTAAAGGGTCCAAACTGAGCTGATAATTGCTGTATATCTGACCGCTTTCGAGGTAATGGTCAGATTCTGGTTTTCGACTTCGACCTTGACCAAGCAGATCAAGATTGTCGAGGTACCATCTTCTATGTAACTTGTTTTATGCCCAAAGGGTCGCAACTCAGCTCAAAATTGCTCTTTAGCCGTTTTCGAGATCGTAGTCAACTTCCAGTCCAATTTTGACGGATCGCCAATAAGGCGACTCTTCAAGAGAGCAATGCCTATTGAACCTTCATTTGAAAGAAATCCGACCGAAATTGTGGGAGAGAAAGCATTTCGAGAACTGGCAACCAACAAATTATCAATGCCCCCATTTACCCAATTTTTGGTGGATCGTCAAGAAAATCACAAAGAGACTACAGCCTGGTGACCATTTATCCAAAATTTGACAGCAACGTGCTTGAAATTTTGGAAAATTGACCACTAAAAGCATTAAAATATCCCTACCTACCTCATTTTGCTAATTTTTGGTGGGGCGCAAAAAACATTTGTGGATCTCCAAATTTTTATTTTTTGGGAACCAGTTTTCAAAAGTGGTTTTCTTGTGCCACTATTTTGATGGATTGCCTTTAAATTTTGCATGAATGTTAACTAGTCTGTCCTATCTTCAAAACTTACATTTTTTGGCGATCAATCAAAAATTGGCAAAATGGGGGCATTTTGAAGTAACCAATTTTATGCGATGTTTTCTAGGTAAGTCTTTCTTCATAGCTTACTTATTTTGGCAATTCGCCACAAATTGGTCAGATAGGGAGGATATTTTAATTTATTAGTAACCAATTGTTCAAAATGCTTCTTCTCCCACAAATTTTGATTGGATTCCTTTCTAATTTTAACGAATGTTTTTAAAATAAGGTTTTCTTGAAAAAATAACTTTTTAGCGTTTCGCTAAACATTAGACAAATGGGTCATCCCACAAGTTTGATCATATTTTCTTTAAATCTTATAGGAATGTTTTCTAGGTAGGTTTCTCTTGAAAAGTTACGTTTTGACGTTTTTTTCGCCAAACAGGGGGCATTTTTTTAATTTATTGGTAGCCAATTTAGAAAATGCATTTTCTCATATAATTTTGATTGGCTTCGTTTCAACCCTTTCAGAATATTCTTTGCGCTAGTCTCTCTTAAAAATTGCTTTTTGTGGCGATCCGTCAAAATTAGCTAAATGGAGGGCATTTTTTTAATTTTTAGGCTTCCAGTTTTCAAACTGCTTCTTCTCCCAGAATACCTTTCGGATACCTTTCGAACTTTGTACGTTTGTTCTCTGGATAGGCTGTCTTGCAAAATTACTTTTTTTGGTAATTTAAAAAATTTAAAGAAACACAAAACACAGGGCATTTAAATTTTTTGGTTTGGTTACAAAATGAGTATTTCGATGACCGGAAAATGACCGTTATCTCGAAAACAATTAGACATAAGTAGAGCAAGCTTATGTTTTTACCCTTTGGGCCTTAAAGAAATTACATTTGTGGAACCACAGAGGGCCTGATGTCGGCATATTGCACCTACCATTTTTGTGGATTATACAAAAGTGGGTTATTCCGCTATCTAGCTGAATTCGGTCTAGTTGCCTATTGTCTTCAAGTCTCGGTTAGTCTTCTCCCTCCCTCATGTAAAAAAAAATATCCACCTTAACATCGTGCAAGGAAAGTTCGCAATGCCGATAAAGGTGTGGGGGGGGGGGAAGGGTGTGGGAGGGACGGGGGAGGGTGGAGGTGGGCATGGCGAGGGCTATCGGTCCAGAGCAATTCTTAAAGGGCATCGGTCAGCGTTTTAGCTGTGACACCACCCCTGCAGGTAATAAATGCAGTGCACGTCAGTAAATCCCATCAAAATCCGTTGATTATAGTAAGCTGATCATGTGGTCGAACTTACTTGTAACGAAAACGGTTCTAACGACATCAGTTATAACGACATTGGTTATAACGACATCAATTATAACGACATTGGTTATAACGACATCGGTTATAACGACAGAGCGCTGGTGACGACTCAATTGTGTGTTTCCAGTGATGTCGCACATTTTAAAAGCACCTGATGTAACGACACATCGAATATAACGACACACCGGATATAACGACAAATCAGATAAAACGACACGCAGGATATAGGAACAGCCTTGTCGTTACAGTGCACATGTCCTGTATATAACGCAAAGTGCGTTCTTTTTTTAAAGTAGGGTATAAATGGGCGCCTCATATCAATATATAATGGGCGCCTCATATCAATATATAATGGGCGCCTCATATCAATATATAATGGGCGTATTAAAACAGTGACGTTAAAATGACGTCACGACTGTTTTAGAACGCCCATGGGCATATTAAAACAGTGACGTTATAATGACGTCACATGGATAGCAGACAGATGGTCAGACGCGGGCAGACGCGGGCAGACGCGGGCAGACGGACAGCCGGGCAGACTGCAATTTATTTTAAAGCATTTCCCACATTCTGATGCATACACAGACATACAAACGCCATGACACATTTAGCGCTTATTTCATATTAGTGGGCGTTTTTTTCACTCTCTCTCCACAAACAGACATACGAACACCACGACTGAGCGTTTCGTTTCGTAAGCCACATAGGTATTTTAACCTTCTGATGGCAACTTTTTTTCAGTCTGTCTTTCCCTCTCTCTCTCCACACACACGCCAACACCAGACTGAGTAAACGTTTCATTTCGTAAGCCACATAGGTATTTTAACCTTCTGATGACAATTTTTTTCAGGGATGACAGACTTTTTTTAAGCATTTCCCACACTCTCATGCACACACAGGCATACTAACGCCATGACACGATTAGCGTTTCATTTCGTATTAGTGAGTGGCTCTAAAAATATATTAAAATATTCATCTTCTTTGACATTGATGCGCGCCTTCCACATCTCCATTTTAAATATCTGATATTCAATGTATATCTGTTCAATCAGATCACAATCTTTGTCAGAGATAAGATACTTCTGTTTTCTCTCCGCCGTGTAAAACTGCTCGCGAAACTCCATGATGACTGTAGCTGAAGTTTTGGCAAGTATGGGAATTCAGCAAAGTGAGCCAGCTTTATATATACAGACAGGTGGCAAAATCAAGACATGAAAGAGCTCACAGCGTGAGAAACAACGAAGATAAGAGGCAAACCGCGAGACTTTCTCACAGAGAGAGAGAGAGAGAGAGAGAGAGAGAGAGAGAGAGAGAGAGAGAGAGAGAGAGAGAGAGAGGTAGCAAGTAGCAGGCACACAGCAGGCACACAGCAGGCACAGAGAAGTCGACCTCCCCCCCCCTCCCTCAGGAGAGCAAAATTTCACCAAAACTCGCCAAATGAACCATGGTATACATGTTATCATTCAGTAACTAGGGTGGGTCAAACCTCAACCGACCTCCCCATCCCGGGGGTCGAATTTGCTATTTTTGCATATTTATCCGGTTCAGACAATTCTAAACATTTTTGGTTTTTGGGTCGACCCCCCTCCCCAGGGGTCGAATTTGCGATTTTTGCATATTTATCCGTTTCAGACAATTCTAAACATTTTTGGTTTTTGGGTCGACCTCCCATCCCCCGGGGGTCGAATTTGCGATTTTTTTGCATATTTATCCGTTTCAGACAATTCTTAACATTTTTCGTTTTTGGGTCGACCTCCCATCCCCCGGGGACGAATTTGCGATTTTTGCATATTTATCCGTTTCAGACAATTTTAAACATTTTCGGTTTTTGGGTCGACTTCCCCCTCCACCCCCGGGGTCGATTGTGCGATTTTTGCATATTTATCCGTTTCAGACAATTCTAAACATTTCTGGTTTCTGATCACTTTTTTGACTCTGTAACATTATGTGACGTGTGACTGTGACATCATGTGACTCTGTGACATTATGTGGCTCTATGACTTTTTTTTAAAATAGTAACTACATTTCTATGTGTATTTTCACTAATAATATTTAATTAGTCATATTTCAAAGGTTCCATTACAATAAGCACACACACACACACACAGCATGGGAATAAGTATATGAAAGGTCTCAGAGTGTGGGGAGGAAACCGATCGATAAATTTCAGGGTGCACTCGTTCAACTGTGTGGGGAGGAAACCGATCGATAAATTTCAGAGTGCACTCGTTCAGAGCGTGGGAACGATCAATAAATTTGAGAAGAAATGGGAGTTTCAGTACGCTAAGCCCAATGTTATGTTTTATGTTACTGTAGTTGGAAAATGACACTTCTAAAGCACATTTAACAAATGTAGTTTTGAATAACATATGATGTATAAAATAAGTTTTAACATTTTACCATGTTACTTATTCGAATGTTCTAAAGTTATAGTAGTGAGAAAATGACGCTTCTAAACCAACTTTAACAAATTTAGTTTTTAATAACATATAATATATAAAATAAGTTTGACATTTTAGCATGCTACTTATTTGAATGTTCTAAAGTCATAGTAGTAGAAAAATGGTGGTTCTGGACCAACTTTATCAAATTTTGTTTTTTTTTGGACAAAATATGATGTATAAAATAAGTTTGAACATTTTACCATGGTGTAGTAGGGTAAAAATCAGGGTTCTAAACCAACTTTAACAAATTTAGTTTTTGACAATCCCCATTCGAAACACGTGTTTGAATTGTTTTCTTAGTACATTTTACGTCATGGTTTTGTTCAATAACTTTTATAACAAGTTCAACAATTGTTCAACAAATTGTTCAACAAGTTGTTCAAAATGTTCAACATGTTCAACATGTTGTTGTTCAACATGTTGTTCAACATGTTCAACAAGTTGTTGTTCAACATATTAAGACAACTCACTATAGAGCATAAAAGGCATCTGCCGTCAGACATAACGCACATTCTGTATCAAGATACTGAAGAGTGAACATGTCTGCAGTGAGTGAACAACAACTACCATCTATGGCAATGCCTGCAGAAAATTTTATAATAAAGCCTGAGACAATACCTACAGCAAAGTCTAAGGCAATGCATATGGTAAAGTCCAAGGTGAAGTCACGTCAGCAGCGTCAAAAGCGACTACATTTTAGAAAGATAAAACGAGATGAGTTAACAGCTAAGACGGCACCGTGTAAAATGCGAAAAATAAAGACAGAGCCTAATATGAAGCGAGAACCGGAGCGTAAAGCTGATACCACCACGAAGAAGATGCGTGTAGATGATTCACTGGTTATGATACCCATTAATGGAGAAACATATATTAAATTGGTGAAATATCAACAGAAAGTGATGGTTAACATTCGTAAATATATTACGAATTATGCATCTGGGAGGTTATATCCTACCAAGAAGGGAATTTTGTTGTCATTGAAAGACTGGCAAATGCTGAAGCAGCAAATGACGTCAGTGGATGCAGAAAATGGATGTGTATAAATCTAGTGATTGTCAGAAGATGGTTGAGTAGAAAGTGATATGCGACTGTATGCAATTTTAACAGTATGACTATGAAATGAATTAACATTATCTATGTTGATGTAAAGTCAGATTTTATAACATTTGTAAACTTATCAATTTAAGTTCTTATGAGTAGGTACATGTATTAGCAAAATATGTATTTGAAATAGTTTTGTTTTTATCATAATTGTAAATATTTGTAATATTTAATAAAAGAAACGCACATGATGCTTTTCAACTTATTTATTTTTCTCATACAATACTTGGATATAGTACGTAATAATAAAATACTTGAATAAAATACATAATGATACAATACTTGAATATAATAGATAATAATACAAAATTAATTATAATACACAATATATGACATATGGTCTACGGGTGAATACACACCACACCAGGGACCTTAGCCTCTCGCGACTTCATATGTTGTAAAGGAAGACATATATTGATATACAACGCTTAAGTTAATAAAATATTACAACATTTACAAAGTCTTTATTATAAAGTTTAGTCAAATAAGACTATTCTTCTGCATCTGTTTCACTCTGTTGCACCTCACTGTTCATGCCACTTTCTTCGTCACTGCTATCATCCACCTCCTCCTCCATATCTAGTAGCTCTTCAAAGAATGCATTGTTTTTCCAACAAAGTAATTTAAGTCCTCTAAAATCTTTTGATAATGTTGGCTTTGTTCTAGACGCTGGGTATAGTGGAACAGTCTCATAAACAGTTGTTTTAGTCCATGCTTATAAATGGGTCGAAGGTCATAACTTGCTATTTCACGCGCATCTTCAAGTCCTTGTTCTTCATATTCTAAAACCTTTTCTTGAAATTTGTCATCATAGTCGTCGTAGACTTCTTGAACCATATCATGCCAGAGTCTATTTCTGACTCACTTTCAGAGTCTGTTTCTGACTCACTTTCAGAACTCCTGTCATCAGCATACTTACCACACGTCTCCATATGCTTGAGCAAAACTTCTTGACTGTTGTATAATGCACCACATTCTGTACAAGCCTGTGCATTCTTTTCAGCTATGTTAACGCTTTGACTTTCCATAGAAGACTCATCTAAAGTTTCCGTAGAAGGTAGTTTTACAGGGTTTTCCATATCCGATTCTTCATCCACTTCTAAAGTGTGAGCAACCTTTAAGTGTCTTTTAAGACTTTGTGGCCAATTGTAAGATTTCGAACAAATGTTGCATTTATACATCCTTTCGGTTCAACCTACACTATTCAAATGATGAGAAAGTCTTTAAACATAGCTTTACATACAACTTGTTGAACAACAACTTGTTGAACATGTTGAGCAACAATATGTTGAACATGTTAAACATGTTAAACATTTTGAACATATTGAACATGTTGAACAACTTGTTGAACAATTTGTTGAACAATTGTTGAGCTTGTTAAAAAATTATTGAACAATACCATGACGTAATATGTTCTAAAAAACTAATTCAGACACGTGTTTCGAATGGGACTTGTCAACAACTAAATTTGTTAAAGTTGGTTTATAACCCTGATTTTTACCCTACTACACCATGGTAAAATGTTCAAACTTATTTTATACATCATATTTTGTCAAAAAACAAAATTTGTTAAAGTTGGTCCAGAACCACCATTTTCCTACTACTATGACTTTAGAACATTCAAATAAGTAGCATGCTAAAATGTTCAAACTTATTTTATATATTATATGTTATTAAAAACTAAATTTGTTAAAGTTGGTTTAGAAGCATAATTTTCTCACTACTATGACTTTAGAACATTCGAATAAGTAACATGGTAAAATGTTAAAACTTATTTTACACATCATATGTTATTAAAAACTACATTTGCTGGAGTTGGTTTAGAAGCACCATTTTTGCACTACTATAACTTTAAAACATTTGAATAAGTAGCATGGTAAAATGCTTAAACTTATTTCATACATTATATGTTTTCCAAAAACTACATTTGCTAAATGTGCTTTAGAAGCGTCATTTTCCAACTACTATAACATAAAACATAACATTGGGCTTAACGTAGGGAAAATCCCATTCTTTCTCTCAACGAGTGCACTCTGAAATTTATCGATCGGTTTCCTCCCCACACTCTGAACGAGTGCACTCTGAAATTTATCGATCGGTTTCCTCCCCACACTCTGAGACCTTTCATATACTTATTCCTACGCCGTGTATGTGTGTGGTTATTGTAATGGAACCATTGAAATATGACTAATTATATATTATCAGTGAAAATAGATATAGAAATGTAGTTACTATGTAAAAAAACAAAAAAGTCATAGAGTCACATAATGTCACAGAGTCACAGGATGTCACAGTCACATGTTGTCACATAAAGTTACAGAGTCACAAAAGTGAACAAAAACCAAAAATGTTTAGAATTGTCTGAAACGGATAAATATGCAAAAATCGCAAATTCGACCCCCCGGAGGGGGGGGGGGGAGGTTGACCCAAAAACCAAAAATGTTTAGAATTGTCTGAAACGGATAAATATGCCAAAAATCACAAATTCGACCCCCCGGGGTTGGGGGAGGTCGGTTGAGGTTTGACCCACCCTAGTTACTGAATGATAACATGTATACCATGGTTCATTTGGCGAGATTTGGTTAAATTTTGCTCTCCTGGGGGGGGGGGGGGAGGTCGATTTACTCTGTGCCTGCTGTGTGCCTGCTGTGTGCCTGCTGTGTGCCTGCTACTTGCTGCCTCTCTCTCTCTCTCTCTCTCTCTCTCTCTCTCTCTCTCTCTCTCTCTGTGAGAAAGTCTCGCGGTTTGCCTCTTACCTTAATTGTTTCTCACGCTGTGAGCTCTTTCATCTCTTGATTTTGCCACCTGTCTGTATATATATAGCTGGCTCACTTTGCTGACTTCCCACACTTGCCAAAACTTCAGCTACAGTCATCATGGAGTTTCGCGAGCAGTTTTACACGGCGGAGAGAAAACAGAAGTATCTCATCTCTGACAAAGATTGTGATCTGATTGAGCAGATATACACTGAATATCAGATATTCAAAATGGAGATGTGGAAGGCGAGCATCAATGTCAAAGAAGAAGAATATTTTAATATATTTTTGAGCCACTAACTAATACGAAATGAAACGCTAATCGTGTCATGGCGTTAGTATGCCTGTGTGTGCATGAGTGTGGGAAATGCTTAAAAAAAGTCTGTCATCCATGAAAAAAGTTGCCATCAGAAGGTTAAAATACCTATGTGGCTTTCGAAATGAAACGCTTACTCAGTCTAGTGTTGGTGTGTGTGTGGAGCGAGAGAGAGAGAGTGAAAGACATACTTAAAAAAAGTTGCCATCAGAAGGTTAAAATGCCTATGTGGCTTACGAAATGAAACTCTCAGTCGTGGTGTTCGTATGTCTGTTTGTGGAGAGAGAGTGAAAAAAACGCCCACTAATATGAAATAAGCGCTAAACGTGTCATGGCGTGGTATGTCTGTGTATGCATCAGAGTGTGGGAAATGCTTTAAAAAAATGCCGTCTGCCAGGCTGTCCGTCTGCCCCCGTCTGCCCGCGTCTGACCGTCTTTCTGCCATCCATGTGACGTCATTGTAACGTCACTGTTTTAATATGCCCATGGGCGTTCTAAAACAGTCGTGACGTCATTTTAACGTCACTGTTTTAATACGCCCATTATATATTGATATGAGGGGTCCATTATATATTGATATGAGGCGCCCATTATATATTGATATGAGGCGCCCATTATATATTGATATGAGGCGCCCGTTATATATTGATATGAGGCGCCCATTTATACCCTACTTTAAAAAAAAATGACAAGATATCATTGGACAAAAGCCAAGAATAACAGTGTAAAATGGGTGTTCGTTCGCCTTGGGCCATTTAATATGGTGAAGTGTTTTCACTGGCGTTTGTTTGCAGTGCAGCAAAGCTGAAAATCGAAAATAGAACACATTCGATGCAAAGGGTCAAAATATGCCACAACCCTACCCTCCACCTCCCCCACCCCTTCAAGCCTTATTATTATATCGTTATCTTTCACACCACTGTTGAAAAAATCCTCCACACCCGTTTCCCCTCCCCTTATAAGTTAGCCCAGTTACTGTTACTCAGTAAGAACTTATTTGAAGCACAGGAGAGAAAAACATACACACACACAAATTAAAGAACAAACCCCATGTCCCCCACAGAAAAACAGCAAAAAAAAAAAAAAAAAAAAAGAAAAAAAGGAACATACACACAGAACAAAAACATGGGTTATGCGTCTGTTAAACTGGACACAATGACAAAGTGATAATCATTTGGTTCAAAGACGAGAGGAGATTAGATATCAGGGAGGTAGGAAAGTGGGTGGCGTTGGTGCACCCTCCGCCACAAATCACAAATAAGGTGAGTTTAATGTGGACAGTAACCATGTTAATATTTGAGAGATAAGAGAGGGGTCACGAAACCACATCTCCTTCGTTTTCTCCCTGCCACTTCTCTTCCCTTCTACCCCCTGCCCCTCCCACACGCCTTCTGCTCCACCGTTTGACGCTCATGACAATGCCAGATCCAGCGTCACCTCTCATACACGCCTGTGTGAAATTCTGGGCGTGGCAAAATTATCCCTCCCCAAAATTTCCTTCCCATCCTAACTCCTCCACCCCCACCTCCCGGTGTGTCAAAATGAATATCTTGCGTCATGTAAAGGTTATTTTATATTGATAGCAAGGATCGCTATGGTTACAGAACCGCCGTGTTGGGTTCCCGGGTGAGGAGGCATCTGAATGCTCGTCGTGCTGGACGAAGGCATCACTGCACGAACTGTGGCAAGGTAATTTCAATCGAGAAGAACGAAGAACTTCGGCGGGACTTTTCATGGTGAAAACAAAGAGGAACTAGCAGCTCATTCCGCTTGCGAAATTTTAAACACTTGATAAAAATTAAAACGCAAAAATACTTCCTTCAGTGGGTTATTTCTTGAATAATATATTGCAAACAACACAGCTTGAAAGCGTCTTATAAGCCGAGTAGTGTTTGGTTGTTGTTGACTTGAGGTTTTATTGTCTGATCAGGCATACGCCCTGTTATCTATTTGCGTAGTGAGAGCTCGCACAAAGCTCACTCAGCAAATGTGTATTCTGTGCTGTCGTTAAATGCTACGCATTTACTTGCCAAAAATACACTCTTTTCACATGGCGTTTTAACAAAGAAAACGAAATCAAAGACGAAAATAAAAAGTGACATGCACAGATCAAGCTCTTCATAAGTACCAATTTTCATTGTCGTAGAGCCCATAGTGTCAGAGAAGAAGTAGACACAAAAAATCGGAAAAACTGTCAAGAAGAAAAAAAGGACGAATTTTGCTTGCACAAATTCATATAACCCTTGCAAGCCAAAGGCTTGTCAAGTGTTAATAAATATCCATTAACAAGGGGAATTGGTCAAAGACAGTACTAAAACTGAAAAAAAAACAACATTCGTTAGTCTGTAACGATACTGTACGTGTTTTTAAGCTCAAGAGTAGGATCGCGTAAAAGAGTTGAGAAAGCGGTAGTGGTTTGTTTTTGGTCAAAAATGGTCGGTTTCTCCTTCTGCTTCTGTGATGTCTTCACTTTGAAAGCTGGGCACACTGTCCAGCTGAAGAGTTGGTTCAGGTAAAGGGGTTGTGAAAGGGGTAAAGTCTGAAATTACTAGCCGTTAAAAATCCCCCAACAATGCCTCTGTTAAAAAGCTGTTGTGCTCAGTCTGTTCGTCAATTGAAGATCCCAGGAGAGTGTTTCAGTCGCGTCAAAACTGATATAAAGACCGTTCATTACAGCAAGCCAAACGTTTTTATTATCTCATGCTGAAGCGATACACACAAAATCAGCTTTTAACCCAAGCAAAAAAATAAAAATAAAATAAATAAAGTTTTTGTCCTCTATTGAATCAGTGAAATAAACTGAGTGACACTCGACCCGAAAAACATTTTCCAGAAAGCGCTTAGTACACATGCATGGAATGCCGTTTTAACAATTTGATGCAATTTTTGATATCAAAATATAATTAAAGATATCAACAAATCAATGTCGATCTCATCAGTTTATATTTTTCTCTCAATAATTGTATGTTAGAATTCATTTTGGAAATAAAAAATATTTTGCAAGCTTATAAAATCTTAAGGAAGGCCAACATTTATAGAAAATTTGACGAATCATATATATATACGTTTGGAGATGAAAAATTAAATTAATGACCTCAATAATAACAACACTGAAGCTGAAACTGAAGAATTGCTTCTATTTTGTGCAGTAAAAAGTTAAAAGGAAGATTCTATATACAGGAGCAGGTCATTATTTCATTCGTTGATGTTTGCTGATAAGATATTAAAAAGTAAACTTATATTTTGACATCAAAGATTAATTTTTTGACATAAAAATTACTTACAGATGTCAAAATATAGATTGAATACGTCTCATTCTGAAATAATGACATCTAAAATAAGTTCTTGATATCAATAAAAAATGAATTTTTCAGCTCAAAATTAAGATTTTGCTATGAAGTATTTCATTTTGCCATCAAAAATTGAACTTTTGATTTAAAATTATTTTTAGAAACATAAATAATTTATACTATCAGCAAACTATTTCTTATCTCTATTAACATTTATTGATTTCTAGGACGATTTCTTAAGATCAAGAATACATTTAGAGAGATCGAAAATATAATTACAGATAGCAAAAGTATTTTTGGTATAAAAAAAATATATTTGAAATTAAAAAAAATTTGATGGCAAAAAAAAAATAATTTTTGAGATCAAAAATTAATTCTTGATGTCAATAATTGTCTAATAAATGTGAAATTGACATTCTATACATTTGAGAAGGGAAAAAAAGAAAAAGAAAAAGAAAAAAAATTTAACTTCAAAAATTGATTCCTAAAAATAGTGTACTGGTAAGAAAAATTGTCAGCGTGGTGGGCTAATAAATTGGCTATTTCTGATCAGAATCAAGATTTCTTTTATAATTTCTATAAAAAGGCGACCGTATTTGCTGATAAAATTTAAGAAAATATCGTTCCTTAAATTGTTTCAAAATAATGAAAATTATTTCAGCGAAAAACAAAACACACACTCAAAAAAACCAAAAACAAACAAACAAACATTGCGGAACAAAATTACATTGATATATCCATCACATTACGTCACATCACATTTTTACATACCATTCCATTACATTATCATAATACAATCAAGACATGTTGCCGTTCTTTTACCGACAAACTTAACATTATATTTATAATCATAACACGCAACAGGCGTTTGTTCACTACCAAAATGTCTCAGATGTTGAGATTGGTAATTTGCCAATAACACACCACACGGAATTCGAAACTATAGAATCCGGATGCTGCGCGATAATTTATCCAGTTATCTAATATGCTTTTGGAGTTACACAGCAATTTGCTAAATATACAGAACATTATAAAAACCATACTTTGGCATTCAGTTAATAAAACCACCACATTCATATTCAATCAATGAAAATAAAGAAAGTCGCAGTGAAGTTATTGGGCCAAAGAACACTGAAATTTTGTTTTAGAAAATTGATCATCAGGTGTTGTATTCACAAAGGTTAACTGCACAGCTAACTGATTCCACTAACTGCTCCGTTAGCAACCAGTCCCCATATTCACAGAGGTTAACTGCACAGTTAACTGATCCATTAACAACCAGGGTCAACGCCGCAATTAACTGATTCCGTTTACTGCTCTGTTAGCAACCAGTCCTGGTTTTCACAGAGGTTAACTGCACAGTTAACTGATTCCGTTAGCTGCTCCGTTATCAACCAGTCCCGGTTTTTACAGAGGTGAATTGCACAGGTTAACTTCCCGTTTGAAACCAGATTAACACCCAAAAGTAAATTCATAGATTTCACATGTTTTACAAACAAGCCTCAACCGATTTTCTTTTCTAGGAGTATGGTTAACTGCACAGTTAACTTTTGTGAATACGGGATTGCATTTCTGATTATTTAAGTAAATCCGCCTATAAACGATACAGCTTTGGATAATTATAAAAGAAATCATGGCTGTAAGTGCATACACATATCATTCAAGCAAACTGTTACTGTAAATGAAATCTTGTCGTTCTCTTATCTCGTATACCCCGATCATCCGAGGCTGTGCACATGAAATGATATTAAAACGACATCAGACAGCATTTTCTTAACTCAAGCCAAATAAAAAGACTTGAGAAATTACAAAATTTAAAGCAAATAATTCAAAAATGTCTTGGATATGGTGAAGGATTTGGGAGGTGGACGCTTATGGCAGGAGTGGGGTGTGTGTGGGGGGGGGGATTGACAGTGGAATGGAATCGGGGCACTTGGGTGTCAGAAAGCAGGTCAAACCCCAAAGGTCTGAGATTGACATCTCTAACCCTTGAGAATCCCTGAATCCGGTCTTACGCAAAAATAAATTCTACAAGGATTAATAATTTTGACAGTGCTCTCGTCAGCCACTGTTTTTAATAGACTGGTGTTAACCAGTATATTAATAAGGTTGTTTGATTTCGAAGTGATCGTTTCTTTTGACTAGGTCACCTGATGAATCACGCAGTTTTTTTTTAAATTCAAAATGCGCAGTTTGGTACTGATAGCTGTCTGAAGCTGAGATGTGTCTGATTTCAGTCATATAGCGTGACACGCACATGTTGTGTGAAGCTAAATATAGAACGCGCGCCTAGCAGCCAAAACAGAGCTGTTCCAAGTTCAGTGCACATCACTGATGATAGAAAAAGGACGCAGTCACTAAATGTCAATGTCAACACTTTTAATAGACTAGTGTTGACCAAACTATTTAAAGGGACTTTCAGTTGTAAATTGGTCGATTTTTTAGTTGATCCTTGTGACTTGTCAAGTATGACTTGTTCCCCCGGCACCTAATCACCCTCCGGACATATTGCTTTAGTTAATAGCCTCCGCTTTACATTGACATAACAGTCATGCCAGTCATGACAGGAAGTGACGTCATACTGACGTCATTGGTGACGCAGAACTGTCATGGGGTTTCTACGCCAGATAGAACGCGCGCTTGTTGGAATGACGTCATGATGACGTGAATTTGACGTAATGATGACGTAATGATGACGTCATAACCCTAAGCGGCAGAACCCTAACCCTAGACCATAGAGTGCATTATGGATGTGTATTATGAATGAGTACGTGACGAATGTGTTATGAATGAGTACATTATGAATGAGTACATTATAAATGTGGTCTTGCGTCATGTGATTTGGTTACATACCATGGACTAGGTTGCCCATACCTGGGCTCGAACCATCAACCTTCCAGGCATGGGTCAGACCAGGAGTCCCACGCTCTACCAACTGAGCTATTCCGGACTATTGTGAATGTTTGTGAAAACATACCATATAAGGCTATAATGCACACATTCATGTCTGGTCCAAAACCTCCATGCTATAGTAGTGGGAAAATGATGCTGCTAAACCGGCTTAAACAAACTTAGTTTTTGAAAACATATGATGTATAAAATAAGTTTGACACTAGTTTTTTTGGTGAGAAGAGCACACTATTCGAACCTGTATTCGAATGGCAAGCCCGTTTCAAAGACGTGTTCGAATGGCAAACCCCATTCAAAACACGTGTTCGAATTATTCTGGGAACATATTACGTCATGGTATTGTTCAACAATTTTTTGAACGAGTTCAACAATTGTTCAACAAGTTGTTCAACATGTTCAACATGTTCAACATGTTCAAAATGTTCAACATGCTCAACACGTTCAACATGTTGTTCAACATGTTCAACAAGTTGTTGTTCAACAAGTTGTTGTATATAAAGCTATGTTTAAAAATTTTCTCATCATTTGAATGGTGTAGGTTGAACCGAAAGGATGTATAAATGCAACATTTTTTCGAAATCTTACAATTGGCCACAAAGTCACATATGGTAAAGTTATTTCTAAACATATTAAGACATATGTGTGTCCAACCTCGAGTGTGACAACTCCCCATAGAGCATAAAAGGCACCTGCCCTCAGACGTAACACACCTTGTGTATCAAGATACTGAAGAGTGAACATGTCTGCAGTGAATGAACAACAACTACCATCTGTGGCAATGCCTGCAGAAAATTTTATAGCAAAGCCTCAGACAATACCTACAGCAAAGTCTAAGGCAATGCCCATGGCAAAGTCTAAGGTGAAATCACGTCAGCAGCGTAAAAAGCGACCACATTTTAGAAAGATAAAAAGAAATGAGTTACCAGCTAAATCGGCGCCGTGTAAAATGCGAAAAATTAAGACAGAGCCTAATATGAAGCGAGAACCGGAGCGTAAAGCTGATACCACCATGAAGAAGATGCGTGTAGACGATTCGCCGGTTATGATACCCATTAATGGAGAAACATATATTAAACTGGTGAAATATCAACAGAAAGTGACGGTTAACATTCGTAAATATATTACGAATCATGCATCTGGGAGGTTATATCCTACCAAGAAAGGAATTTTGTTGTCATTGAAAGACTGGCAAATGCTGAAGAAGCAAATGGCGTCAGTGGATCTCATGCGCCAGAGAACGGATGTGTATAAATGTAGTAACTGTCAGAAGATGGTTGAGTAGAAAGTCATATGCGACTGTATACAATTTTAACAGTATGACTATGAAAGGAATTAACATTATCTATGTTGATGTAAAGTCAGTTTTTAAAGCATTTGTAAACTTATCAATTTAAGTTCTTATGAGTGGGTACACGTATTAGCATAATATGTATTTGAAATATTTTTTGTTTTGTTTTTATCATAATTGTAAATATTTGTAATATAAAAAAAACACATAGGATGCTTTTCAACTTTTATTTTTCTCATACAATACTTGTATATAATACAGAATAATACAATACTTGAATATAATACATAATAATACAATACTTAGTTATAATATATGATATATGGTTTACGGGTGGATTCATACCACACCAGGGATCTCAGCTTCTTGCGACTTCATATGTTGTAAAGCAAACATATATTAACACACAACGCTTAAGTTAATAAAATATTACAACATTTACAAACACTTTATCATAAAGTTTAGTCAAATAAGACTATTTTTCTCTCTGTTTCTCTCTGTTGCACCTCACTATCCATCCAACTTTCTTTATCACTGCTGTCATTCTCCTACTCCATATCTAGTAGCTCTTCAAAGAATGCATTGTTTTTCTTATAGCCGCCTTTAGTGCCTTTGAATACTTATGTTTTTCATCAACAAAGTAATTAAAGTCCTCTAAAATCTTTTGATAATGTTGGCTTTGTTCTAGACGTTGGGTATATTTGAATAGTCTCATAAACAGTTGTTTTAGTCCATGCTTATAAATGGGTCGGAGGTCATAACTTGTTATTTCACGCGCATCTTCAAGTCCTTGTTCTTCATATTCTGAAACCTTTTCTTGAAATTTGGCATCATAGTCATCGTAGACCTCTTGAACGATATCATACCAAACAGAGTCTATTTCTGATTCACTTTCAGAGTCTGTTTCTGACTCACTTTCAGAACTCCTGTCATCAGCATCCTCACCACACTGCTCCATATGTTTGAGCAAAGCTTCTTCGCTGTTGTATAATTCACCACATTCTGTACAAGAATATGCATTCTTTTCAACCATGTTGACGCTTTGACTTGCAATAGAAGACTCATCTAAAGTTTCCGTGAAAAGTAGTTTTACAGTTTCCATATCCGATTCGTCATCCACTTTTGAAGTGTGAGCAACCTTTAAGTGTCTTTTAAGACTTTCTAGCCAATTGTAATATTTCGAACAAATGCTGCATTCATACATCCTTTCCGTTCAACCAACACTTTTCAAATGAAGAGAAAGTCTTTAAACATAGCTTTATATACAACAACTTGTTGAACAACAACTTGTTGAACAACAACTTGTTGAACAACAACTTGTTGAAAATGTTGAACAACATGTTGAAAATGTTGGACATGTTGAACTACTTGTTGAACAATTTGTTGAACAATTGTTGAACTTGTTCAAAGAATTGTTGAACAATACCATGACGTAATATGTTCCAAAAATAATTTGAACAGGTGGTTTGATTGGGGCTTGCCATTCGAATACAGGTTCGAATGGTGTGCTCTTCTCACCAAAAAACAGTCAAACTTATTTTATACATCATATGTTTTCGAAAACTAAATTTGTTAAAGTTGGTTTAGAAGCATCATTTTCCCCCTACTATGACTCCAAAGCATTCGAATTAGTGGCTTGGAAAAATGTTTAAACTTATTTTATACATCATATGTTTTCAAAAACTAAGTTTGTTTAAGTTGGTTTAGAAGCATCATTTTCCCACTACTATAGCATGGAGGTTTTGGACCAGACATGAATGTGTGCATCATAGCCTTATATAGTTTGTTTTCACAAACATTCACAATAGTCCGGAATAGCTCAGTTGGTAGAGCGTGGGACTCCTGGTCGGACCCATGCCTGGAAGGTTGGTGGTTCGAGCCCAGGTATAGGCAACCTAGTCCATGGTATGTAACCAAATCACATAACGCAAGACCACATTCATAATGTATCATTCATAATGTACTCATTCATAACACATTCATCACGTATTCATTCATAATACATTCATAATACACATTCATAATGCAGTCTATGGTCTAGGGTTAGGGTTCTGCCGCTTAAGGTTATGACGTCATTATGACGTGATCATTACGTCATCATTACGTCAAATTTACGTCACCATGACGTCATCATGACGTCATTCTAACAGGCGCGCGCTCTATCTGGCGTAGAAACCCCATGACAGTTCAGCGTCACCTATGACAGCTGAAGTTCAGCCCAGCTGAACTTCAGAAATGTTCACAACCCTTACATACTGGAATGAGTTTGTTAACACACTCAAGCCTACATTTTTTTAAACAATTGGCAAAATGTTAAACAAATAGATAGTATGGGTGGTAACAAGAATTGGTATTGTAAATGAGCCATGTTGGCCCAAGGACATTGGCCCAGATGGAATATTAAAATTCACGAATATGATACAAATGGTTGTAGTCCAACCTAACAAAATCAAATACTGGGATTGTACGCCGGCGGGGGACATAGTCAGTTTCACTGACCCAATAATATATACAATATAGTATATAGCAGCAATGTAAAGTTAGAATGCGTATTTTTGGCTTGTTAAGCGTTGTTCAGCCAGTTATATTAAAGCGGCTCAACGAAGAGACTGACTATAGTAGCTGGAAAAGGACAGTTCTGGCACAGGAAGTGACGTCAAAATGACGTGATAGGGTGTTCCAGAACTGTCAAGACAGTTCATTTACAATACCGACCATTGTTGGTTCCAATACTTCCTATATCTAAAAGATTTTAACAATCGATCCAGAAATGTAGGCTTATGTGTGTTAACAAACTCATTCAAATGAGTAAGAGTTGGGAAAATTTGTGAAGGTCAGCTGGGCCAATGTCCTTGGGCCGACATGGCTAATTTACAACACCAAACCTTGTTGATTCTAATACTACTCATAGGTAAGATATCTTGTCAATCGATGCGGAAATGTAGACTTGAGTGTATTAGCAAACTCATTCCAGTATGTAAGGGTTGTGAAAATTTTTAAAGTTCAGCTGGGCCAATGTCTTCGGGCCGACATAGCTCATTTACAATACCGATCCTTGTTCGTTCCAGTACTACACATATATACAATATCTTAACAATCGGTGGAAAAATGTAGGCTTGAGTGTGTTAACAAAAAAGGTGTCGACAGACGGACAGACGGACAGACAAACCCGAAAACTATAGTCCCCCGGGCGAGGGATTAATAAGCACAAAGATTTACAGAAACTCTGTTCACTTTACACAATGAAATCTCTCTACTCCATATTTCAAGCGATCAGACAAAACTAAAAGACAAAGTTACCGCTATGTCCAGTTTTCATGGGACAAGGGGCGGATAGCAGGGTAGGGGAGGGGGGAGTGGGAGAAGGAGGGGGTGTTTAAAACAAAGAAACTGCACATGGGACATGAGTGCCCAAAAGCGTGTGGTTAGTAATGGTAATGAAGTTAAGAACTTCCCCACGCTTTTCCTTGTCCAGCCGACCCCCCCCCCCCCCCGTCCAAAAAAAAAAAACAGAAAAAAACCTTGCACATCACACTTCACAATTCAATTTATGGCTTATACTTCCAAATAATATATATATATATATATATATATATATATATATATATATATATATATATATATATATATATATATATATATATATATATATTCTTGCGCATAAAAATTTCTTTGGAAGTGCTCTCGTGAGCCACTTTTTTTCGTTGATTAGCTCTGATCCCGCCGATGAAGCAGCTGTGATATAACGGACCGAACATTGCTATGCAAACCAAACGTGTACATTGCTTATCCACACCTATATACACGGAATTTTTACAATTGTGTGGGTCAAAACAGGGCAAAAATTCACACAAATCTTTACAGTCTACACAGTGTTAACCCTTCAAAAAAAAAATAAAAAAAAAACAGGGCAAAAATTCACACAAATCTTCACAGTCTACACAGTGTTAATCCTTCAAAAAAGGGCAAAAATTCACACAAATATATACAGTCTACACAGTGTTAACCCTTCAATAAAAAACAGGGTCAAATTTCACAAAAATCTATACAGTCTACACATTGTTAACCCTTCCAAAAGGAGGGCTAAAAATTCACACAAATCTATACAGTCTACACAGTGTTAACCCTTCAAAAAAAAAACAGGACAAAAGTTCACACAAATCTTTACAGTCTACACAGTGTTAACCCTTAAAAAAACAGGGCAAAAATTCACACAAATCTATACAGTCTACACAGTGTTAACCCTTCAAAAAATAAAAAAAAATAAAAAAAAACAGGGCAAAAATTCACACAAATCTTCACAGTCTACACACTGTTAACCCTTCAGAAAAAAGGCAGGGCTAAAAATTCACACAAATCTATACAGTCTACACAGTGTTAACCCTTAAAAAACAGATAAAAAATTCACACAAATCTATACAGTCTACACACTGTTAACCCTTCAGAAAAAAGGCAGGCCTAAAAATTCACACAAATCTATACAGTCTACACAGTGTTAACCCTTCAAAAGAAAAAAACGCACGCCTGACTTTTAACTTAAAGGAATGACATACATCCCAATAGCTTGTTATGTGTGCTTTATATGACATATAAAGGCAGGAGTGGGGGGGGGGGTAGGAGACAACAGCAAAAACATATTGGATGCCAGTCCGCTTCGAATCTCCAAATTTTATCTCCCAACACCTTTCTCCAGCCATATCCCTCTCAAATAAAAAACAGATAAAAACACACGCTTAACTATAAATAACTTCTTATGTTCACGGTGCATGAAATCCAAACATTAAGATATTAGTTGCACCATGCATATTTAATAATAATAATGATAAACAATACTTAGCAAGCCAAAATTACACATTCTAAATTGACATAGCTACTATATACTATATTATGTATACTATTATGTATAACTCTACATGCATAGAATGGCGACAATGGTATACAATAAAATAAACACAAAGATTTACAGAAACTCTGTTCACTTTACACAATGACATATCTCTACTCCATATTTCAAGCGACCAGAAAAAAACTAAAACACAAAGTTACCCCCATGTCGAGTTTTCATGGGGCAAGGGGTGGATAGCAGGCTAGGGGAGGGGAGGAGTGGGAGAGGAGGGGGTGGTTAAAACAAAGATAGTGGACATGGGACATGAGTCCAAGATACTGATAGTAATGTTAAGAGCTTCCTTGCACCTTTCTTTGTCCAGGCAACCCCTCCCCCACAAAAAAAAGAAAAAAAAAAAAAAACAACAAAACAAAACCTTGCACAACACACTTTACAATTCAGTCTATGGCAAACACTTCCACAAGGCTTGTTTATACACACACAACACACACACATACATATACACACAAACACACACACACAGACATCCGTTGGGGTTTTATAATTAACGTCAGTTCTGTCACTTTTCATGCACGTCGTAGCCAATAGCACCAGCCAGTGCGGGTTGGAATCTTCATTGTGGAGGCACAGCAATGACGTAATCATTCAAATGATCAACCATTGCGCATGTCACTTCCTTCACTATGGAGACAAAATGGCGTCATGACGGAAACCACCATTCAGTGCGCATGCGTAGTGTTTTGTTTTTCACATCGTACTGGTCACCATGGATACACAGACAAGATTACATGACGACAGGTGCATGTGCAACAGATGCTTCTTTCACGAAAGGTGCACGTTACAGGGACGCCAGGGCAGTCACAGCGCGGCACGTGAATGAGTTGTATTTAAATTGATCATAAAACAGCTGTGAAATCATACACCACCCCCACCCTCTTCCAGCCAAAGCTAGCCTGACATTTAACAGAAATGCAGTAATTTGTGTTTAACAAAAAATAAGCGTTTGAGTGGGGGGGGGGGGGGATCGGAGGGTGGTGTCAGGAGATTCATTAACCGACTACACTAATCAACTCCCATCCCCTCCGCCGCACCTTCGCCCTTCTCCTCCAGATATAAGTGAATTTTGTTGAAATTATATTTTGTAACATTTCCATTGTCTAAAAGGCTGAAAAGAAAAATCGGGGAAAGAAGTGGAGACAGATAAAGAATCAGAGACACCTACTTGTTATGTTTTTGTGTGTGTGTTTTTAGGGGAATGAGGATGGGTGGGTGGTGGAAGTGATAATGGGGTTAAAATAACTGTGGTCAAATGCAATCGTGTTAGGATCAGCTTTTGTTACACATCTGTGTGAGATTGTTGCTTGTTAATTCATTCGTGGTAAGAACAGTGTTAATGTGAGAGAATCGAGCGGTCCATGCAGTACATACAGGCGGCCTGGTATATACACAGCACCGTAAACCCAGTCACGGCCGAGCCGCAGGGGAAACATCACTGACCAGACATGATCACGGTTTAGCACTTGTAGACGATTGTTCGTCTCATCCGCTATCAGCACATTGTTTGTGTCATCGCTGTGGCACAAGCGTGGACGCAGTAACTCCCCAGGCTCCTGTCTACCCTCACGCCCCACAGTCTGCACGACCTCCCCGTCACCAGACACCACATACACTTTATGTTCATCCCTACAGCATGCATATATGGCTTGACTTGTGACGAGCACTGTTATATGATGACGGCCATCACACGGCAGCGGAATGGCGCGGTGGAGCTGCCATGACTCACCCCTTGTGTAAACTTCTATGCTAGTAGACCGCACGGCGTACAGCTTATCCTCGTACGTTGCCACACTGATATACGAGCCTGATGTGATCCTGCTGATTCTATCACCTGAACAAACGAGTGACAAAAACACTGTAAGTTACAAAATCAATATAGTTGAATTTTAACTTGAAAGAAAATCATGTTAGGTGAATGACGGGATTTGTTAAGAATGGCATATATGGATCTATTCACACCTGAGAGCGTGAGATGGTAGAGACCGCGATCGGCAGCAGCAACAAGCCCCGCGTCCTTCAGTTCTGTCACCTGCGATACGCGACCCATGTCACCTGTATCAAAGCGGCCTATCTGCTCCAGCGCCTGGTTGTAGATGTACACAGTCGTGCCACAACAGTAGTACAAGTGGTCTCCTATCAGTGATAAAGGAGCAATTTGCCATGGTAACAAAAATCCCTGAATCTTCGAGCCCACACTCCTATGCCTGTACCATGTAAGCTCGTGCAGCCGGGAGAGACGCCCGTAAGGACACCATATCTACAGCACACAGACAAAACGAAAGAAAAAAAGTCTACTTTGAAGGCATGAGTAAAACTTCACAGTAGTAAATAAAAACGGCTTTGGATTAGGCAGGTTTGTTTGCTTGTTTGTTATTTTGTTTGTTTGTTTGTTTTTTTGTTTTTGTTTTTTTTTATGAAGTAAATTTTGACTGCCCTGCTGGTGTTTTAAAGGGATGTGTTTATACTTCTGGTGAACCCCTTACTCCGCTAGCACACCCCCTTCCCCCATCCTGTGTAAATTACACTGTCCATTACATTACATTACCAAATATAAATAATAGAGGTTGTGTATCATTTCCAGTGAATGATTATATATAAATATATAATGTAGTATAAATGTAGTATAGATATACTTGAGATATAATAGAGATATACTACAGATGTACTAGTGATATGCTAAATATATATTAGAGATGTAATAGAGATATGCTGGTGAGATAATAGACATATAATAGAAATAAACAGAGGCCTAATAGAGATATACTAGAGGTATACTAGCGATGTAATAAACATGTAATAGAGACATTATATAGATACACTACAGATATAGTAGATATTTGTAAGAGATATACTAGAGATATAATATCTCTTATATATGTTATATCTCTTTTATATGTCTATTATATCTATTGCATCTGCATTATATATATATATATATATATATATATATATATATATATATATATATATATATATATATATATAATGTGTCAATTATATCTGTATTATCTCTCTGTTAATTCTCTTTTATATCTCAGCTATGTCTCAATTGCATTTTTATTATCTCTCTGTTATATCTTTATTATATCTGTATTAAATCTATATTATATCATTATTAGAACTGTATTATATCTATTTTATCTCTCTGTTACATATGTATTAGGTTTTAATTATATCTCGTATGTATATTTATGGAATGCCATTTTAACATTTAATGCTTATTTTAGATATAAAAATAAAACTAAGGATGTCAAGAAATCAATGTAGGTCTGAGTAATTTATACATTGCTATTAATTATTTGAATTAATTGAATTTCACATGGCAAAAATTCATTTTTGAGATAAAAAACTTCAAAAATCTTAAAGAAGAAAGACATATACATAAAATATAACGAATCGTCAATTAAATTTTGGAAACGAAAGAATTATGAGATCAATAATAACAACACAATTTTTTATCTCAAGAATTGCTTCTATTTTTGTACAGTAAAAAAGTTAAAGAAAGATTCTGTAGACAAGATCCGGTCATTTTTTATTTACAGATGTTTGTTTATTAAAAAAAAACAGAATGATATTTTGATATAAAAAATCAATTTTAGAGATCAAAAATTCATTTGCAGATTTCAAAATACATATTAAATAAGTACTTTTCCGAAATAATGGTATCTAAAAAATTTCTTCATATCAATAAAAGGAAAATGAATTAGTGAGCTTAAAATTGATATTTTGCTCTGAACTATTGCATTTTTGCTACCAAGAATTGAATTTCTGATCTCAGAAAAATCAATTAAAATATCATTAAATCATTTTTGATATCAATAAATATTTGTTGATATCCCTAAATACTTATTGATATCAAATTTTTTTGAGATCAAGATCATTTAAAGATATCAACAAATACAATTACAGATAGCAAAAATTAATTCTTGATATCAAAAATTCAATTTTTGAGATCAAAAATTAATTTTTGATATCAGTAATTCCATAAAAATTTGAAAATTACATTCCATGTATATTATGTCTGTATTAAATATGTATGATATGCATATTATGTCCATATTATGTCTCTCTCATAATTGTATTATATCTATGTAATATCTATATTTATATGTATGTGTTATATCTTCATTATATTTCTCATACATATTTTTACTCTATAATATATCTGTATTAAATTTTCATTGTGTCTCAAGTGTTTGTCCATTATATCTCTATATTATACCTATATTTTCTCTTTAATATCTGTGGTACATCTCTGTTATATTTGTATTAAATCTGTATTATTTCTATATTGCATCTGCGTTATATCTATATTATATCGCACAAATATCTGCATTATATCTATATCTATATTATATCCATCATATCTGCATTATATCTGTATTATATCTTTAAGCTGATATTAAATATCTCTTTTATACCTCTGTTGTATCTCAATTATGTCTCTATTATATCTCTTTTCTACCTCTATTATATTTTTATTGGATCTTTATCATATCTCCATAATATCTCCATTATATTTATAATGTACACCTGCTATATCTATCATATATATGTATTATATCTTTGCTATATATATATATATATATATATATATATATATATATATATATATATATATATATTATCTGTACAATATCTACGGTATCTCTATTATATCTATGTTTTGTCTATGTTATATCTGTCTGATGTCTCTGTTATATCTGTTATGCCTTTATTGTTTCTCTTTGATATATCCATATTGTCTCTATTTTATCTCTGTTAAGTCTATATTATGTCTGTGTATATATTTTATGCCTATGTTTTGTCCATGTTATACCGATTTTATATCTTTATTATATCTATTTTGTATATCTATTGCATCTCTAGTGTATATATTAAAGGGAAACAGGGCAAGTTCCTACTGGGCAAGTCCCTGCAGAGTAAGTCCATACCGGTCAAGTCCCAGCATGGCAACTCCCTACTTATAGATATATTACAAATATTATAGATATGTTATAGACAATTTATGGATATATCATATTTCATTCATTGCAACATATATGCTCCACGGGAATAAAATGCGATTGATGGAATGTCTCTGTGCTGATATCGCACACTTTGTGAGCAAACTGAAGCACACTGTCTTGAGATCTGACTTTTACGGACGGTTAGATAACATCACCCTATGTGGCTTAGCATCCTGTGAATATTCGAATAATCTTTCCTGCTTAGCATAAAATCGTTTTTCATTACCGTGGGATTTTTCTCCCTCTTTGTTCTTTTTCTTTTTTGTTTGAGAGGTTTCTTATCAACTAATGTTAGACTGTTTGGCAGACGACATTGAAATTCTGTATATGTATGAAAGATGAAACTGAATTGAAATAATCCTCACCGCGATCCATGAGGTTAATCTCAAACTGATCAAACGCTGTTGTTGCTTCAAAACACCACACTCTGTTGATGTGAATTGTTTGTGCATGTATGTGCTATAAATCGTACCAGTGGTGTGCAGTGAGAATGGTTTGGTTAATAACTGAGAAGTTTTAATTCAAAAATTATAAGTGAACGTGAACATGTAGTTTTCGAGGGATACCTTCAATTGGTCAATTATTCTGTAATAAGGGATCTCTGCAGCAGGATCATATTTTCACCATTAGAAATTTCGATAAATACTCTTTATATAATAATGATATAACATTTGAAGCCTCACCGAAAATTTGAAAATATTTTCAACCAAAATATTCTCACTGGACACAAGTTTTGTTCCTATATTTAAATTTGTAGGCGAGGCAGTATATGTTTTTGGGCAGACACACAACTCAGTAAAATTTCTTCCTGTCCAACCTTTCACGGATAATGGTCCATACCCTATGCCTTTTGTTCAAACATGGAAAAACTCGGCTTCGTTGGCATTGGTGAAAAACCTGGCACCTGATGTGAATACTGGGGAAGTAATCTGGGGAAGAGCTAAAGAAACAACTTAAAAAATCCGACAATAGCTTTTTGAATAATTATAATTCCAAGACCAAGGAGAGGCATATAATGTACGTTCTGTGTGTGAATATGTGTGTGTAGTGTATGTGTATGTGAGAGTCTGTTGTTAACAAAACGTTGTGTGCAGTATATATCAAGAACGAAAAGTCGAATCGACTTCAAACTTGATTTGTTTGTTCATCGAGTAGGTTGAAAGATTTTTCCACTTTAGCCGCGTGTTGCTTAGCAGGAAAGTTGTATGACATTATTACACAAAGTCTTTTGTGTAATATATCTCAGCCGCTGAAAGAGCAATCTTGATAGGTTTCTTCCATCGTGTGACCGAAATATTCTGTCAAATTATGTGGAGAGTAGAGCGATTCAGAACGTCTTATGGCGTATATATACCTTTTTAAATAAGTTCTTGTATGCAAAATAGCTCGAAAACATTTTGTTAAGTTCAAAGTTTGCATGATTATTTTTCGGATCTGTCAGAGGACTGGATCAACTTTAGACACATGTGGCGGAATTAGGAAAGACTAAGACGTCATCACGTGAAAATCTTGTCTGCCCAGTTTCTTTGTCGCTGAACATGTGAAAAGGCTCAAACTGGTTGCTTTTCTGGTTTGAAACAAAAATTTTTACGCGATTAGAACAAACGATGACGCCATATTACGTCATCACGTAATATATGCATATAATGTGAACAATATCTGGTCTGCATGACATCATAACGGAAAGTCGTATCGAATTCAATATTGCTTGTTTCAGTAGAACGGCTGATATCTTTTGACGCGTACAATAAAGTTAAGCAAAGTATATGACGTATAAGATTTCTCAGCCTTTCAACATTGGAACAAGACGAAACGTAGTGGGAAAGATTCTGACGAGTTTTTCTAGGAGTATAAAACAGTAACGAAAACAGTATATGACGTTATAACGTAAACAATTATTTGTCAGGCAAAGTATCGACAAGCGTGCAGGTATTCCTTGGAGAAGTTGCACAGTTTTTGCTAAACGTATGCAAATTTATAAACTATGCTGAGGATTTTATCTTTTCTTTAAGATAATGGAACGTTTCTGTTCTTTAGAATACTTGAAACCAGTGACAACGTAACTTCATCCATGGCTATTCCTGACATTTCCTCATTTCCTGGAATTGACCTTATTTCAGCTATTACGTAACACATGTCACTCAGTCACTTGCCAGTGTCAGTTCTGGAGCATTATGAGCATTTTGATCAGACAGGTGTTTGAAGAAACACTAAACGCCCCCCTGCCACTCAATCATACCGCTTACCTTTTAGTCAGAGACGTGTATGAATTTGGGGCATGGGAAGGATACGAACTCCCTTATATTTTTACACAGAATTCATAAATAAAACCACTGAATTTCATGCTCAGCAGATCTAGCTATTATTCCTCCGCCAACTTATTTTCATTTGGTTGCCTAGTTTCTCTTTATAAGGGAGTGGTTGCGTTACTGTTAGCATTTTTTGCAGTATCTGGGAGTATTGTTCCCCTTTGAAGTGGGTCATTTGATATCCTGTGTTATGACAGGCAGTTCACCTCCCCCACCTCCAACCGAAGCGAGTCATCTGTTTTGAGTTACGAAGAATGTCTTTCTGGTATTTTCTAGTCTGTACCCTAACTAAACTAGAACAGACCCTTACCGTAACGTTGGGAAAAGGGTTAACGTCCTACCTACATTAGACAGCCGGAGGAGGGTGGTGACCGTGAACAACAAAATCCCGGACCTGGATGAAAAGTCATACAATAAATGCTGCTTGTCCGGACCACCTTTTAGATCTAGATAAAACGTATGTACAGAGAAACTGCTCTGTTGTCCAACTCCAAGACCCAGATAAAATGACATACAGTTAAACCTTTTTAGCGACCAACTTCCCGACCTGGGTAAAAAGTGCACCCTAAACATTTTTGTAGTGAACACCTTCCAGACCTAGATTAAACACCTGTACCTGGATATGCATAGAAAAAGAGGACTAAAATACCCACAAGTCAAGTTACGTACGCACTCGCCCCCCTTCCCCCAAATGGGATAAAGGTGATACGCAACCCGACTTCTTGGCACATCAAATATACTTACTGAGATACAGTTATGTAAGTGATATAACCTGATCAGATAAAACTTTGTGACAGTGCTTTCGGGTGAAACATGTGTGCATAGTTTCTTTTTTTACAAGGTTATTGAAAATGGTTATTGGAAATTATGATTCTAGTGAGGGAGGCATTTGCTTTTGTTTACAAAAACAAACCAAAAAGATTTCAATTCAAAGTGTGTGACATAAGCACTGATCGCTCTAGTTTGGAATGTGCCACTTGTTGCTCGAAGAATATAACGGATATTTTCTGTGATTAACTTGCTTTAACATTTTTTAATATTTAAGAATTTAAACTGTACCTGCGATGGTGTTTTGAAGATCCCATTAGTTATCTGAGTATCGAACTTCGGGTGAGCCTGTAAGAGCTCAAGATGTGCATAAGATTTGAGGATAGCTGCAATGTGACTGGCAGTGTCACCTCTATTATCTTGAATATTGACTAAAATCTTCTTGTGAGACAACAAGGCTGCAGTATTTTCTACTTTGTCGTACATGACGGTCACATGAAGTGGCGCCCGGTGTTTATTGTCCTTCATGTTTGCATCAATATTTGATAAACCAAGTAGAAAGGTTGTGAGTTTTGAATCATATCGTTTACATGCCACATGCAGTGGCGTTTCTCCAGAAGAATCAGTGAAATTTATCATCTGTGGTTCAGTTTCAAGTAATAATTTGCATTTATCGATTGGCTCAGTGTCACTGCCACACGCTCTGTGTAGGCATGTCCGATCGCTTGAGTCTCTTATAAGCTTTGTGCCAACTTTCAATAGCGTTTTTAACATATCTGCGGATCCCCTTTCACACATTTCAACAAACATGACATTCGTCTTATTCACTTCGTCTACGGTTTTTCCCTCTACGTTTGTTGCAGAAGATTCATAATTAGGATGGGACTGAATGAGACCTAAAATATCTTTGTATTCTTTCATGGATGCATGATGTGCTGCCGTATTTCCTTTTCCATCAATGGAATTAATGTTGATTGTTTTACTGCGAAGGAGTATTTCCACACATTTTGGATTGTTTTGCTGAACAGCCACATGTAGAGCAGTAAATTGTGCGGTGTTTTGTACATTTGGTTGGCATTTTGCATGATCAACTATCAAGCCAAGAATTTCAGGATGATTTTTAATGACAGCGATATGAAGAATACTTTCTCCTTCTATGTCCTTAATCGCGAGGTTGGTTTCTGGATGTGCAAGTAACACACGAACGTTGTCGGTTTGTCCGGCGAAGATTGCAATGTGCATTGCGGTTTTCCCGTCGGGTATGACAGTATTAACATCACATTCCTTTGACAGAAGCTCGAGCACCCTTGGGTCACTATTCTTTGCTGCCATATGTATAGGGTAGAACTCAGCTTTGTTTTTAAGGAAAATCTGTTTACGTTCGTGTGTAAGTAATATTTGCGTCTTTAGAAAGGCGTCAACCTCACTCTGGCATGCTTTGTGGATTGGAGTTTCGCCTTCGCTGTCTTTGATGCAAATTGCTCCTTCTCTCAAAAGATCTTGTACACTATTGGCATCATCTTCTTGTGCAGCCCTAAGAAGTTCTAAATTAAGTGGATTTTCTTGATCAGCTGTTAATCCAGATTTATTTGTGAGGTAATCTATGCAACCAAAGTCCTTTAATTTTTTTACTGTTTCAGCAAAACCATGAGCCGATGCATGGTGCAATGCGGTATCGCCGCTACAGTCTTGCAAGTTCACGTTTATCTCGGGGCAAAGTAAAAGAATGTTAACAATATTTATTCGTCCAAAATGAGAAGCTATCTGTAACGGGGAGAGAAATTTCTTTGATAAAGCATTGACATCGGCACTGTTTTCTACAAGTATTTTGGCTATCGTATGGTCAGTGCAAGCAGCTGTAACATGAAGTGGTGTACAGTTATTTTCGTTACAATGCAATATCAGAGAACTATTTTCTTTTATAATTATTTCAACTTTTTTTCTCGCGTCAATCACGCTTCGGCACGCGTTGTGTAGAGGCGTGTCAGAAAAGCTATCCACCGAGTTGATATCTGCACCACAGTTCAGTACCTCCTGTACAAATGCAGCAGTGGAATGCAGACTTGCCAAACACAAAACTGTTGTTTTTCGCATGGATTCGTCTAGTATTTCTGCATTGATGTCATCATTGACCAACAATTTGACCATTTGCATATTTCCAAGACGTACGGCAATTTTCAATATGGCAGGCTGCTGGGAAGCTAAAATACGTTTGTCCATTCTTTTGATAAGGAACTGGAAAAGTCTCACTTTCTCTTTGTTTGCTGCTATATGAATTGGAAGGTATTTCACTCGATTTGGTACGTTTATTTGTGTTTTGTCAGAGGTAACAAGGATTTCCGCCTTCTGCAATTCCTCCGTGTTGCTGAAACAGACCTTATGCAAAGGCGTGTCTCCATAAACATCTGAAACACAAATGGCACCTTTGTCGAGCAATGTTTGCACCTCTGTAGCTGATCCGCGTTGCGCTTTATCCAGAACCTTCCAATTGATCGGATTTTCCTGATCAGCCGTAAATCCATCTTTATTTTTAAGCTCTCTATTGCAGTTTGGATGCTGTTTTAGTTTTTGAATAATTTTCACTCGAGATTGACTTGACACATAGTGCAATGCAGTATCACCGTTTTCATCTTGGATATTTACATCTACGCCAGGATGAAGTAAGATGATGTCAACAACGTTGTTCAGACCATAGTATGATGCTATATGTAGTGGTGTTGTACCCTTTTGTGATACGGCGTTGACATCGGCACCTTGTTCAAGCAATCGTTGGAGCACTGTGTGATCCCTGTTCAACACAGCAATATGCAGCGGGGTGATTCCTGTTTTGTTACTCCGATTTAGTAAATCTTCATTGTGACTGAGGAGTAGATCAACTTTTTCAACGGCATCTATTGAACTTCTACAGGCTTTATGAAGCGGTGTGTCATCAAAATCATCAGCTAAATTGGTACTTGCACCATGATCAAGGAGGTCTTTTGCAAAATAAAACCTTAAATATTGATTTGCGATACACAAAAGTGTTGTCCTACCTAACAAGTACTTTTTATGAGAACTTAGCTGTTGAGCATCTATGTTGTCGTCAACGGGCATAAAATCTGACCAGTTTTCTTCAAGTGCACGCGCAAATTCATTAATCGACATGTTTAGCTTTGTTCATTTTTATTGTATAAAAACATCCCTATTATGTAGTAAATCAAATGCAGATTTCTGCCAGAGATGAGTTTTATCAGTTCTGCAGTATAAGCTTGATAGTAAACTTAGGTTTTGCTTGAAATTACTTATTCCTCCTCCTTTTGTCTAGCATCACTTGGTAGTTAAAACTGAAATGTTAGAAAGAAACGTTAGTTTAGTTTTGTGTTGTAACACAAAATGTTTCAACATGTTTATCAAAATAAAACTCTTCAACCTTTCATTTTTTATTTATTACTCAAATCCTTTAAATAATAGAACATTTAAACCATAATGGAACACAAGAAATGTGCCAACATGTTGTCAAGGTATACCCTAGTAAGACGTTCAACACCTGGCATTTAACAATGTCATGACCTGACATGCCGTGACATAACATGACATGACATTTAAAATGTCACATCCTGACATGACATGACAAGACATGAAATATAGCAACACAATGACATGATATGACAAAAAAAACGTAACATTTTAAAATGTAGCAATGAAAGCTGTCAAAAAAGTAATGTTCTTGCTTCATTATTGCTTTTGTGCCTCGCTATGACATCATGAAGGAAAGAAAATTTGCTCCATTTATTCAGTTTGTACAATTATAACTGCAATATGTGCCTAAGTAAAACATACCTATCAAAGAATGAGCAAAAACGTAACTTGTCCAGATTCACTTGTCTGTTAAAAATGTAACTTGTGAAGTAATAGAGAGTCTTGAAAAGAATGCTTTACACACTTTGGAATGATGCTTGGAGTACTTGGCAAGCACTCTTTTACACTTTGTATCTGGTCCACTGGAGTAATTGTTTCCAGAAAACACTAGAAGTATACATTTTCTCTTTATTTACTTATTTATTTTATTGTTATTATTATTATTATTATTATTATTATTATTATTATTATTATTATTATTATTATTATTATTATTATTATTATTATTATTGAATAAGTGACTGAAAACATGTTATGTACGAAACCAATCTATCACAACACTTGGTTAAACTCCTTGGTTAAACTCCTTAAGCTACGCCCCAGTACAGTGCTATCCTCACAGAAGAGAGTGACGGGGCATTCGGGAAGGAACACTGCCGATAACAGCAAGAAGTATCTTTGAAGTTTAGAAGTTTATATGAACATATTCGAGATGTACGAGAAACACCGCATGTCAACTTTAACGCCAGATCAGTAAAAAGGATACAAAATACAGATGAACTAGTGCATGGATTTACGAAATGGAGATTACATCTTGATGCTGCAAGATTTACATTTCACGAAAAAGCGTACAGGATAGAGAAAAAGTGGGATTGTTATAACAGGAAAACTTAATTTAACATGTGCAATTTAACATGTCTTTTCGGATGGGAAAGTTAAAACTTTGGACCTAAAAGCATGAATCCAATCTCATCGGGATAAGAAAGAAGTGGAACAACAGCGCTAAGTTATTATATGACACGTTTTGTACTGCAGAATCTGACCATAGAGTAGCATTTGCAAATTTAGTTTATGTGTACATGGCAAGTCCTAACCGAAGAAAAACAAACGATTAGAAAAAACAGGCAAAGTTACAGAAATGCATGATAAATATACAGTTGCAATAAGAAAATAGAATGGACAATGCACAACAACATCAGTGTACCAGAATTATTTCATTCCATGCATTGCAGTTTTGTTTTCGTAAACAAAGAGAAATGTATTCCAACCCCCCCACCCCAGAAATCATCACCCCACCCCTCCCCTTTTTAAGTTTACAAATATACCATTTCAAAATTATGCGACGTTCAAATACAGATTTGAATATAGAGAACTTATATACCAAAACGTCAAACTACATCCAATTTTTGAAACGAAGAGGTACGTGTTTTTGCATCAGAATCTAGATGGCTGCAAAGAGATTGTACTGTTCGTCCTTTTATTCGGTTGTATAAGGTGGTCGCTACAATATCAATTAAAACGTGAAAAATACTTCCAGTTATCTGGTACCAGAAAGTGGTCAATACAGTCATGTTTTGTTGTGCAACTTTTTATCCGAGTCTGGAAAGTGTTAGTATTGGCAACTTTACGGCAAGGGTGTAGTTATAGCTATTACATATACCTTGTCTTCAGTTACTTATCATAACATAAGATATCAGAGGATCCACTTTAAAAAGTGAAAAAAAAATGCTTCCATGTACTGCAACTTGTGCTAGCCGTTACATAATCACTGTCATATATGCAACAGCCTGGCAGTGTTCTTACTTCTGAATTTGGGTAATTTCTACCATGTCTCCACCATTTCTGGCACGCCTCTGACTAAAAGGTCATAAGAGAGTAATCGTATTAACTAAGTCAAGTTTCTTCAAGTTTTGATGTAATTTATTGTACAATATAAGCCAAAATTAATATAAACTGTCGGACTTTACAAAGGCATTTTAGATCCTACTTTGAAGTTGATCAGACGTTTTGTTCTGCAGTTACGATAATGGTGACCGATTCCACTGGTCGTTCGATCATTATCCTGCTGTTCAATGAGCGTAAAATACAAAAGCAATCGGATTACCATTTCAAGATATGATCCCAACAAGTTTGAATCTGACCCAACTTGTCAGTCGGCAATTAACCTCTTAACAAAGTCCAGTGTCTAAAATATGCTGCGCTATAGGTCACCTACAGCAAAAAGTGTCAACGCTATAGAAGGCAAGTTTAAGTTTGAGCCTGATCCGACGTTCTCTGAGCTTATAGTGATGACACTTTTTTAACTTCTTCACGTCCTATAACGTAACGCATGTTTCTAACATACTTAAAATATAACAACAATAGGCTGGCCAATCCAAGGCGACTATTGCAACAATGTTTGAAGTAAAACAAATCCGATATACCACACACTTTTTGATGAAGTTGAAACAGTTAGTGTCAAGTGTCCTAAGTTTATCAAAGTAGGTTACTGAGTGGCAAAGGAAATCATGCTTGTAGTGCGATCCGCAGTCATTGCAGCAAAAATTTCAGAAATTAAAAATGACAATAGAAACGACTAATGCAAGCTTAGTTGAAACCTAATAAAACGAATCAATTGAAAGAGTACCATCAGAAGCCGGAAAAGGTACAGAATTGGAACCAACAGTCTAATATGAATATTGTAACAATTTCAAAGTCTGATGGGCTTGAAACTACAGAGGTATATATCTGTGCTCTGTAATTGCAAGAACACAACAGAGCGATCTTGAATCGATTCCGTTCAGCGGACACTCTGCACCTCATACGAGACCAAAAACTTGGAAAAGATACCCAAGCTAGATCATAGCATTCGTATTTGGCACTTTTTGCCAAAGAAAATCAATCAAAATATTCAGAACAAATGGAATACCTGGAAAGACTGGTCATATCAATAGAGGTGAAATGCGAAGGAGCAAAGGCTAGAGTTCTGTCATCAGATGTATCAACAGAGCTCTTTGAAATACTTTGCCGGTTTCTTATAAGGCAATGCTGTAGCTAGTGGATGGTCCCAAAGAAGAACTTCATATCAGAATGAAAACAAAATCCATGCAGAAGAAAAGTACCCAATATTTTGACAGATCTAGACGTCGCTGATGATCTCGCCCTAATCTGTGAGCAAAAAGTGCAAGCTCATGAAACATTATCGCATCTCGAATGGAATTATAACAAAGTCATGGCATTTCATCAGTCTCAAGTAGTGCTCATCAAAGTAAGTGATGGCTCATCACTGGATGTGGCTGAAGAATTTATATGTCTTTAATCCTTATCAGTAGTTTAGTTGCCGATACTAAACAGAGAATTCCACATACATATGTGGCATGTAATAAACTGCAAAGATTTGGCGGTCGTCATTATCCAGACAACATAAGCTAAGAATGTTTGTCACTACGGCAGAATCTGTCCTACTTTACGAATGTGACAGATGGGCTTAATCACCTCAGCTTAATTAGTTGTTATTTAGGCAAAACTCTTGGAAAATGTGCTAGAAAATAAAGGTGAAATATACAGCTTCGTTTTATTGCAAAGGTCAATGCGCAAATTAATTAATTGCATTACTTAACAATTAACGCACAATAATGGATTGTGTGGTGTTCCTCTTTAGCCATAAAAAGGAATGCCGAAAAGCTGATTCATTAGGTGTCATCCTTTTGTCTTTTCTTATTTTTACTCGTTGTTGTTCCTTTTTATAAAGAGGTTAAAATTACCTCGATATTCGAAATTACTGATTTCTACAGTTTCATCACTGTGCTATTCTTGCATTATTGCTGAAGCTCCGAAACAATTGCTAAAGTATTGCACCTTTGTGTACACGCAAAGCACATTACCAAAGTGGTGCTTATGACACTTTAAGAATTAAATTTTGCTAGTAATCATTGTTGAGTTAATCAGCGTAGGGCTTCAGTTGATCATGTGAGTAAACGATGTCTACTGGCCCATGTTATTTGGACGTTGGGAGAACCACGTTTATAGACCTTTCAGTATTTTTTCTGCAGTGAGCGGAAACATACCTGCTTTCTCATGAATCTTGCTCATTTTGCGTCGTCATTCTGGTTATTGTATGAAAAAGGTGACAATTTGCATTTCCAGTAGCGCTAAAATGAGAACTTTTTTGGATTTGAATCATAACTTTCTTACGACATCGATTTCGCAATGCCGTTATAATGTTGATTTGGTGAGGCCCATTTCACGGTGTACAAAAAGTAGGATATGATCAATGAATTGTCATCAGCTTGCCGTCACAGTTTGGGATCATAGCTAGAATTGTTTCTAGTTTAATTTCTGAGTGACAGCGCTCACTCCAGTTGTATCTCGTACTCAAATAAGAGGTTTACATTTTGCTAAGGTCATCATGTGACATAAATTAAATTTTCTATTTATATATCAATATCATATTTCTATGTTCAAGCGCCAATATTCAACCTTAACGATTCGTTATTGATAATTTCGCTACTTATTTTATTGAGCTGTTTGAAATGTGAAATATTGAACTCATTTCCATTTGATAGATTAGCCTCACCAAGTCATTGCAATGTTTTAACCGGACAGTCATAAAACTGTCATTTTTGTTATTGTTATATTTTAATTTTGTTTTATGTACTATATTTCTACTCTATTGTTAAATAACGTCTTACTTATTTGTAATCTTGGTTTTGTTCCGATTTAATTTAATCATTTTTGTTCAATGTTTAATCAGTACAGCCCCGTCTCTTCTGCATTTGGATTTATTTTGCCGATTCAAAGGTCAAAACTCAATCTGCTACATTGTACAAAATGTTGTACTATTTATTAATGAGAGAATGAATGCGGTAAGCTTTCTTCAATGAAAATGACTTCAAAGGGAAGAAAGAAATTCAAGATTTACTTTATCTGATGCTATATTTTTGCTGCAGTTTTTTTTAGAAAAACATAATGCATACCTGTTATTTCCCTGTTTTAGATGAAGGTGTCATATGTAATCAACTGATCCCGTTTTTTGAATAATTTTGCTATTTTTTTCTCGATTTTGCGTTTTTTACAATCATGAAAAATCTTCTAAGGTGTTTTTGTATATCAGATATAACTGTGTTTAGTATGAGAGAGATTACAAGACTAATACAAGAAAAGCTGGCAAACTTGAGCAGATTTAAAAGAAAATTTTTCACTTTCTGTGGAAACCACAATGCAAAAATTTTTCAAATATATATTTTCGTGACAACGAATATATATAGGCTCGCTTATAAGTGATTGTGCTAGATGACTTTTATGCACCGATGCATTGAGGTACAACAGGAATGCACATGCAAATTTTGGCGTCTCAGAAAAAACTCCTGTTTCTAGAGAACAATTGTGAGACAAAGAGTATTATGAAAACAGGCTAAGAAAAATTTATAAAAAAACGCTTTTTGTGTGATTTGAATGCATCGCAAAAAAAAACTGTTTAAAAGTATCAAAGAAGCGTTTTGACATTGGCTCGCACAATGTAATGTTTCTAGAGATGTTCATTTATGAAATATTCATGCAAATTTAGAAGAGATCTGCTGAAACGAAGAAGGATTTTGCATGAATAATTGCACACACACACACATAAGTTGCATTTGACGTTTTTAGGGTTAATTAAAAGGAATCCTTTTCTTATTTCTTTGCTTGAATACATTTTAATGATTTACACGATTTTCAATAAAGAAAAATCTTGAAACCAATTATAGATTTCCCCTTTTACGATCATACGCCTGATATCACACTTTAGGTCGACCCTTATGTCTTTTTTATTAAACTAGGAAAACTAAAGGAACTGCGCAAAATAGTTTTCACCCGAAAAGTCATTCTAGATTTAAGGCAAATTTAAAACAGGAAGTAGTGTTTTCATTCCATTCCATTTTGAAGTGTATAAAACACAGAATGTACGCTCGTTTTCATTATTCCATTCTATTCAATGATTCCCGTCATAGACATTCCTTTTGAAGTCCATGTATCATCAAGATTTTTATCTCTCTCCCTGTGTTGTGTCAAAATTAATGTCTTGTGTCATGTAAGAGTTATTTTGTAGTAATAACAAGAGCTCCTGTGTTATAGATCTAGCGTGCTGGCGAATGTGATGCAAAGTGCCTTATGGTTTTGATAGATGCAGACATCGCTGTACTAACTGCAGTTTCAAGCGACAAGAATAATTAACTTCAAATTTGAGTTTTTCCTGGTAAAACAGGCAAATAAATCCCGATGAAAAAGGAGATTGCGCAAACACCACAAAAATGCATAAAAACTACCAAAAAACTCAAAATCGAATATTGAAGTTAGTCTGAAACGATACGGTATGTTTATCGGTTCAAGTAAAAATATTGCGATAGGAAAAGTGTTTGGTAAAATTTGAGTTTTCTACTTCGACCTTTCCTGATGTCTTCGCTTTATGGCTTAGCACAATATCAGTCTTATTTAATCTGAAGAAATAATTCAGGTAAAGGAGTTGTGAAAGGGATAGTGTTTGAAATTACTAGTACTTGGCTCCTTCTTCTAGTAATCGTTGTGGCAATGTCTTGTTACTACGACTCTGTATATAATCATACAGTGGTTAAGAGTCTAGTGTTAAAAAGAAACGATATAGCTTGATATGGTGTGTGATATATAATAATCACTTGCTGTTTTAAAAAATAAGATATTTGAATAAATGAATTAAATAAATTTAAAAACTAATATATTTTCGATATGCTATCAAGTCGTGAATTATTGACAAGTTTTTATACGCTATAATAACATCGTGTCTTGACATATAATAACATACCATTATATATGGTCATGGCATGACATCACGTGATTTATAAGACTATTTTCGAACACCAGCTGTAAATACGAACTGGAATATTGCAATGTGCTATGTTATTTGCAAACTATATTACCCATTATTTTGAGGGTTAAATCAATAAATCAAGAATAAAATGCTTTTTTTTTCTTCTCACAAAAAAGCCTCTAATATGTATTCTTATGTTCATTTAAAAATTGCAAGAAATTAAGATCTTTGATATATAACTACAAAATTTAAAATAGACTTTAAAATTTATACAAAAGGAAATTAAAGAGATCATAAAATAAATTATTGAGTAAATCTCAATTTCATGAAAAAACGGATTGCATATTCATGTTCGAAAAAGAAGTCATTGTAACATTTTTAAATTCATGACAGCTTTCTAAGTCTTACAAGCAGAAAAATGGGCGAAATCTGTGAAGGTGGTGCGGGGGTAAACTTCCTGGGTGGGGCATACAAATGAAGCGACTACTGTGTTTTTTAATTTTAATTCAACAGGCCAAGAGTTCCACTGAACTCTAACAAATCGAGTGACTCTTACCGTAATACTAGTGTTGTTTTCATTCGATTACATGGAGCAGCCCAGGAACACATAAAATTCTCGATTTTCCAAATCCGAACTCAGCACAATAGTTTTAACCAGTCCTTGCAACATCTTGGTATGAGTCCCTTTCAAACCAATAAATTTTAGTGACATTGATTATTTTGGTTCCATGTTTCTTTCCTTCTTATGTTACCATTTCTTTAAGTGTTTTTTTGTTATATATATATCCAAATATATACTGAATAAAGATTTAACACTGTGAACTATATTTCAGTGTCATAAATCATTCATACTGCTTAACACACCTGTTTGTTCTTTATAACCATTTAATGTTTACTTTGAATTGAATACTAAATACTGCTTCTTTGTTGATTTATCAATTCATTTCCATATCCTTGCTGTTAATATTTCAGGGTGTCTTGACAGTGTCGCGAATATATACTATGCTTAAGTTAGGTTTTGGCTTGTTAGCATCAATTGCAATGAATTTGTTCGTTCAATAAGCTTCCACATGTGTGCTTGTTCCAGTGCGGTTTATAATATGCTTGTGTTACTTCAATGTATTACTGACATAACAGACACTAGAATAGCTATGGATTTCTATGTTATTTCAAGTACGCAGATAATGACACAATTTTTTTATGGAAAGTAGATACCATGTCGACCAAAGCTGGGGTCTTATCATAGTCAGCAACAGTTAACTAAATTGATTGCAAATGCTACTGGCAAATTTGAAATATATTAAGTAAGGAAATACAAACGCTGAGGGCAGAAATAGGCAATTGTACTGCATGTGGTTTCCAGAAACCAAACAAGCGCCTGATCCTGCCTTGTGAGAACCAGTGTTTACTTTAAAATATTTTTGATTTTTTTAAATTATTACACTTGGCGTCGATACTTGAAAGAATTATTAGAAAGTTACAGAAATATCCATTTTTATTTGAGGTCAGCCTAAGGGTTTGCGGTTTGGCCAAAAAGTGTTGAACGTTAATTAAGAGTTCTTGCTGAAATAGTTTAACAAGGATGCAGCTGTATTAGAAAACTGTTGTTTAGCACGCCCAAAGCTTCCATATTTCGTCATCCGGGTTTGGTTTTCGCAACGTTCTGGGTATATGCAAGCATGGCAGAAATTAAAACGCGAAAGAAATCATAGCTTCTGGAATAGAACCGACTACCGCACGTCTGATACGCCACATTTAAAAGCCTAACACGCTTTACCTGAATGATATTCCAAATACACTTGTCAGTTCCTATATATTTGAACAAAAAGTACTTTTTCCGATAAGAGATTTAAATAAATAAATAAATAAATACTACCTAAATAATAGAAATAACAGCGTTAAAATCCTGGTGGAATGAAAGTCAACATTAAACGATCTACTGAAGGCCAAATACCGAACCCATTTTATCTTGATTGTTTCACTTCACAGGACAACAATGCACCCTCTAAATACAGCATTCAACTCTGTCAGGAGTATATAAAGTGACATCTATCTATCTATCTTCTGTCTATATATAATAAACTTCAGTATGTATAGTTGATCCTCCTGTATTTAAAAAAAATCGCTTAATTTTTCAATTAAAAATAGACAAAACAAATTTGCGAAACAGTCGGCAAGGCGTTGAGAGCAGTAGTTTTACCTGGCATGATATCAGCCTCCGTGTATTGATCGCCTAACTATCAATAAAAGCCATCACAGCATGCGTGTACAAGTTTAAGTTGGCTACAGCTTTGGGTTTTTACCAATTGGTAACGAGTGATGAAATTTAGCTCACTGACAGAGGGTGATTAGATGCCGTAAAATTTGAATTTTGTTAAACCATGACCTCAAAGAACGATTGTCATCCTCGGCCATGGTCAATGTCAAAAACCGGGAGTGGTCCATTATATTGAAAACGGTTAGAAATAGAGTGAATTTGAGCTTTTTTCTACCCTTTCTGCCTAAAAGTCCACATATAAGAGGTACCTCGGTGACCTTGACCTCCTTGGACATGGTCAAAGTCAGAAACCGGAATTTGACCATTATCACGAAAATGTTAGAGATAGAGCAATTTTTAGCTTATTTTTGACCCTTTGAGCATAAATGACCATATATAAGGGATCCTTGGTGACACTGACCTCCTCGGCCATGGTCAAAGTAAAAAACCGGAGGTTGACCATCATCTTGAAAACGGTTAGAGATAGAACTTTTTTTAGCTAATATTTGACCCTTTGGACCTAAATTCCAATATGTAAGAGGTACCTCGATGACCTTGACCTCTTCGATCATGGTCAAAGTATAAAACAGGAAGTGGGCCATTATCTCCAAAACCATTAGAGATGATTAGAGCGAGTTTGAACTTATTTTCAACTATTTGAGCCTAAAGTCTACATGTTAGAGGTACCTCGGTGACCCTGACCTCCTTGGACATGGTCAAATCAGAAACCGAAAGTTAGAGAGAGAGAGAGAGAGAGGGAGAGAGAGAGAGAGAGAGAGAGAGAGAGAGAGACCATTAGGGCCTAAAATCCCCCTGTAAGAGACACCTCGGTGACCTTGATCTGCTCGGACATGGTCAAAGTAAAAAACCGGAAGTGGGCTACTATATCGAAAACAGTTAGAGATAGAGCGAGTTTGAACTTATTTTCGACTCTTTGGGCCTAAAAGTCTACATGTTAGACGTACCTCGGTGGCCTTGACCTCCTTGGTCATGATCAAACTCAGAAACAGAAAGTTGACCATTGTCTCGAAAACGGTTAGAGAGAGAGAGAGAGAGAGAGAGAGAGAGAGAGAGAAAGAGAGAGAGAGAGAGAGAAAGAGAGAGATTATGAGCTTATTTTCGACCCTTTGGTCCATGTGTAAGGAGTTTGAACTTATTTTCGACTCTTTGGGCCTAAAAGTCTACATGTTAGACGTACCTCGGTGGCCTTGACCTCCTTGGTCATGATCAAACTCAGAAACAGAAAGTTGACCATTGTCTCGAAAACGGTTAGAGAGAGAGAGAGAGAGAGAGAGAGAGAGAGAGAGAGAGAGAGAGAGAGAGAGAGAGAGAAAGAGAGAGAGAGAGAGAGAGAAAGAGAGAGATTATGAGCTTATTTTCGACCCTTTGGTCCATGTGTAAGGAGTCCTTGGTGACCTTGACCTGCTCGAACATGATCAAAGCCACAAATCGGAAGTTGATCATTTTCTGAGATAAAAGTTCAGAATCGTACTTTTTGTGACCCCAAGCAAAAACGGTCTAGTTCACTTTTATCTTGGGCTGAACTAGATTCACTTTCTAAGCAGAGCGTAGACCACGAAGTTGGACGTTTGTGGAAAAGGTCGAGTAGGTAATCTTGGCTCTCTATGCAGAGATTTGTAAATCAGCGATAGCACTAAATACACTCGCATACAGAAGACAAGAAGTGTAGGGACGTAATACTGGGGTTATGTGATCATATTTTGGTGTTTTTGTTACTGATCTTGTTCAGCATTTGTAAAATATCTATAATGTACTCGGGTAAGTTGAAAAGCACAGCATTACAGTAATCGATTTTGCTAATAGTGAGTGCGTGTACTGTTATTTTCTCGGCCTTAGGAGTGAGACAGGAATTTACTTTCCGAATCCAGTTGAAGTAATAAAAATCACTTCGCCGAATGTGGTTGATATGATCAACCATGCACAAAGTATTATTCATCAACACTTCTAGGTTCGCACCTACGGAGAGGCTTGAATCAGATTGATACTATCCACACAAATGCTACCGTGCGTTCCAGAGCTGGCTATCACCAACTCTGTTTTGTCTTGATTTAACTGTAATTTGTTGTCAAACATCCACGTTGCGACAGAGGTGATATTTACTTCAATATGCTTTACACTGGCAACTTGATCGGTTGACGACCTAGGGTTTTCTCGTTTCCATAGTTGGGAATCATTAACGAAAAACTAAAAGAAAATCAGAACTTGGCTGAGAGTTCCGAGAAGGAATTTTATATAGAGAGTACTCGCGAGGCCCTAGAATGAACCTTGAAGGACAATACACTCGAACAGCGCCTCGTCCCGAGTAGTGGCCTTGCACATTTGCTCTAACAGTCCCGCTTTCAAGGTAAGGTTCGAACCACTGCAGCGTAGTGCCATTCACTCTGACAGTATCCTTGACCTATGGAGGGAGATACGATGATTCACGATATTGTTAAAAACACAGCTTCACTGTTATCCAAATGGTTTAGTGTGTTAGCAAATAGTCTACTCAGGGCAGTTTCAGGGCTATGGTAGGCTCTGTATGCAGACTGCAACGGTTCATTTTATCTTAACACACACGCATACGGTCAGTGTAACGGAAAAACCCGTTTGTTAAAAACACGGTTGTCTGTAAAACAAACAACAATTTATAAGTACAATACAATAACAAAAAATACTCTTAGAAATAAACGCCTTTAAATTTGACACCAATTCGCTGACCAAACTCACAAAGATCAACTTACGGCCCGAAACGTACATGAAATCACTTCAATAATTTCATGATATAACTCCAATTATTACACGGGATAATTTCACCAGTGACACGCGGTAATATAAAACAAAATTCTATATTAAGCGACTGTTCGTGCCTTAAAATCCCAAAACAGCTCCTTTAAGATACTTCAACGAAACCTGGCACAAAAATGCACGTGGTCCAGGAACTTATGTTAAACAAGAGAGCACGCTTGACTGACCAGTAACACTATTGGGAGCGGGAAACGCCTGGGCACCACAAAAAGACAAACATTACCTCTTTCAAAAGAACCCTTTGTTCACCATAACATGGCTCCCCAAAATTATAAGATAATTTTATAATGCGATTTATTAACTTTAAAATTCTACACATAACACATTCTATAACAAGAATGACACTGACAATAAAACACAACAGCGACTCCCACGGTCGGGAATTAACCCATAAAGCTAATCTGTTGCTTCTACCAATCAAGAAAAAAACCACAGGGCGCAAACGTTTACCAGTATTGTCTAAATTTCCATCAGTTAGCATTAGTTTCACGCTTCGTACAAGCCCGTCGGGAGATTTATGCACCCGTGCCGCTTTGGCCAACTTCCACATACTTCTACGGATCTGATCATCTTAAATTTCGACGATGTCGTCAGCTTTAAAATCACGACTCGTATTGAGGGCGCACATTCAAAAGGTGGATGTATTCTGGTCAACCTTGTATTATACACGCCTCGGCCGTTTTACAGGGTATACGTCATCACGTATAAAACTACCTGGTGAAGCGACAACAACTTTCGACTTCAGAGTGAGGATGTACTTAGGCGTCAACGGTTTAAAATGATCTGGGGCAGAAATATATTTTTCCAGCGGATACTTCGCAAATGAATGTCCACAACGACTCGTCGTCTAGCTGGGACCCGTGCTGATAGAGAACGGTATCTAGAATATTTCTAACGATGTGGATCATCCGCCCCAAACGCTACCCACGTAGCTGGCTAGAGCAGGTATTCATGCCAAACTCAAACTCACACCCATTAGCCAACAGAAACCCACGAACCTCTTTGTCGTCTATTTAGTTCAAGGCTTCCTTCAGCTCACGTCTGGCATCGACAAAGGTAGACGCTCTGTCTGACCTCAGCTATGAAATTGGGCCTCTTAGTACTATGAATCGTCTTAGAACGTTAATGAAGGAGCTTGTCGTAAGTGACTTAACCAATTCTAGATGCACCGTTCTGCAGGAAAGACAGGTAAAGACACAACACCAACGCTTGACTTCCTTTCATCTTTCTTTGACAATGAACGAACCACAGTAATCCACTCCACAAAAGGTGAAGGGAGGACTAAACTGTGTGCGGTCAGAAGGCAAATTTGCCATTTTTTCGTTTGAGAGGAAGCTCTTAATCTTCTGCAGACAACAACAACATAAACTTTGACACTGCTGAATAGCCTCCTAGAATCCAAAATCTATTAGATCTCACTTCATTGAGGGTGATGCCTCTTCCTTGGTTCTATGATAGTGGCAGATAATCGTGAGTTGACCTGGGAAGGACCACAGGATGTACATTTGGATTCTGGCAGCGAAGGCAGTCGCAACCGTCCAGCAACGCGGATTATGTCATTGGCCACAAAACAGTCTAGTTTGCGAAGCGAGTTATTGCCTTTAACTTATTCCTTCTTAGACAGGGATCCAATCTCATGTGAAACGAATGACCCCGTACTAGCTTGAGGATCTCAGTATCTGCCTCTCTAAGATTTTCTGCGTTTACAGACTCGTACAAGGACAAGGACAGGACGGCTTCGGACTCCAACTCGTACTGTAACTCCTTTAATTGACCGCAACAATGAACTTCGTCACTGCAGTGTCAACGCGACCGCCTTTTTAAAACGTGTCCAGGATGAGAAGTGGTCAAATCTTGAAACATCGAACGCGTCGCGAGTTGGCCCTTTTAACTTCACTGTCATCTTTCGCCACGACAGTTTCAGTCTTAGGCTCAGTTAACAAGCTTCGCATTAAAAACTCTGGTCCAGAAAACCATCTTGACTTCCGAAGTTCTTCAACGAAGCAGCCTCTGGAGGCCAAATTCGCTATGTTCAAGGTACCAGGCACATGGTGTCATTGGTCTACACTAGTGTAAGTGTGAATAAGTCGCGATTGGCAATATGGACGTTAAAACAATGTTCTGAAAGCATTGTTCTGAATATAACCTAATACGACTTTACTATCCGTATAGAAAAAATGCTTTACGTCAGTGTACCGAAGCTGAGACTCTTTGCTGCCAAACTGCTGCAGCCAGCTCTAAGTGGGGAATACTTATGGGCCTGATTGGAGCGATGCGTGATTTTGCCATAACTAAAGTCACATTTGGGCTTTCGTCCTCGTCCACTATTAGACATTGGACTGAACGCACCATTGTAATATCCACAAAACGTATAGATCGAGTTTGTCGATCGTCTTGAATCCTGTTGGACTCACTCAAGCACTGCAGGCGAATTGGACACAAACTTATGAACGTCGAGTCTGCCCTTAGAGCATAACTGGACAAGACTTATTGCAGTGTTGTCGTCACTGGCGGAAATTAGCCTTTCATCCACGTAGAAGTGGTTCTGCAAGATTTCGCGCACATCCTCTCCAAACTCCTCAGAGTAATCCGTAGCGATCTGTTTTAGTCCGAAATTGTTACGCCAGGGGCAACTGTACGCCCCAAATATGTGCACACACATGCGATACACCTGTGGATCCCAACTTATGTCACCGACTGGCCGCCAGGGAAATCTAACAAAGTGACGTTGAGCCTTTGGAATTCTTAATTTGATAAAACATTTTAGTTATGTCACAACTAAATGCAACCGGCTCTATCCTGAATCTCAACAGGACACCTAACAAGGAGTTTGTTAGATCTGGACCAGGTAATAAGGTGTCGTTTAAGTACTTGCCCATATAGCGGGCAACGGTGAGCTTTTTCTCTTGTTCGTTGTTCCTTCCGTGGTGTGGGATGTACCATACTTCTGTTGGATCATTATTAGGAGTTTCTCAAGGTTCCCCCCCGTATCCCTTCATCAAAATGTCTTCCATGAAGGTAGTGTACTGGGATTTCTAATCAGGATTACTACCCAATTTAGACTTCAAACGCTGCAACCTTTTGTCAGCAAGAAAACTGTTGTTTTTGCTCAAATCTGGCGAGCCGTCGCGGAACGGTAAAGGCATGACGTAATGGCCATCCGGGTCTTGCTGAATGTTACTGCGCATTGTCTCAATTAAAGCAAGATCATCACGAGACATTGCTTGTTCCCCAAAAGACGAGGCCTTAAAATCCATCTGTAATATTGCAACGACGTCACGAGGGCATATGGTTTCTTTAGCGCTAGTCTTGTGCACTAGTTGAACCGACTTTGATTTCATTTCAGCTCCTAAAACTCCGTAGCTAAACCCGATCGAATCGTTCTCCGCGCTTCTGTTGGCAATAACTCCAACGATACCCTAGCCTAGATCAGTGCGTTATGCAAAAGAGCCGCCCGTCTCGGAATCTATAACCTCCCTAGGAGCCAGAGCCCTGGTGCAGTTGTAGCCTATCAACAAGCCTATAGGCTACAAGTCTATCTCCACGTCTGCCACAGGCATTAACAAATTTTGTATTCGCGTGTGGCCACTTTCTGGCCATAGCAGAAGTGGGTATTTGTGCGCGATCTGCAGACATCACGTTCCTTGTGTGAACCAGCGGAAGGCGAGCACGTAAGTCGCTGTCGAAGCCTCTGACCGCTAACCTTTTGACATGTCACTTGTTTATTTTCGGCCAACATAGTGGAGAGAGAAAGATTCACCTCTGGTCCTGACACATTCAATTTGGCACACGTGTATAAACGAAGTATCCACTTGTGTGTCCAGGAGTGCATAAGTGAGTTTTTTGGTTGTTCGGTGCACTGTGATAGCTGACGTAGACAGGCACTATCATCGAACTCAAACTATGGGTGGTGACCATGGCTTGGGTTTCACCTTGCGGAAGAAAGTGTGGAGCCTCAGGTTGTAGAGCAGTACCTTTGCTTCTTGTCTCACCATTGAAATAGGCCTGCTATCTGTCGTGAAGTGCTGTTGGGCGCCCTTTGTTACACACCTCGCATTTAGCTTTGCGCTTGCATTTCTTCGAAACGTGGTCAGGTGACAAGCAGCCCTAACATACTTGTTTTTGAACACAAAGTCCTTCTTTTCAGCCTCGGGCTAAGAGACAAAGGCTTTGCATTTTACCAACCAATGTGGTTTCTTGCAAAATAAGCACTCTGGGGCCTTCTTAGAGTCCAGAGTATGCGTCGTAGACCTTTAGTCTACTTTAAGGAAACTGCCACTAGGTAACTTCGACCTAATTCCTCCGAATTGTGGCCACTATTGTGGCTCCTTGGCGATTTCTGACTCGTTGTACAAGAGCTGCACAAAAGAGGAGAAAGGTGGAAAATCCCCCTTGTCGATAGTCCATCTACTGACCACGCGCTTCAATCGTTGGCCCAACCATTCCGGAAGAACATCTTGTGATTCTCGCGAGGGTCATCGAAAAACTGCAGGCTACTCACAGGCTCTTTAGCTACTTCTAGCTGACGTAAATAGTCTACAAACTTACGAAGACCTTGGCCATCACTATCTTGGATCTTAGACCAGTCTTTGAGCTTATCACACTATGCTAACTGACCTCAAATATATTTCGAAACTCCGATTCAAGTGTTTGCATGCAGCAACAAAGGCTTCAGAAGTACCCAACGACAAGAAACACTCCACGCATGACATGGAGTCGCAGTCTAAGTAAGACTTCAAAAAGTGGAGTCACTCTTCCCCAGGAAACCTCAAACGACCTCTTCCAACCTCTATACGAAAGTACGTCACCGTTAAACATAGAAGGTTCTGGAGGAGGTAAACACGACAAAGATAACTGGGAACACAGAACACCAATAAGATCCTGTTGAGCATCCTTGACATGGCCGCCATCACTTTGCTGAGCGAGAAACTGGTTACATTTTTCCTCACTAGAGATCTGTTGCATATCGGCAATCGATTCTTCTAGCGACTGAAATCGGCCTGCGCCAATGACCACGATGTGGACCACTTGAGCCTCGACAGAAGAACCTTTTGCGGTCTTGGATCCACGATCCGAATCAGCCCGTACGTGAGCACCACGGACGTTCCGAACGCTGAACCACCCACAATACCAGTAGCACCACGTTATCAACTGTCTGGATGTGCTACGACACGCCGAGATTTACCGGCTTGACTACCTACTCTAAAGGATTGGCTAAGATCCAAAAGTTTTGAATTCACAAGATTGTACATGTATCGCCTTGTTGTTTAAAAGACGAAAGAAACTCCTTGTCGGAATCATTGATGTGAAAGTCGATTAGCTCCATGAGTTTGGGTTTCATCGGAAAATTCGGCCCAAAGCTGTGCTTTAAAAGTTTTCAGCCCATCCACATCTTCCTAGGATGATACAGCCAATTCGAATGCTCTGACGCGTTTGAGAAACTTTCGAGCAAAACCCTTAAACTGCTCAACGTTGTAAGATTTACCGTTTTCAGTCAGCTGACGGACTCGTTTTGACTTTACATCCTCAGTAAAACCACTTGTATCAGGGAAGCCGATTGTAGTTCCACAAGGGTTCACTCACCATCTTGACCCGAGACTGACATCGTTAATGGTAGACTATAATGAGCGAATTGTAAAGGTGAACCAGTGTATCTACCCAATACCTTACATAAAGTCACAATAAGCTTACGTTTCTAAACTGAGTACGGTTTTTGTTTGAAAGTTAAATCGTAAAGTAGGGGGCCGAAAAAACTGATCAAGCAGTTTTAGCCAATTCATCGAGATTGCAGCGCTAACACTCGACACTGGGAACGTTAAGAGGTGGGACCTTTTATTAAACAACAACTAGAACCGCACGATAGCAAAACAACGCAACACAACTGACACCACGGTACATTGCACACTCAAATTTACGATACTGACACTGACACTGACACTGACACCACGGTGCACCACACGCTCTTGCTTTACTATAAATGTGAATGCACGAACATGTGACCCACAAAGTCACTGACACCACGGTGCACCATACACTCTAGTTTTAATACGATTTAATCCATGAACATGTGACCCACAAGGTCACTGACACCTCGGTGCACCATGCAGTCTAGTTTTAAAGACAGTGTCACTTGCGACGTTCAACCACTCAGACAGTTTTGATTTCTAAAAGCGTTATATTCACCGCTGGTATGTCGGTGGGTGGGGTGGGGAAAGAGGGGTTGGATTGTTGAGAAAGTGGCCACACATTACGATTATAATTATTTTTTTGTAAGTAATGTATCAGCTTGCCCTCATAACTCAAAGAAATGAACTGTCGATAGAATCTCTCTTACGTCATAGCAGCAAAACTTTCATGGGTATGTGCAAGTGACGATATTCCATGGAAACACAACGGAACATTTTTAAAAAACATTTTAGTCAAAAAGACTAATTTTTAACAAAAATTCTTAATCCAGAAGATAAGGGGTTAAAAAAATTAAGAGATAAATACCTTTGAAACGATAACCATGTCCAATTCACAAGAATTCCATGGACAGCCATGGTTTTCAGACACTCTTTCCTCCTGTCAATCAATATCACTTCTTATTTAATTAAAGGCGAAGCACTACGCAGATTATTGACAGATTCCATTCATCGCAAAAAATATCTCACCAAATTTAAAGGCACGGAACCAAATCTAAACCTTTAAAAATTAAAGGTTCAAGTTAACCAATAAAACACATTTTCCCAAATTCTGATAAAATATGTCCACAATTCACCTCACGTAATCACTGTCTAGCGTTCATATAATTGGATAAGCCAAATGACTGCATGAAAGTTCGAATAGTCACCTGAAATTTGGCTTGTTCCACTTGTGTCCATGAGTGTACTTTACAAGTAGAATCAGCGTCATGTATACTGTCCGAGGCAATGCTTTGAGAAAGGCGCCGTGAAACTGTCCGGGATCGCGACTGTAGTGAGCGCGCATCGAAGCAGGAGCGGCGAAACTGCCCGGGGTTGTGATCGTAGCGAGCGTGCATCGTGCCGGGCGCGGCGAAACTGCTTGTCTACGTCTGGCCGGCCCAAAAAGGAATTTAGCCGCACATCGGATTCATTCCGTCACGCACGGCATGGCTAGTTGACAACTATATGACGGAATAAAAAACCGAAAGTGGGAAACACTCGTTTATTGGAAACGCGGTTGTATATAAAACAAACAACAATTTATAAGTACAATGCAATAGCAAAAAAAAATGCTCTTAGAAATAAACGCCTTCAAATTTGACACCAATTCACTGACCAAACTCATAAAGGACAACTTATGGCCGGAAACTCGTACGTGAAATCACTTGAGTAATTTTATGACAATAATTATACGGGATAATTTCACCAGTAACACGAGGTAATATAAAACAAAATTATATATTTACCGACTATTCTGGCCTTAAAATACTAAAACAGCGCCTCTTTTAACACACTTCAAAATAAAACTGGTACAGAGGTGCACGTAGTCCAGAAAATTATATTAAACAAGAGAGCACGCTTGACTGAGCATTAACAACATTGGGAGCGGGAAACGCCTGGGCACCACAAAAAAGGAGACAAATTTCAATTCTTCAAAAGGAACCCTTTGATCACCGTTACAGTCAGTGAGTTGAATATAAACAGCTTGTTTGATTAATTTGGAAACAAAATGTGAGTTCGACACCTGTCTTCGATTTTTCACAGTTTTATCCAAATGTGGTTTCTTTAATTAAGGTTTGATAACGGCTTTTTTCGCTAGCTGATTTATTGACTGTTGTCATTGGTACTGGTAAGAGTTCGAGAAGACAGTCTTTTACATTAAAAGTGGGTGTAAGATTTAGTTCACAAGATGTTGTCTTGGACTTTATGATAATACGTTTTACATCATCAGGAGAAACATAATGTAGTTCAGATATATGCGTGATTGCACCCTCTACTAAATCATTATTATATTCAAAGGTCAAGCCAATTTGACCTGTAAATTTTGCTCTGATTTTATCCACTTTGTTCTGGAAATGTACCATATCAGAAAATTTAGCAATGTTTTTATATTCAGGGAGAGAATTTTGCTTTGACCGTTTCATTATGTTGTTTTTAGACTTATCAAGAGTTCGTTAATCACCAGAACAATGGGAGATCTTATGTTTGTAGTTCTTGCCTCGGGATATGATCGTACACTTTGCGTTAAGTTTTGAGCTTGTTCTAGTTTGGAGGGATGATGCCTTCTATGCGCATGTTCATACAGTCTACACAGTTGCAGTTCTGTTCGAGTCTTCGAATATTGCCAAGGCTTTTTTGATTTGATAACACACTGTTCTTTTCTCTTTAGCAGGAGCATGTTTGTCCAAAACTGCAGCGAGCTGATTATCATAATCGTTGTCTAGAGTACTAAGATTCATGTTGTTATAGTTATGTACAAGTTCCGAATCCATAATATCCACTCTGAACATATTCCCATCAAAGGTTTTATACTTGCGAAATTTAATAACCTTGTTTTGGGATTTTGGTTTGTTAAAAGCCGGGGTACACTTGACGATATGGTGATCGGATACACGATAAGGAATTTCGACGCGATCTATTGAAATATTGTCACAGTCATGAAAGATAACGTAATCAAGTATATGACCTTAAATGGCCACAGTTATATGTTGTATGAGGTTAAATGATGAGATCAGCTTACAGTACATTTTTGCCAGATTGGCATTATGATTATCAAAATGTATATTCAAATCACCAGAGATAACAACTTGTGTATTTCCGAGGCAGAAACGTTCGAACAGGGAAGCGAATTCACACTCAGGAGCCGTTTTTTGGACTTTTTGGCGCCGATAAATAACAATACTCTTATCAATGCAACACACAAAGGAGGTATATGGAGGATTTTCGATTTTTCTAGGTTTGTATTCAGCTTTACACATAATGGTAACACAACCGCCTGGAGTTTCTCATTGGCGGTCCTCATATGATAACATGTATCACTACTAGGAGTAATAGTGGCTGCTTTATGTTATGACTTGGATGAGAATCAAGTCTGAGTTAAAGTTAAAATGTTAATATTTTGATCAAGCACAATAAGGTTAATAGATATACTTATTGCAAGCAGTTTGATCAGCAAGTGTAGCAAATGTACTTTTTACGATATATTACCGACTAGAGTTTTCAGTACATTTCTGTTCAGTACATTTTCTCTTTTAAATGATCAATATTTGTTATGATTTCTCCGTCCCTTAAATGGGTTTACTTTGCTTTATGCCACCTCGCGTTCTATATGTAGGGCCCTTTGCAATAAGTTAAAAAAACAAGCACATCCAAACAATAGCACATATTGAAAATCACAGAGTCTATTGATTAGAATACTACTAAAACACGTTGCACATTCCACTGAGTGATAAGTTATTTGGTGACTCTATGTATCCTTATTAATATTTCATGGTACATAAGCTAACAATAATCCACCAAACCATTTTTTTTAATATTTCATGTAACGTTCTATCCGATATCACAGTTGTCATCTATTTACATTATTATGTTACTTTACGAAAAATGTATCGTTGTTTCTCATCTAGTTTCTTAATATATATATATATATATATATATATATATATATATATATATATATATATATATATATATATATATATATATATATATATATATATATATATATATATATATATATATATATATGTATATATTTTTAAATGTTGAGAGTTGTTCAGAAACGTGGTACCAATAATAATACGCTCTCACAAGTATACAAGTAAAAAAAAAAGCATTGAAAAAGTACTTCTATATGACACATGGTGTGGAAGTGACCATTGTGCAGTTATGTTGCATTTGCATTATTATTTTTTTGCAAATACTATGTGCAAAATAATCGGTTTTAAAGTAACATCGCTGGAAGAAAACAAAAGTTTTCAGATCGGAGTCTCTCTGTCTTAACTGAGGCTTCCAAGGTTTATATTTCATGAAAGATAGCAGAGAATTGTGGTTTTTACATATTATTGTGAAATAATGTAATGTCAGGAGGGAAGCATTTCAGTGTTGTAGTAGGTAGTGAGGTTTTGCTCAATTTTCATTTGGCATGCTGATACCATGGGTTAAGTAAAAATGTCGGTTTTGTGTCATATTTTCACTGCCGATTACCGTAAGTTTTCACATATGACAGAGTTCAGTTGTAATACACAACAAAGTAAACCCATTCGTTAATACAGATGCCTAATGCTGTTGGTTTCTTAATTAAGATATAACAAGATAAATATCAAAATTCTAATTTTGTTGGAGTGTACGCACTCTGTAACATAAAAATCAATGAAACTAAAGTTTTAGAAAGCATATTACTCTGCTTTTTTGTAAATTTAGCTCAAACTAAGTAGGTCGAAAGGTCAAAACGTTTTGCATAGTGAAAGAGTACATCATTCTTTACTGGATAAAACTTCATTTAAGTTATACTTCTTTGAGTAAGATTTGTATTTAACAGCTGATAGACAGACTGAGGTGACTAAAAGTATTTATTTAATTTGTTTCAAACATGTTTTATTTCCCAAACCCTTGTACTTATTGTTAGCTTAAGGTTTAAATAACATTCATTCAAAAAGTGTTGAATCTAAGCTCTCACTTGAACAAAAATTCAGATGAAAAAGTAATGTCATAAATAAATTGATCTCGGAGTTATAAAGTAACAAATTCCAAATTTTTATGCTTGCCTTTTCGCTGATTAACTATATAAATATATAGACCTTTAAAAAATTACTCTCCTAGTTAATTTAATTAATTAATTAATTAAGAAAGACTGATCCAGTTTCATGACACTAATTCGACATTAGTAAGGCTTCTGTTATAGGGTTGCGCAGTTTTAAAGTACAACATAAATAAAGAATATTGTTTGCACTATGTTACATTAAAATTTAATTTTACATTTAAAATTAAGTAATTGTACATTGACCCATCTGAGGCAAATTAGTCACAATCAGTCACAATAATTGGAAATTAACTAGGATATATAAAATTTGCAATTAACTAAATATATATATATTACTTTGGACATGGACCCTGAGATATTATATAAGTGGCACATGTCAAATCGATCACATTATCAACCTTTATCTGCGCAGCACAAAGCCTTCTGTGAATAAAGAAATGGCAGGGATAGGATACAGGTCACACACAGGTCACTCACAGGTCACACACACAAGTTATGCACAATCGGAAAGATATTTTTCAAAAAGAAACAACGATACTTTGAACAGATCAATAAAAAAATCCAAATTTCAATTAAGTTGAAAATTGCGTTTGCATTTTATCAACAGCCAGTGTTACTGACAAACTACTCAGCAGGATTATTATTGCTTTGAAAATCTAAGGACTTTTACATTCTTAGGACTCAGCAAAGCATACGTTTAGCTGAGGTAATTGGTGCTAAAGTGAATTCTCCTGCGTACCACCCCGAGCTGGAATCGAACTCGGAACCTTGGGGTTACCACACCAACGACCTAATCAACGGTCATCCCCCAAAAATATATCTAAGGACTTTATGTGACATTGCATTCTAAAAATAATTTGTCCTAAATTCGTTTTTAAAGGGCGAATAATCATAAAAACAATATCCTATTTACAAATCAATTTTCGATTTTAAAATATTAGGCTATTTTGTCATGTTCAAATTTCATTTTGAAAAAAATAGTAAGAATATTTATAGTATATTTTTAAGGAACATCGCTTTCGTATTTATACAGAAAAGTCTAAAATTCAATTTCAAATATTTAAAATTCAAAACGAGACAGCAAAATTTAACTAAAACATTTATAGCTGTTTATTGACATTAAATGAGACATTTTAAAACAACAGATGGGCCAATCAGACGACGACAAGGTATGAATCAATTTATTTTTTATTCCTCTTGGATGCAGTTTAAAAATTCTAAAATTACATTTGAGAGGAGAGCCCTCTCACTTAATTAAATTGAAGTGAATTTTATTTTTTTTTATTGAAGTGAATTCAAGTGAATTTCCTCCATCCCCTACCCCACCCCTATCCAGATTCCCACTTAACAATTTCCTACCTTCCTGCTAATCGGGTGTAACATACTTGTTACCATACGTGTCCCAAAAACGCGGACAAAGGGGAAAGAGGGTAATTTTGAGAGCAAAGGCGGTGTGTGAGAAGTTAACAGGGGGAATTTTCACACCCTATTTATTTAGGAATTTGCACTGCTTTTTGTTAAAAAACAACTATCATAATCTGGTACATTGTTTAGTATTTACGTAACCTCTTCACACCAATAAGGATTCTTGCCGTGTACGTAAGTAATATTTGGAGTGCTGTCAGAATTGAGCTGTATATCAAAGCGATTCTTCGAATATCACTTATTAAATGCCTTGTGATGATCCTGTTGGCTACATTTATTGTGTTGTTCTGTTCAGACTTCACCACACAAACGTGGTAACAGCACCACATAAACTTGTCAATGGTGACAGCACTGCATAAACGTGTCAGTGGTGTAAGCATCGAATAACTGACGGTGGTGGCACCACCGCATAAATTTGTTAGTAGTGACAGCATCGCACAAACGTGTCAGTGGTGACAGCACCTCATAAACGTGTTTGTGGTGACTGAAACACACAAACGTGTCAGTGGTGACAGAGACAGCGAAATAGACTAAAATAACACTCAAATCTAGACTTGCCAAATGCAATGGTTGTTCAACACGTTTCTGATCTGAATTTAACATTCGCATGATATCTGCATTGTATTTTTTGTCGCCAATCCAATACTAAAACCCGAATATCTCTCAGCCATCTGCCGAACACATGTGGTGGACAGTTTCTGCATTTTCTGAAGTGGTATAGACTCTGAAATGTCTTGAGCGTCGATAACCTACAATGCACTCTTTGCTTGCTGTGGTAAGTCCTTGAAAATCCTGCACGTGGATAATCCGCCTGCTCTTTTTGCCTCTGCTGTAGTAAGACTTTGGGATGTCCTGCACGTAAATAATCTTCCCTGCTGTACTTCCCTCTGCTGTGGTGTGATTCTGGGATGCCATACACGTAGATAATTTGCCTTACTCTAATTGATTCGGCTGTGGTAAGGCCTTAGGATGTCCTGCACGTAAATATTCTGCCCCCTGCTCTTCTTGCGCTGTTGTGGTAAGGCTCTGATAGGTTCTGCACGTGCATAATCTGCCCTGCATAATCTGAACTGCGTGCAAAGGCTCTGGGATCTCCAACACGTGCATAATCTTCCTGCTCTTCTTGCTTCTCCTGTGGTGAGGCTCTGGGATGTTGTGCACGTTCTTAAACTCCATGTGCTAGTGACATTTGCTGTTGTAAAACTCTAGGGTATCTCTCCTTGTCTCTCAGGGCGGAAGGCCTAGGGTGCCCTGCACGTGGATAATCTGCCCTGCTCGCCTTGCCTCTGCTGTGGTAAGGCTCTGAGACACCCCGCACGTGGATAATATTCCCGGTTTTCCTTGATTCTGCCGTGGAAAGGTTCTTACATTTTCTGCACGTGGATAGTATGCCATGCGTTCCTTGCCTCTGCTGTTGAAAATCCCAGGGATGTTCTGTGCGTTGATAATTTGAAATTTTCGCTATGTCTGTCTTGTGCTAAGGGTCTGGGATGCGCTGCACTGGGAAAATCTGCATTGCTTTCATTGCCGTTGCTGTGGTAAGGCCCTGGGATATTCTGCACATGGATAATTCTCCCAATGCTTCTCTTATGGTAAGGCTCTGGGGTGTGCAGCATCTGAATAATCTTCCCTGCTCTCCTTGCCTCTGCTGTGCATGTGGTAAGGCTTTGAGAGATCCTGCACGTGGATACTTTTCCCAGTTTACGTTGATTCTGCCTTGGAAAAGATAATGTGCCCTGATTCCCTTGCCTTTGCTGCTTTTATAATCTGCCCTGTCCTTAGTTCCTCTGCTGTGTTAAGTGTCTGTGATATCCTTCATGTGGAAAATTAGTCATGCTATCCTTGCCTTTGCTGTGATTCGGCTCTTGGGTGTCCTGCACGTGGATAATCTGCCCTGCTTTTCTTGCTTGTGCAGTGGTAAGACTCTGGGATGTCGTTCACGTAAATAATCTGCCTTACTGCCCTTTCCGCTGTTGCGATAAGTTTCTGGGATGACATGCACGTTGAAAATCTGCTCTGCTCTCCTTCCATCTGCTGTTGTAAGGCTCTGGGATATCCTGCTCGTGGTTAATCTGTCCTGCTCGTTTTGACCCTTCATTGGTCAGACTCTGGGATCTAATGCACGTGGGCATCTCCTTGTCTATATTGTGGTTGGGCTGTTTGGATGTCCTGCAGGTTAGTACTCTACCCGGCTCTCCATAAGGCTGTGGGATATCTTGTACGTTGAAAGTCTGCCCTGTTTTCCCTAACTCTACTGTTGTTATTCTCTGGGATGCCCTTCACGTAGAAATGTGTCCTGCTCTCTTTGCCTCTGCTGTGATAAGGCTCTGAGACACCCTGCACGTAGATAACCTGACCTGTTTTCCATGTTTCTGCCGTGTGAAGGTTCTGTCATTTCCTGCACGTGGATAATCTGCCCTGCGTTTCTCGCCTCTGGTGTTGAAAATCTCAGGAATGTCCTGTAAATAGATTATCTTAAATTCTCTCCATGCCTGTCTTGTTTTAAGGCTCTGGGATGCACCTGGAAAATCTGCATTGCGCCCATTGCGTCTGTTGTGGTAAGGCTATGGGATGTGCTGCACGTGGATAATTTGCAGAACTCTCCTTGCCTCTGCTGTATGCAGTCTCTGTGATGTACTGCACGTGGATAATCTGCCCTGCTGTCCTTTTCGCTGCTGTGGTATGGTTTTGGGATGTCTTGGACGTGGAACATCTGCTCTGCTCTCCTTCCATCTGCTGTTGGAAGGCTCTGGAATATCCTGCTCGTGGTTAATCTGCCCTGCTCTCCTTGATCCTTCGGTGGTCAGACTCTGGGATCTCCGATCTCCTGCACGTGGACAATCTACCCTGCTCTCCTTGTCTATGGTGTAGTTGGACTCTTGGATGTTCTGCTCGTTGATAATCTGCCCTGCTTTACTTGCTATGATTCGGCTCTTGGGTGTCCGGTACGTTAGTAATCTACCCTGCCCTCCATGCCTGTGCTGTTGTAAGGCTGTGGGCTGTCCTGCACGTAGATAGTCTGCCCTGCTTTCCTTAACTCTACTGTTGCAATTCTCTGGGATGCCCTTCAAGTAGAAAATATGCCCTGCTCTCCTTGCTTCTGCTGTGATAAGGCTCTGATGTCCTGCACGTGGATAATCTGGCCTGCTCTCCTTGCTTTTGCTGTGTTCAGTCTCGGTGATGGACTGCACATAGGTAATCTGCCCTGCTGTCCTGATCTTTGCCAATGTAACGCTCTGGGATGCCGTGCACCAGGACAGTAAGCTCTGCTCAGCTTGATTCTACCGTTGTATGGCTGTGGCTGTTGGCTATTCTGTAGCCAGATAATCTGCTATGGTTTCCTGGTATATGCTGTGGTAAGGCTCTAGAATGTAATTCACGTGGATAACATGCCCTGCTGTCCTTGCCTCTGCTGTAGTAAGGCTCTGGAATGTCCTATACGTGGATAATCTACCCTGCTCTCTTAGTCTCTGCTGTGATAAGATTATGAGATGTTCTGCACGTGTATAATCTGCCATGCTGTTCGTGCCTCTGCTGTGGTAAGACTCCGTAATGTCCCGCACTTAAATAATCTGCCTTGCTCTACTTCCTTTTGCAGTGGTAAGGTTATGGATATCTTGTACGTGGATAATTTGCCCCGCTCTCCTTGCCTCTTCTGTGGTAAGACTCTGAGATGCCCAGAGTTATTTTTCTGGTGATCTCCCAATAATTGACCAAAAGGGGTGGAGGGGTGCGCATTTGAAATATATTTAGTAGTAATTTTTTTTAAATGATTTTCCCCCCACAATTTTGAATTTTGACTGGATTTCTTTTCAATTTTGCAAGTTTATTTTCCAGTTGGTTCTCCCTTGACATTTTTCCTGGTCCACCAAAATTTGGCTAAATAAGGGGGGGGGGGGGAGGGCACTATAATTTTTTATTTTCCAAAATGCTTCTTTTACCACAATTTGGATCAGATTACCTTAAAAGTTTGTACGAATGTTTACTTTGTAGGCCTCTCTTGAAATTTTTAGCCATCGACCAAAATATTGCCTAAGTTATGGACATTTTTAAAATTCAGTACCTAATTTTCGTCAGGGTTTTTCTTCCACACTTTTGATCGGATTACCATTAAATTTGCAGAAATGTTTACCAAGCTGCCCAATTTTGAAAGCAATTTTTCTGTCGATCACCAAAAAATTGCCTAAATTGGAGGGGGCATTTATAATTTGCTTGTTGCCAATTTTTAAAATGCTTTGTCTCCTACAACTTTAATCAGATTGCTTTCATATTTTCATTACATGTTTACTTTGTGGTATTCTCTTGATAGGTTAATTTTTTTTGGTGAACCACAAAAATTCGCTAAATAGGGTGAGTTAAAAATAGTAATCAATTTTCAAAATGCTTCTTCTTTGATCAGATTCCTTTAAAATTTTGTACAATTGTTCCATTTTGATTACCGTTTTAAAATATAATCACAATTTTTGGCGACCATACATATTGATGCTCGATTTACTAGATCTTAGCTGGTCACAAAGTCCCAAAATATTCTTGTCCAAAAAAATTAACTTAATGGGCAGCATTTTACAAATATTTCTGAGCCAATTGCCTTCAAATTTTGCATAGATGTTTACTAAGGGTCCTGTTTTGTAAATTCTCTTTTTTTATCCATCCACCAAAATTGGCTAAATGGAGGGCGTTTAAAAATATTTAGTAGCAAATTTTCAAAATGCTTCTACTCCCACAATTTGGATAAGATTACTTTTAATTCTTGTGCGAATGCTTACTAGTTAGGACTCTCTTGAAATTCTTTGGCCGTCTAACAAACATTAATTCAAGTTTTAGGTGTCAATTTTTCAAAAGTTTATTCCTCAAGATTTTTACCATATTGCCGTCAAATTTTGGATGAAGTTCACCATGCTGTCGTCTCTTGATATTTTTTTCGACGATTCACCAAAAATTTGGTAGATTGGGGTATAATTTCTCAGAATGTTTTCTCTACTACACTTTCAAACTGATTCCCTTCATATTTCTCACAAAAGTTCACTACATGGTCCTCTCTTGAAAAGTTGGCTAAATGGTAGTATTTTTTGAGAACGGCAAGCAATTTTCAAAGTACTTCTCTTCTTGCAATTTTAATGCGGTTTCCTTTACATTTCGTACGAATTTATACTGGGTAGGCCTTTTGACATTTTTTGGTGATCCGCCAAATTTGATCAAATAGGGGGCATTTCAAACATTTTCAAAGGTGCTTTTTCAACAATTTTGCTCGGGTTCTTTTAAAATTCTGGGTTAATAGTCACTAGGCTTTAGTCAAAATATTGTGCGAATGTTCCCTAGGTAGGCCAATATTGTACTTTTTTGGTGATCCGCAAAATTTGTCCAAATTTGGGCCATTTAAAATTTTTGATTGCCAATGTTCAAAGTGCTTCTCCCACAATTTTGATTCTGTTTTCTTAAAAGTCTATTTGAATGTTCTCTGAATAAGTCTCTCTTGAAAATTTACTTTTTTTTGGCGATCCGCCAAAAATTGGTTAAAGAAGGGCATTATTATCCCCCGTGTAACGAGGTAATATAGGTTTTAGTTTGTCCATCTGTCCGTCGGTCTGTCCGCTTTCGTGCACCGTCGTGTCCGGGCTATGTGCCCGAAAGTTTTTGTCGGATAGGCTTTTCCTTTCAGGTACAGTTAGAATTTGTATTGCAGATGTGCAAAGTTGTATTATTTTTGAAATCGACCAAAAATTCGCCTTGTCAAAATATGGATACTTTTCAGGACATTTGATAACACAGATATAGGATTTGTCTAAACGAGTTCTGGAAACTCAATCTAGCGGTCTGAAATTTTATACAGTAAAATATATATTTTGCTTATGTGCAAAGATGCATTTTTAAATGGGTAAAAAGATTGTCAAAAATACGACTTGCCAAAAATGTATATTTTTAATGGAAACTTCAATCCGGCGTTCTGAAGTTTTATGCAGTGAAAATATATGTATTGTAGATGTGCAACGTTGTCTTATTTTTTAAATCGACCAAAAATTGTTTGACAGTATAGGGTTTTCAATTTTATTGAAATTACTACCATCCAATAACATGTGGATAACATTTGGATATGATATCAAAGATACCCGTCCCTTCGGGACCTCTTTGGAACTGTAATGAGTTGAAATTAAATGTCCCGAACTCCCACAACAGGAATGGTTATTTCAGTATTAGTGGGCCAAGGTTATGGAACGATCTCCGGCTTCAAGTAATAGTATGAACAAACTTGCCCTCATTTAAACGTGAACTGAAAACATTTCTGCTTAGGAACTATTATAAGTGCCAGATTTTTAACTGATTGATTTCTGTACGATTTTAAGCAGAATTTATTTGTTGAACTTGCCCTCATTTAAACGTGAACTGAAAACATTTCTGCTTAGGAACTATTATAAGTGCCAGATTTTTAACTGATTGATTTCTGTACGATTTTAAGCAGAATTTATTTGTTGAATTTGTTGAAGTAGGGATTTATAGTACAACCGCTAAGTGTTAAGCTGTACATAAGAATCGCTAAGTAATAATAATAATAATAATAATAATAATAATAATAATAATAATAATAATAATAATAATAATAATAATAATAATAATAATAATAATAATAATAATAATAATAATAATAATAATAATAATAATAATAATAATAATAATAATAATAATGATAATAATAAAGAAGCATTGTATTGCGTTTCAGCACCGGATACCGCGGGAATACCACGACCGAGGACCTCGCATTAACTTGACTTTCCGCGTCATTTACCCCGAGTCCTAGCCCGCGGCCGCAACTGCCTTGTAGCGTTAGGCTGTGCGCGCGTGTTTATGTGTGTGTGTATGATCTGCGACGTTCGCTATTTGCCCAGTGTTTAAGGAGGAATGATTGCAAAGAGGGGTAGCTTTAGAAGAGCGACTGAAAGGCGCTGTTTTTTATGAACACTCTTCAGACTGCAGAAGTGTGACTAACAGTGAATTATTTATAACTGTGATATGTGTACATTATACGTCATTGGGCCCAGAAAAAGGGTTAGTCTTGTTTCAATCCCGCGCCCACCCCGCCCCCCTCCCCCCCCCCTCGGGAGAATAAAGGAAATGAAATTAATCGGTCCCCGGGATGCAAACAAAATCTGCACGTATAAACAGAATCCTTAGAATAAATATACACATTTTTGGACAATGTTCAGCTAATATTTTGTTCGCCTGCCTTTGGTGCTCGCATTTGCACACACACACACACACACACACAAAACACTTTAAATGGGACAGAATAATATTTATAAGTTGATGAGACAAGCGTTATGTTGTAACACTTTTATAAAACTATTAAATCATATTTTGCAGGGAAGAAAGAATAACGCAACAAGAATTTCCCCTCCCCAACCCCCCCCCGCCAAAAAAAAAGCGCTAACTAAGTAGTTTTTTTCTCTTTTTTTAATCAATAACAAAAGAAAATAAGAAAACAATAAAAGAAGGCCGCCTGCTGGTCGGGTCATTTTCTCTTTCTTTCTTTCTTTTTTTTTAATGTTAATCAGAGTGGGCTTGTTCGTAGAGGAGCTGCTCGGGATTTTGGGCAGGTGGAAAATAATCTGGTGACAGCTGTGGTTCTTTTTGTGTTCTTATCTAAAAGTGACAGTTTATATCCTTTAGAGCTTATTGGGGGTGGGTAATGTAGGGGGTGGGGGCCACTTATCCCTGTGTGTACTGATTGAATAACACTGAAGGCTAAAAAAATAAATATAAAATAATGAATATTAAAAAATGGCATATTATTTATTGCATATTTATTACATGCGGGAGATACTTAAATAGAAAACATAAACAAGGACTTCGCAGTGCATTGTGGGTACATGTCCTTGCAGTTATCTCACTGACTTCACGAGCAGCGGCGAACGTACAAAAACAAGAAAGGCCTACCTCTTGCTTATATTCTTTAAAAAAAAATCATTTAAAAAAAACCGACACTGTGCGGCCTTTGAGCGTTGTTCTAAAACAGCTAACCTCTAACGAGCTCTGTCTGTTAGGTGTAAACAAAGTGGATGGGCATATTAAAAAGTAGTTCCGCTCTTTTATGAGTACTGTTTTCGCGGAATCTCTAGTGGGTCTGCGGAGTAAAAAGGTGCTACACGCAACAGACCGAACCGCCAAAGAGGTTGGCTGTTGAACAACAACGGCCTCTACGATCGTCTTCTTATATATATATATATACATTTATATTTATTTCTTTCACACCTATGGTGAATTTTAAACGTTTACTACTAATATAGTAAATGGCTGAATTCTCGTATGGCTTGGAAATTGGCTTGAATAAAATGAAGCAAATCTGTTAAATGAGTTTTTATACGTTAAGCATTTCTCTCAGTGACTTGTAAACAACCAATCAAATGATTTCTTTGGAGCAAAGTACAAACATAGTCAGTCAATCAATCGATCACATCTGTTGAAGAAAGTTTTAACCGGATTTTTTTCTATATTTGATATTTGTGTGGTTTTCGTTTGCACTTTGCTCCAGTATCGTTATATATTTCAAACTAAAATTTGCTATGATTTTATTATTTTTTTTGCACACTGTGTGATACATAACTTATCCAAATATCGCCCTTTGAAAAATAAGAATGTATCCAGCAAACATGACTTAAGATATTTTTTGTTTATTTTTTTCTTGACTTAATAAAGCACTGTAGACAAAAGTAAATCTATTCGGGAACAGACTCACGATGTTTAGTCTCATTGACATCTATAGAGCAGCATAAGCTGAATGACGTCATTGTACGTGTGTCTATTCCCAAACAGATTCGCTTTGGCAATAGTAAGTTGCTTCGCATATGGAAAAAAAAGATATATATATTAGAATTAGGGATGTGACGGTTTACCGTTTTGGACGGTTAACCGTGAAGGTGGCGGTTCGGTTAAAACGAACCGTGCTCTGTGGAAAACCGTGGTTCATTTTTGGTTTTTAATTAACATTATTTTTGTTTTTCTCAGGACCATTTTTAACTGCTATGAATGTTTCAGCTCACTGTTTTAATGCAGCATTATTTTACACTTCCAGATGAGTTCCTTTTTTAGTTAAGCAAAGTGTTTACTTATCACGTTCTAGAATAAAAACAGAAAATTAATTGGGATATCTTTAATTTATATATATTTGCATAGTCTGAAAAAAATAAAACAAACGAAACCGAACCGAAAAAACCGCGGATTTTTCTTTAAAAACCGAACCGAACGGGACCCATCAGTGACGGATCACATCACTAGAATCATACAGTAGAGCCTCGTTATAAAGACATGGCTGGGGCCGATGAAATATGTCGCTGTTATAGTCGATATGTTGCTATAATCGATAGAGCTAATCATTGAAAAGATCATTGAAGTTCCAGATTGTTATATCTTTGTAGGCTTCTTGTCGTATCCCATGTAAAAACATGCATTTCTATTGGGTAATCGTTTCAGAAGTGGCATGAGGCCTTATTAATTTATGGCTTTCACTTGTAACATTGTTCAACAATGCCTCGGGGAAGGTGGGGGGGTGGGATGGGTGGAGGTGAAAACGTTTTGAAGCAATATAATGATTTTAACCAGAGTAAAAGTGGAATGTTCTGACAAAAACGTTGGAATTAGCGTCTTGACCTCAAAAACACATTGGACAGACATGGTAATGTTCACAAACGTTATAAAATTTCTATATTTAGTCTAATTACTGCAATTAATAGAAAAAAAGATAGAATTATATTTTTTTCTTACTTAAAATGAAAAGATGTGTCCCTGTCAAGAAGAAGAACGAGACAAAATAAATCGTAATCCCAAGACCTGCTTTAAATAAACCTAAACTGATCATTATATAAGAAATTTACACATATTTGTCACCAACAGTGACATTAAAACATATATTTACCAAGTTCGAAACCAGTGCCGCCGTTGGCTTAATTAATTAATTTAAGAATTTTTGGGGGATGCCCTGTTCTTTTTTTTTGAGGAATCGCTAATGTTAAGTTCATAGTTCACACAGATGCTCGGTGTCGTACTGTTTTTCTTCATCTACCAGCGCCATTTTAAGCGTCTCGACTGGTAACAGGCTGAAGGTGTGGTGGTACTGGGAGGGAGGGGACAGATCCATGGTAGGGCCTTCATCCTCACATGTCACCGACATTGGGGACAGGATTTCGCGGTGGTGGGCCGAGAAATCTACATCTTTCGTCGTGATGGGTGAGGGCAAGGGTGCACTCGTATTGCGCATCAAACCTGTAGCCATGATGGGTGCATTATGACTTGTGATGGGCGACAACATGGGCGCACTGTGACGGTCAGCAGGAGACATTAAGGGCGCATAATGACCTCTAGCTGGTGACGTCACAGGAGCTGTATCACCTCTGGTCGGTGACGACACAAAAGGGCCATGGCTTGCGGCAGCAGAGGGAGCTATGATGCGTAGCAACGATTCGCCGGGTTTGTAGACACGCTTGGGCGAGGGGTCCGACCTGGGCGCACTGTAGGGGCACTCGTCTAGCTCCGCCGTGACGGAGTTGTACGACTCGAGGCTGGAGGGTGTTCCACTTCGACTGCTCCACCTGTGGCAACCAAGAACGTACTCGTGTCATATCCACACTGTTTGGTGAAAAAAATAGACTCCTTCGATTAGACACGAACGTTTTCACTTTAACAAAACAAAAAAAAAAACAAAAAAAAAAAAAAACAAAAAAAAAAAACAAAAAAAAAATGCCGTGACAGGTAGCAAACAATGACTTACTAAAAAAAAGCAGTGATAAAAACAATGACTTACAAAAAAAATTACGCAGTGAGAAAAAATACAGCGTTAAATAAAAAAAACCCATCGTGAGATAAAAATTGATATGGTGAACAAAGAGCGAACTATTTCGATAAAATCTCATGTCCTGGATTCGATAATCAAATCGCCAATTTAAACAGACATAAGCCTCAAAAGGCCGACCTGGCTTGGTGTAAGAAAAGGAAGAAGAAGAAGAAGAAGAAGAAGAAGAAGAAGAAGAAGAAGAAGAAGAAGAAGAAAACGAAGAACTGGAAGACCGAAAAAATATTACAAATTTTTTTCGATATTTATATTTATGTCCTATTTACATTTTCAAAAAATATATTTATCAATTTTGAGGAACAGAATGTAATCTACAGAATCTACTTGGTTTACATACTTGTTGCTGTGGTACGTTTCGCAGTCTCGCAGATACGACTGTAGCTGGCAGTCCGGCACGCTCCTCAAGGCCTCGGATACGGCCTGCACCAGACGCGTGAACTCGCCCTCAGTCATGCTGTTCAGGACACTCCTGTTACCTGGGGCAGAGGTTCGCTCGTCACTTAAAACACACTCACTCTCCGTCTGGCCGTTCCTCCCTCCCTCCCTCCCTCCCTCCCTTCCTCCCTCCCTCCCTCCCCCCTCCCCTCCCCTCTCTTCCTCCCTCCCTCTCTCCCTCCCTCCCTCCCTCCCTCCCTCCCTCCCTCCCTCCCGCCCTCCCTCCCCTCCCCTCCCCTCTCTCCCTCCCTCCCTCCCTCCCTCCCGCCCTCCCTCCCACCCCGTCAGACACGGCCTGTACCAGACGCGTGAACTCGCCCTCAGTCATGCTGCTCAGGACACTCCTGTTATCTGGGGGCAGAGGTTCGCTCGTCACTTAAAACACACTCACTGTCCGTCTGGCCGTTCCTCCCTCCCTCCCCCTCCCCCCCGTCAGACACGGCCTGTACCAGACGCGTGAACTCGCCCTCAGTCATGCTGCTCAGGACACTCCTGTCATCTGGGGGCAGAGGTTCGCTCGTCACTTAAAACACACTCACTCTCCGTCTGGCCGTTCCTCCCTCCCTCCCTCCCCCCTCCCCTCCCCTCTCTTCTTCCCTCTCTCCCTCCCTCCCTCCCTCCCTCCCTCCCCTCCCCTCTCTCCCTCCCTCTCTCCCTCCCTCCCTCCCTCCCTCCCTACAATCGGAACTGAAAGATGAAAAAAAACTTGTTTTATTTGGTAAAACACTGTTGAGAGGCGATGTGGGATGGTGGGGGGGGGAGGAGCGGTGGTGTTATGGAGAGGAATATGTTGTTCCCCTGTCCGTCGTTATAAAACAGCTGACCTCTGAGGAGATTTATCTGCTATGTATAAACACAGAGCGGATGGGTATTTCCATCTACCGAGCCGTACTGTGCATCCCTCAGTATTGAGTATTCTCGTTCAATGGTGAAAAAGGTGCATCTGAGTGACCAAGTCACTAAAATCTATATTTGAATGCCCCCCCCCTTTTTTTTAAAAATGGTGATTCCTTTTTTATGAGTGCTATCCCCAGTGGGTCTGCGGAGTAACAAGTGTTATACACAACAGACCCAATCGCCGTAGAGACTGGCTGTGGGACAACAAGGGTGCCGGTACAATAATCTGTAAGGTTTACGGACGGTAAGCTATTCGCACCGCGCAATTCGAAGAAAGATAATTCATTAAAAGGATATGATATGGGAGTTAAGAGGGGTGAAACAGTGCTTTTTATGTTAAAAAAGCCAATTTAAATGCTTTTAGCTGCGGCCAAGGGGAGTTGTTTTCATTTGGAGGGGGGAGTGTCCTCAACACCAGATACTATACATTTTGAGAGGGAAAGATTATGTAAAAGTGGAAGTAGGCACGGGGGGGCACTCGGGGTTTCAGCCAAGTATTGGCATCGATTTGCACCTCCAAAATATAACATACCGTCCCGATCGTCTTCATGGTGTCGTAGCCCATCCCCCGCCGGGCCAGGCTCATATTTGTTGTCAAACAGCAAAATACCGGGGACATCATAGGCCGGTCCCGGCCAAGGGGAGTTGTTTTCATTTGGAGGGGGGAGTGTCCTCAACACCAGATACTATACATTTTGAGAGGGAAAGATTATATAAAAGTGGAAGTAGGCACGGGGGGGGGGGCACTCGGGGTTTCAGCCAAGTATTGGCATCGATTTGCACCTCCAAAATATAACATACCGTCCCGATCGTCTTCATGGTGTCGTAGCCCATCCCCCGCCGGGCCAGGCTCATATTTGTTGTCAAACAGCAAAATACCGGGGACATCATAGGCCGGTCCCGTGGCTACCCACTCCTTCAGCTTGCCATCCCACTCGACCAGAACGGGCGGTACTTGCGGATGGATATACGGCAGCCCGTCGGAGTAGATGGGTACAGCTAACATACAAGGGCGTGATGGGTTCTTATCCTTGCGTTCGCTACCACCACTGCCGGGCCAGTAACAGCTGTATAAATCACCCCTGTCCTGAAAATTATAAAAAATAATAATAATAATATAAACACACACATAAGTAATAATGATACCTCTCCCCAAACTAACAGGTTGATACGACTAAAACGACAAGCCTCCCCCTCCTCCCCAAGAATTACACTCTTCTCGACAAAGCCTCACCACCCACCCCTCCCCCTTCCTTCCGCCACACCTCGAAGGCTACAAATTTGAACACGAAATCGAAGGGCCTTGCCCAGTTCCATGTTGTTGAACATGTTGTTGTTCAACAAGTTGTTGTATATAAAGCTATGTTTAAAGACTTTCTCATCACTTGAATAGTGTAGGCTGAACCGAAAGGAGGTATAAATGCAACATTTGTTCGAAATCTTACAATTGGCCACAAAGTCTTAAAAGACACTTAAAGGTTGCTCACACGTCAGAAGTGGATGAAGAATTGGATATGGGAAATGCTGTAAAACCACCTTTCACGGAAACTTTAGATGAGTGTTCTATGGAAAGTCAAAGCGTCAACATGGCTGAAAAGAATGCACATGCTTGTACAGAATGTGATGCATTATACAACAGCGAAGAAGCTTTGCTCAAACATATGGAGCAGTGTGGTAAGGATGATGATGACAGGAGTTCTGAGAGTGAGTCATAAGCAGACTATGAAAGTGAGTCAGAAATAGACTCTTTGTGGCCTGATATGGTTCAAGAGTTCTACGATGACTATGATGACAAATTTCAAGAAAAGATTTTAGAATATGAAGAAAAAGGACTTGAAGATGCACGTGAAATAGCAAGTGATGACCTTCGACCCATTTATAAGCATGGACTAAAACAACCGTTTATGAGACTATTCAAATATACCCAACGTCTAGAACAAAGCCAACATTATCAAAAGATTTTAGAGGACTTTAATTATTTTGTTGAGGAAAAACATTACAAGTATTCAAAGACACTAAAGGCGGCTATAAGCAAAAACAATACATTCTTTGAAGAGCTACTAGATATGCAGGAGGAGGAGGAGGAGGATGACAGCAGTGATGAAGAAAGTGGTATGGACAGTGGGGTGCAACAGAGTGAAACAGATGAAGAAGATTAGACTTAGTTGACTAAACTTTACAATAAAGACTTTGTAAATGTTGTAATATTTTATTAACTTAAGCGTTGTGTGTTAATATAAGAAATCGCGAGAGGTTAAGATCCCTGACGTGGTGTGAATTCACCCGCAAATCATATATCATATGTCATATATTATAATGAAGTATTGTATTATTATGCATTATATTCAAGTATTGTATTATTATGTATTATATCCAAGTATTATATGAGAAAAATTAAAAGTTGAAAAGCATCATATGTGTTTTTATTGAACATTACAAATATGTACAATTATGATAAAAACAAAAATATTTCAAATACATATTATGTTAACATGTGCAGACTCACAATAACTTAACTTAACATGTTATAAAAACTTCACATTAACATAGATAATGTTAATTTCATAGTCTACATATGAGGCATAAAGGCAATTTTATATCAAATGTACATGTTCATATGAGTTAAAGCTAAGCTTCAAGTTCTTGTCAAGCTTCAAAAACTTCACTCTAATCACCTATTCACTGAGGGTGATGAAATCATAGCATCCACTAAGCTCGTCATGCTGTTAAAATTGTATGCAGTCATCTCGCTCAATAACTTTCTACTCAATCATCTTCTGACAGTCACTGCATTTATACACATCCATTTTCTGAAGCATGAGATCCACTGACGTCATTTGCTTCTTCAGCATTTGGCAATCTTTCAATGACAACAAAATTCCCTTCTTGGTAGGATGTAACCTCCCAGATGTATGACCCATAATATATTCACGAATGTTAACCATCACTTTCTGTTGATATTTCGCCAATTTAATATATATTTCTCCATTAATAGTTATCATAACCGGTAAGTCGTCTACAGTCATCTTCTTCATGGTGGTATCAGCTTTAGGCTCTGGTTCTCGCTTCATTTTAGGCTCTGTCTTAATTTTTCGCTTTTTACACGGCGGCGTCATAGCTGGTAGCACCTCTCTTTTTATGTTTCTAAGATGTGGTCGCCTTTGACGCTGCTGACATTACTTCACCTTAGACTTTGCCATGGGCATTGTCTTTAACTTTGCTGTATGTATTGTCTCCGGCCTCTCTATAAAAGTTTCTGCAGGTATTGTCTCAGATTTTTCTGCAGGCATTGTCTTAGTTGGTATTTGTTGTTCACTTACTGCAGAACTGTTCACTCTTCAGTATCTTGAAACAGAACGTTTGTTACGACTGATGGCGGGTGTCTTTTATGCTCTATAGGGAGTTGTTACACTCACGGTTGGACACACTATGTCCTAATATGTTTAGAAATAACTTTACCACATGAAACTTTGTGGCTTATTGTAAGATTTCGAACAAATGTTGAACAACAACATGTTGAACAACATGTTGAACATATTGAACAATATGTTGAACATGTTGCACATGTTGAGCAATTGCTGAACTTGTTAAAAAATTGTTGAACAATACCATGACGTAATATGTTTTAAAAATAACTAGAACACGTGTTTCGAATTGGCTTGCCATTCGAACACGTCTTTGAATGGGCTTGTTATTCAAACACATGTTTGAATGGTGTGCTCTTCTCACCAAAAAAACTTATGTCTCATGTCAAACTTATTTTATACATCATATGTTTTTCAAAAACTAAATTTGTTAAATTTGGTTTAGAACCCTGATTATTCCCCCTACTATGACTTCAAAGCATTCGAATTAGTAGCATGGTAAAATGTTCAAACTTATGTTATGCATAATATGTTTTCAAAAAAACTAAACTTGCTAAAATTGCTTTAGAACCACCATTCTCCCACTGCTATAACATAAAACATAACATTAGTCTTAGCGTGGCGAAAATCCCATTCCTTCTCAAATTTATGTTTGCAGTACGATTTATTTTTCAACTTAAAAGCGTACATACGCATACTTTCATCGACTGCTATAGCCCGTGATTCTGTAAGTTATTTAGTTTTTTTTAGTCATATGATTTCAGTGTTGTTTAATGGTTTGGAGTAGTTGAGAAACGAGAGTATTGCGCCACTTTGTGACGTCATACTGTCAGACCCCCCCTCGGGACATACTATGGACAAGAATAGTCAAGAATCATATAGCATGGGACCCCCCCCCGGGTTCTCACTCTGAGGACCCCCCCGGGTTCTCACTCTGAGGACCCCCCCGGGTTCTCACTCTGAGGACCCCCCCGGGTTCTCACTCTGAGGACCCCCCCGGGTTCTCACTCTGAGGACCCCCCCCCGGGTTCTCACTCTGAGGACCCCCCCCCCGGCTACTTTTTACGCCGCTGGCTCACGGCTCACCGTCAGTAGTATAAAAAGGTTGGGTTGACACCACTCTAATCATTGCATTGCCAAACCATCATGGAGACGTCTCGAAACGCAGCAACGGCTAACAACATGGAAATTGATAGCCTGTTCAGCAATGAAACAATGGCTTTTACAGATGCAGTTTTAACTGCAGAGGAGACTGCTGCCTTCCTAAGTACACTAAAAGAAGCTGAAAAAGCCTTGGAGGAAGCATTATGGGCTCCGTCAGCCGTGTCTACAGTACAGCAAACTAGGCCTGAAGAAGTACAGCCAGTACAGCAAGCAATGCCCGATCCTGAGGGATCTGACTACCCGTTCTGGGTTGCCAATGCGCTTGTAAATGGTAGCGCCAAACCACTTAGTACAAAGTTACAGGCTCATCTAGAGCATCTTGAGGAGGAAAAAGTGGTCATGTCAAGCGATGACGACGGTGACGACGACGATGACGACGATGACGACAATGACGACAGCGACGACGATGAAAAGCAGCTCAAATCTAAATTCGAATTGAGCAAAAGTGTTCCTGTTACTGAAGAAGACGTCACGTTGTTGAAACGGAACTTTCAAGCAGTGATTCCTCTGATAGATTGTAACATTTTATGGTGCTTATGTGAAGAAGGCTTTTTCGACCAACACACATACATATACCTAACGGAAGAAGTGAACACTGTCATTCAGCATATCTACATGCTAGAAGGAAACATAGAGCATGTTCCCGCGTCAGAGCCACAGTTCTCCGAAGCCATGACCCGACGTTTCGTTCAACTTATTAGAAGTCTTCATGAGGAACTTTTTAAGACATTATGTCTACCGGCGCCAAAGTGTGTTGACGAAGATTGCGATTCCAAATGCCTTGAAGAACGTATTAAGGTGTACGAGATGATGGCCTACCTCTATGAAAAAGGATATTTCACCATGCCAATGCTCTTCCAATGGATAATTGGAAGTCGCAAACGAGGAGATTTTTTAGTGATCGTCATGAGACAATCTCTAACAGACGGTTTACCAACAGCCTTTCTGGATGGTTTCAACGAGATCACTCCGCGATTTTGCAAACATCTCATGAAAACATACATGTAATGTCCATATAAAAGGAGTGAGGTGTCAAGTGCAGTCATCATTCGACGCGCAGCCATGGAGAAGACAAGCAGCTTTAAAATTAGTGCAAACTTAACCATTACTGTGGAGCATGGAGAATTTGGGCTATTTCTTCGAATCAAACGTGGAGAGAGATGGCTTGCTTTATCACCATCCTTGTGGAAGATTGTGTGTCAGAACTTGACAAGATTACGCAACATTGGCTTCAAACTGTACTTAACGCAAACGAAGTGGCTTGAAGTCATTTCATACATGGATATGCGCTATGTGAGTTTTGTGCAAACATCACTGTTTGAAGGGAAAGAATATACGCGTTACATCAACATGAATGATGATGAATGGGAGACATTGCTTCAGGAAATCCATAGCATAACCTCAACCTTACTGCCATGTACGGAATGTCATGGGAAGAAAACTCCTGTTAAGCTGCAAAAGGACAATCGAATGAAAGTGTCGAAGCTATCCAAGAAAAGACTGGCTGAAGTTCGATTGGAGAATATGGATGTGCAAAATCAACTTGGACTTACCTGTGAATATTGTGGTGCTTACGGATATGCTGAGGATTATGATTGTCACTGTCACAAGTACAATTGCAAGTTGTGTGAACCTGACAACGTCTGCAACAAGTGCGGCTCACTAACAGTATCTGCCGAGTAAGACTACAAGTCATTTGCTTGCCAGTCGTCAAAGTGTGTAGACGTGTCATATGGATATGTGAAAGATGGATGTAGAAACGTTTTTCAAGGAGACGTATGTGGACTACATGATAAGTGAACTGGCGCGTTTTGGATCTATTCAACAACAACTGGAACACTTTGACATCTATTGGGAACTTGCTCATTCCACGCTGAACGTACCGAAATTACGTGAGGATTTCATCAAAGAGTGTGTGCTTTCAAATATTGACGGAGCTGAGGAGTTTGATGTGGAAGCAGCATATCACTTCGCTCGATTTGATCCAAGACTGTTTTATGAAGTGAGAGAGTGGCTAATCTACATTGCAGTATAATGACAGACATTACATTGAGACAATATATTGTGCAAAAGACATATTGTGAAGAAATGTTATTAGCTGTAAAAAAGTTTGCATGTTTAGTATGTCCTGCTTGTCAAAATGAAGAGTGTTCAGAACATACTTGTCATTCTGCATGTGTCTATACATATTGGAATGAAGCTAAATATTACATTCATTTAGATAAAGTGTTAGATAATGCAAATCAACGTTGTGAAAAATATGGTGTAAATGCTATCACATTTGATGAATTAAGTAGTTGGTTAATGTTCATTGAAGATCAATGGACTCCAATTATTCACACCATTGTATCAATACTTGATTTGTAAGATATATTGATAGAGTTATAAAAACATGTTGATTGAGTTGTAAGACAAAATAAAATACAAGATATGTTAACAAGTGTTAATCATTTAGTGTTAACATGTCGACGTGGAAAGACTACCTAACCAATATTTATTTTAAACCTGGTCAACCCGGGGCATTTGCTGGTCCATACAAACTTTATCACATATTAAGAAAACATTATCAACCAGTCACTCATTCACAAGTGAAGAAATGGCTACAGGATCAAGATGCCTTCAGTTTACTACAACCTGTAAAATACAGGTTTAAAAGGCAACGTGTCATTACACGTGGAATTGATGACATGTGGGATATTGATTTAGCTGACATGGGAAACATAGCTTCCTATAATGATGACACCCGTTTTTTGTTGGTTGTCATTGATGTGTTTTCCAAATATTTATGGGTGCAACCAATGCCTAATAAATCACATACGAGTGTCATAGAAGCCTTTCAAAAGATTTTTCATGAAACACAACGAAGACCACGAACTCTAAGGTCAGACAAAGGAACTGAATTTAAAAACAGATGGGTAAAAGCATTTTTGAAGAAGGAGGGAATACATGCCTATACGACAAAGAATGAAACCAAAGCCAACTTTGCTGAGAGAGTCATTCGTACTCTAAAGGGAATGATGTATCGATATTTCCTACATAATCAAACGTATCGATATATGGACATCCTTCCAGACTTAGTGTATAATTACAACCATAGACCTCATGGCTCTCTCCCTAATAAGTATGCTCCTGCAGATATTCGTAAAGACAACGAATCGAAAGTGTGGAAATATATGTATGTAGACAAATTGAAATTAAAACCAAAGAAGAAAAAAACCTACAAATTTAAAATTGGTGATCAGGTTCGCATTTCTCACATAAAATATGTATTTCAACGGGATTATCATATAAAGTGGACGCAAGAAGTGTTCATTATCACACATCGTTGTAAGAAGCAAGGAATACACTTGTATCGTGTGAAAGACTTTTTAGATGAAGATATTGATGGACATTTTTATGAAGAAGAACTGCAGAAAGTAACAAAAGATATTGAATCAGTCTACAGAATTGAAAAGGTCTTGAAAACACGAAGAAGACGAGGTGTTAAAGAATTATTTGTGAAGTGGTTAGGTTGGCCAAAGAAGTTTAACAGTTGGGTGAAAGAAACAGATATTCGAAAATGAAGCATCCATTCACATGTTTAGTCTCTGGACCTACAGGCAGTGGTAAAACTTCTCTAGTGAGAGAAATTCTAGAACAAAAGTTAATTAAACCCTCTCCAAAAACCATTTTATGGCTCTATGCAGCAGATCAGCCTTTGTACAAGGGAATGAAAGGCGTGGAATTTTACCAAGGCATTCCAGATGACATTGAAGAGCGTTTTAACCCGAAAAAGCCAAACTTACTCATCATTGATGACTTAATGACTAAATGTCATAGTGATGAACGCATGACACGTCTCTTTAGTGTTGGTAGCAGTCATCAAAATCTAAGCATTATTTTTATTGTGCATAATTTGTTTCATCATGGTAGAGAAATGCGTAATATTAGTTTGAATACGCATTATATCATTCTGTTTAAAAATCCTAGAGACAGTCAACAAATAAGTACATTAGCACGACAAATGTATCCTGGAAAATCTCAATTTCTCATAGAAGCCTATCAAGATGCTACGAGCAAACCTCACGGCTATTTATTTATTGATTTGAAGCCAAAGACGAATGATCAACTACGTATTCGTACAGGCATTTTACCAAAAGATACACATTACGTCTATGTTGATAAGGTAGCGTACGAACAAGAACCAAGTCACTTAACCATTCGCAGTCAAGATGTCTAAACGTATTCAAGCGAATCAACCTTTTCTTCACTTGCTTGCACGCAGCGGGCCTAAACGACGTAAATCCTTACTACAACAAGCTACTAAGGAGGAATTAACTAGCTTGTTTGAAATTTGTTTGAATATATTGCGAGGACATTTACCCTTAAGCTCAAAAAGGTATAAGGTATTCAAACGTGAACGTCATACCCTACGCACACTAGCAGATAAGAAGATATCACTTCGAAGAAAAAAGAAGTTGGTTAATCAGAAAGGAGGATTCATTGGAGCTATTGCTAAATTTGCATTGCCCTTGTTAGCTCAGTTGCTGTTAAAATGAAACATACTATGAAAATGGTCCTCATTCCTGAATATGAATATAAAATGTTGTTAGAAAAGAAGGGAAAAGATGGTGAAATCAAAACGAAAGTGAATAAACTTTTACGTGGGAAACAAACTCGTGAAAAGGCAATAGAAATGTCTCAAGTTCTTGGCCGTCATTTACGAACAATTCAGTCGCAACAACAGCGGCAAAAGTCTGTTACATCATCCAAAGCAGAAAAATCGGAAAAGTCCCAACAGTTTCTAAGCCATTTTCAACCTATTTATCATGTAAAACTAACACAACTTCTAGCAGAACTTAAGAAATATGGTACGAGATGGACAGATAAAAATGAACTTGTTTTAAAAACAGGTACTGTCATTACAAATTCCAACATTATTGATTTGTTGAAAGAAGCATTGGTTGCTACAAGAAGAAAAGAACAACGAGAACCGCCGCATGGTTGGAAGCAGTTTATTGAGGAAATTGTAGATGCTAATATTCCAAAAACTGTTTTTGGTAAAAAGACAACTCGTGAAGATATTACAAAAGAGATACAACAACGTCAACAAAGGTTGTTTCCAGAAGGATGGGAAACTTTTTAACATGGATTAAAGAGTTATGGTGTTGTTGTTGTTGTAAAGAAAATGGAAATAAAAATACTATTCCTGTACTAATTAGGTGTGTTAGTGCTTGTTGTCAGGGAGAAGTAGTAGATACCAATGTAGATCATGTAGATAGTAATTTAGACGACAATGTAGACAACAATGTAGAAAGTGAAGATGAAGAGTGTCAAACATGAAGTAATGTATATACACATCTAGTCTATCTACATCACATAAACGATTTAGCTGTCATGGAGTCAACAAGTTTTTACATTACTTTACCCAGCAATGCTAGTATGAACTATTATCCCAACAACAAGACTTCGAATTATCAAATTCGTATGCCTCGAACCATCTATCTGAACGGAAAATATGAAGTGGCTTTAGCTGAAATTCAATATCCACATACATGGACAACCATGAGACATGGAATGGACTATTCTATTCAGTATCGACAACAACCACTGAATGATGTTGTTCTTGACACAATCAATATTCCTTATGGTTACTACAGATCCATACAAGAGATATATCATGCAGTCAATGAAGAAGCAACTAATTCTATGAAAGATGACCTTAAAGAAGGTATTCGGATAAAGTATGATAAAATCAGACGACGCGTTTTTCTATATCTAAATTATGGTTTTGAAGTGTCATTCTCCACTGGATTAGCTGAGATTTTAGGATTTATCCCAAATCAATGGTATACTGAAACGTGTACAGCTGAATATAAAGCTGATGTGAAACAGGGGTTTTATACACTTTATGTGTACTGCAGTATTTGCGAGCCACAAGTTGTTGGTGATTATTATGTTCCTTTGCTACGTTCTGTTGCAATACAAGGACATGATGGAGACATTATCATGAAAACTTATGGAGAACCTCATTATGTTCCTGTAAACACATCTAAATTTGATGTGATAGAAATGAATATTAAGGATGACACAGACCATAATGTTCCATTTCAAACTGGGAAGGTGATCTGTAAACTTCATTTTCGACCAAAAGCATTATGAAAGCATACACACACAATCCATCTATATATCGCAACCATTTTCTTCATCAAGTGGGTGGAGAATTACCAGAATTTAAAGGAGCGCGAATACAATATGGAGATGGTATTGGTTCAATACTGGGATCATTGGCTCGAAAAGCTATTCCACTGCTTAAGGCAGGGGCTAAAATCGTTGCACCACATCTTAAAAAGGCTGCAAAAGATGTCGCGAAAGATGTTACAGGTCGAGTAGCACAACGTATGTTTGGTGATGAGTTAGGAGGACAAAAGAGAGCGAAACCAGCAAAACCTGTCAGAAGGCGAAAGGCAGCTAAACGGATAACATCAACAAAATATAAGAAAGATATTTTTTAATCATGTCTTTAATTCATAATCATTCTTGTGAATGTAGTCTTTCTCCATTAGAATGGTTTCACATACCACCAACGCAAACTGCTGTAGAAAAAAGCTATAATGTAGACTATCAACCACTAACTACTATTAGAGAAGGTGCTCCAATGGAATTCTACATTCCTGCGAGTACCGAAGAATATCTAGATTTAAAGAACAGTAAACTCCATATTGCATGTCGCATTGTAAAGGTTGATGGAGAAGCGTGTGGTGTAGATGATAACGTATCCTGTATCAATGATTTGTTTAATGGGTTATGGTCTAATATTGAATTATTTCTAAATGATCGATTGGTATCACATAGTAACAATACTCATGGTTATACCAGCATCATATCTCATCTCATTCATGACTCGGAAGAAAGTCTCAATTCTGAGCGCTCTATGCGTCTCGTCTATAAAGATACTGCCAGGTCAATGAATACTCATCAGGTGAAAAGACCTAATCATGAAAGATATGTATCAGGTGTTCATGTAAATATTGAAGGTGGTGATATAGCTGAAACAGGAAATAATGGTTTACATAATCGTTATTTGTATACACGTCTAAGCCGTGAGTTTATGCTTACAGGTGGTTTAAGGGTAGATTTGTTTGAGCAGGATCGTTATCTTCCCAATGGTGTTAGTATGAAATTACGCTTGCATAGACAAAAAGATGAATATGTATTAATGGCTGCAAATAATGGTTTTAAAGTAGAAGTGAGAGAAGCGTTTTTAACCATTCGCAAAGTGAGGGTTAGTCCAGGTATTCAGTTGGGACATGCAGATGCGTTGATGAAAAGTCCTGCTAAGTTTATTGTTACTAGAAAAGAATGTAAAGTTTTAGCTATTCCAACTGGATTTCAATCTTTTGTGAAAGATAGAATCTTTTTAGGTCAATTACCAAAACGTATTGTCATTGGAATGGTTCATAATGAATCCTTTGCTGGAACAGTATTGAGAAATCCATACAATTTTGAACATTTTAATCTTAACTTTATGCAGCTTTACTCTGATTGTGAACCAGTCCTATCCAAACCTCTCAAGCTTGATATAAATCAAGGCAAATATCTTGATGCTTTTGAAACACTTTACAAATCTTTTGATAGACTGGATGGTGAGAAAAGTTCCATTATAAAACGGGAAGATTGGCCTAGAGGTTATTCTTTATTTTCTTTTGACTTAACACCTGATTATGATGGTGCTGATCATTATGCCCTTATCAAACATGGGAATTTGAGACTAGAAATGAATTTTGCTGGTGCCTTGCAAAATACAGTCAATGTTATAGTGTATGCTGAATTTGATAACATTGTTGAAACAAGTGCAAATCGTAGCATTCAATTCGACTACCAGTCATGAACACGAAGCAGATAGAAGCCATCCTATCCCATGATGCCACGACAAAAGACTTGTTTCAAGGTGTGTTTGCCATGGACCAGTTACCATCTTTACAACGCGGTGCCTATGTCATCAACACAGACGATCATGATGAGCCAGGAGAGCATTGGGTGGCAGTATATTATGGCGAAGACCCTGCAGAATATTTTGACTCTTATGGACTTTTACCTATAGACAGTCGTTTGAATAAGTTTTTAAAGTTTAATTTCATTTATAATTCAGTTCCATTACAAACACCAATATCCTCTACATGTGGATTTTATTGTGTGTATTATATAATTCAAAGAGCTCGAGGACATAGTCCTTTTGAAATCATTGATGTATTAAGAAGAAGTGATGGTGATTTTGTTATAAAGGATTTTGTATATAGACATTATAAACCATTATTTTATTGATGCTGTATTAGTTAAGTTGTATTAGTTAAGTTGTTGGTAATTGTGAATTGTATTATGAATATTGTAAATAAACAAGACAGTTTTATACAACATTCTTTGTTTATTGTGTTATACATTATTTACATTTTAACAATTATTTTACAAATACATTCAATACATCGATAAACACATGCCATTCATACCAATCTAAATTAATATATGTATCATAGACATTACATCCACGTTTGTAAATGCTATGAAAACTAGCATAACACTGTCCATTACCAAACTTTATTATTTTAACATCTTCATGTTCAGACAGTTTCAGTTCAACTCCATGATCATTCATGTCAATGTCCATCACCATAACACACATGGGATGCGTCAGTTCAATGGACTTGGTGCCTCGCATGAGTTGCACTCCTTCCTCTTTGAATTCAAGCGTCAGGTTCTTTCCAATCCAATGCTTGTAACAGAGCGTACCATTCCACTGTGTTGAGGGTGATGTAGTCGTAGCATTCTGCAAGCTCGTCATATTGGCGAAATCGTACAAACACGTCTAAATAGTTCTCAGTCACACGCACTTCTAAATCCTCTGAGAGTTTCAGGAGAAAGCCAGGTATCCTCAGCTTCTCTAGATGGTCTTTCAACACAGATTGTTCGTCAGTTGATAGAATGATATACTTTCCAAAATGTTTTAGCACGATGTCATCATATACGTTTCTCAGATATGAGAATCCATGCGTAATTGGTTCATATTCCGATAAAAAGTCTTCCATCTCGTTCAACAGTCAGATGAACTATGAGCTGTCTCCTTGTCTGCAAAGACGTTTTTTATGCTCGCAAGATGGCGAAGAGTGGATGTTGTATCACTTCTAGGAATCGAAAGACTGCGCGCCAGTTCTTGATATCAAAGAGGATCAAATCTGTATATGGTGTATCTGGCACAACTCCCTTATAATCCTCTGGATAATCCTGTAAAAGATTTCTACAGATTTCTACACGTATGTTAGAATCATATTCAGCCACCGTCACTTCCACTTTATTTTCAAATCTACGTTTAAACCCATGTTCAAGTGGTATGTTTTTAAAGTCTTTCCACACTTCAGGTTTAAACCGATGATAACTTGTCTGAGAACCTAGTATCACTTCATTCCTATCATTTACAGTAAGGTAAGCACCACGGTTCAGCATGAGTGCATTCATGTTTTTACCTTGTTATGAGCCGTCTTCTTGTCTGCGAAGCCTTTTATCCACTTCTTTCACCTGCTTCTTCAGCATTTTCCATTCAGGTATTGTCAGCAAAATTCCTTTTTCCTAGGACGGTTTTTTCCAGTCCCCTCATCTCTCAGGTACTTACCACTCCTTCATTGCTTTGTTTCATAATCTTGATATACTTTCCATTTCCTAGAGAAAGCATTCCATCCCACGACTGTGGTGTTGGTGCTGTCTCCACTTTCAATTTCTTGATGGTAGTGGTAGGATTTTTCACTTTTAAGTCTTTAACTGCATCTGCAAGAGTATCCATATCAGTTGTAGATCTCTTACGACTTTCACGTTCCATGTTAACGCTTCAATGTTCACACCTCAAATAACTCTTCCGTTGGAGGACCTCCCCCTTTTATACCACAGCCTTGTAATGTCCATGCGCTAAGGTGGAATAGCCATCACTCATCACATATCGCTTGTCGTCATAGGGGAGAGGGCTACTTTCCTCAACTTCTCCGAGAAAAGCTGGTGACTATGACTTCGGATAATGTGTCCTGTAGCCATCGTTTGAGTTTTCTTAAATAAACTGTCTCTATACTGCACATGTTTAATGCGTCTTTGACAAGCTTGAGTGATGCCTTTAGCTGTATGTTTTTCTTTCCCACCGCACAATAAACTGTACATTTTCGGTCTGAGTCCAACAAACTCTTCAATAGGGACGCCTGCCGTCTCATCCTTCATTTTTCCAAGCACTTTTTTGTTCACGTTGGAATGTAGGAAATGATTCGGCGGGTAGTCACTTGTGTCGAACAGGTCAGCATCCTGCTGCATATCCTTGTAGATATCTTCCGTTTCTATGTCGTAACATAGACTGTCGGTGTCGCTGAACAATAACTTGGCATTGGGATACTTGACCATGATGTAGTTGTAATGAAAGTTGAACATAAGCACTTTGCTGAGGTCGAGAATGGTAAAACCAACTTGAATGGGTTTATCCAGAAGCAAATCCACTTTGCGTAAATGTACTGCGGTCAAATCTTCGTTGAAAATTTTGAATTTGTGGAAAGAAGGTTTGGCTACAAGTTTCTTGAACCGCTTTTCCTTGTGAACAAGTTCAACATTGATTCGCTTTCTCACATTTTCCATGGTTTTGCCAAACACCGAGTTGTTCATCAGTTTGAAGAAGTCTTTATCAAATGGGTTCTTGGCCAATTTTCTCTTTTCCGTGTTCAAGGTAATGTATTTTGCTAACCATTTGCTCTGTTCAAACATGATGGCGCGATGAACTTTAGTAACTTTCAACCCCAGTGAGACGTACTGTTGCAAATTCCTGTAATGAAGTACATATTTCTTCTTGTCAGACAAGTTAGGAATGAGCTTTTCACTGGATTTCTCTTTCATGTTTAGATCTTTCCGCAGCTTCTGACTGTACTCTGACAATTCTTCAACTTTGACACATTTCCGTTCTGGAGCCACTGGGTAGTGATTATGATGATCATGGATTGAATTTGGATATTCTAAATCCACTTCCAAAATGAATCCAATGTCGTCATCTTCATCCACATCCATGAAGTCAATGGATTCTGGCTCACTCACCCACATAAATCCTCTTTGTGGCATGCTTTGTGACATGGCCCAGCCATACAAGTTGTTTGCGTCGAGGTACATCAAATAGTTGTTTGGTATCTCAGAATTGTAATCTGCTACGTAGGGATTATTTGCTTTCGCATACTTGTGTGTGATCACGGATATTCCTCAACGTATGCCTTGCTCAACCATTTGGTACATGTCGATGTCATTGATCAATTCCAACTTCACCTTTGTCGCTTTCAACATTGCATCCCACGACAGTCCTGGTGCTGTATAGTAGTGAGCAGGATCCAATTCATATGTGTTGAGACATACGTGACGAAAATTTTCAAACACGTCAGCCAGCAGCAACACATCTGATTTCAGGTACAAGTCATGGTATTCGCCAAATGTTGTACAGTTGAATGTCTCCCACACCTTCTGCGCATGCGCATAATCCTCATCGCTAATGTCTTCTTCACTGAGCAGACTGTAAAACTTGTCCTTGGACGGCAGTTGTGTTTCAGCAAACTTGGATGGCTCATCTACGTAATCATAAGGGTACACACCCTTTCTCAACAGTAAATCTTGTTGGTCACTATCGTGAATGTGAGAGGTTATGTTGTAGAAGTTATCTTTCCCTTCTGCTGCAAGGTTGGATACCAACTTCTGTAGAGAGGTACTCATGAACTGAAAGCTGTCTGTAAATTTCAGATTGCTCATGGTGAATGCAATATATTTCTCAATGGTGTTGGGAATGACTGTAATCGTTTCATCTTTGAATTTTCCAATTTCCTCCATGATAAGGTGACTGTCATAGCCTCGCAAATTGTGGAAAAATACGGGAATGATAAAAGAATCTTTATCCCCTTGCTGATCTTTTCTAAGTCGGAATTGTAAGTTGCATTCATTGTGCGCTGCTCCACGATATTTGCCATTGATGTGGTCATGATCTCTCACACGATCTGCTCCTAGAGGTTCATGACAAATGTAGCAATCAACAGCGTTCTTAAAATTCTCTTTGTCTTCGCGAGTCATCACCATTTCCTTTGGTCGCTCTAAACCACGTACAATACGATCACGTTCATTCAACATATGGTCTAAAAAGACCTTTACAGCATTGTCTCCTCGATACACGACTGGTGCACGTGTATCATACTGGCTGACAACCACATAGGCAAAGCTGTTTGGACGATGATGTTGATACTTGTCTCCTTCTTCATGCTTTTGCGTGAAACATTCAAAGTCTGCATAAATCACAAACGGTGCTCGCTGTTGTTTGGCTACATTCTTAAACTTAACGAATGGTTCCTTGGGAAATGATAAACGTTGCGCGCCATGCTTGCCACACACTTCACGATGCTCATCTAAAAGCTCTTGTCGCATAAACCCGTGAAGACAGTTGAAACAATAAAAAGCTGCACCATTATGCTTTGATCGATAAGACATAAGTCTGCTGAAATTCTTGATGAGGCAATAATGCCTTTTCTTGTCATTGCTTATCAAAAGCAAGTTGATTTCTCTCGCACTGGTGTTTCGACTTAGTTGTATGGGAACAACGACATCATGTTCATATCCAAACACGTTAATGGACACATCATTCTCCTTTTCAAACTTTGGAATGTCTGTAATCGGTGTTGGAAATGTCATGCCTTCTACCTTCAATTCGTTCTCAAATGGTGTGTAATGACTCACGCGATATGGGTGTTGATGACGATCTTGAGGGTGAAGGTGAGCCAATACAGACCATAAGAAGCACTTGTTGTCTTTATTCTGAATGTTTAACACACTTAATGTATTCTTTACTTTCTTCGGCAGTGGGATAAAACTGCTTGCTTCCAGAGGCGCTGACGTAGCTGTATGTACTTCAATGTACAGTATGTTATCCAATACCCAGCCAGAGCCTTGTCGCTCATGTTCATCAAACTTAGTAAACAATTCTTTATAGGCGTCTGGCAAGTCCTGCTCAATATCTGCTGGGTTGTATGCTGTATATGTTGGACTGCTGATAAATGAATTATCCACTTGTTCTACCATGACACCTTCAGCATTCGCTGTCAGTTTCTTGAAACGTGCATGAACGACAATGTACCATTTCATTCCATAGTTTAAGGTCTCTAACAAATGTGTCTTGATACGGTTCTCTTGTTGTCGCATTTCAAGCAGTAAATCCGATCCATCCTCAGACTCAAATCGTCTTTCCTGCGCGTTTTCACCTAGACTAACCCTTCTACCTCTCCCTACTTGTCCTGTTTTTTCTTTCTTTGAAACATTTTCTTCATGAGACGCATTTTCCATCTCGGCTGGTATGCATGCATGTGCCTCATAAGTATCCATAGATGGAAATATTTTAATGCATTCACAGCAGAGGACTGGATCAGGTCTGATAACACCATCTTGTACCGTCTTTCGTCTCTTGGCTTCAATCATCTCAACAAGCTCTTCATTAGCACGTTTCATCTTAGCTGGTTTGCATGTATGTGCTACGAACAATTCCAGAGATGGAAATGTCACATTACAATCATGACAGACGACTAATGTGTCTGAATTAGATGCCATTGTTGTTGTCACGTCAATTGCTTAAACTGATATGATGAAATGTAGGCCTCACTCATCCTATTTATACCGCCTAGGCATGTATTGCAGAGACATCTAGCGGAGAGCGATGTGTTCTGACGATACCTGAAAGCATTAAGAAAAGAAAAGCATAATATATTTTCAAAGAAAAGTAAATTTTGGTTTAGAACCCTGATCTTTTCCCTACTACACCATAGTAAAATGTTCAAACTTATTTTCTACATCATATTTTGTCAAAAAACAAAATTTGTTAAAGTTGGTCTAAAACCCTGATTTTTACCCTACTACACCATGGTAAAATGTTCAAACTTATTTTCTACATCATATTTTGTCAAAAAACAAAATTTGTTAAAGTTGGTCTAAAACCCTCATTTTTACCCTACTACACCATGGTAAAATGTTCAAACTTATTTTCTACATCATATTTTGTCAAAAAACAAAATTTGTTAAAGTTGGTCTAAAACCCTCATTTTTACCCTACTACACCATGGTAAAATGTTCAAACTTATTTTCTACATCATATTTTGTCAAAAAGCAAAATTTGTTAAAGTTGGTCTAAAACCCTCATTTTTACCCTACTACACCATGGTAAAATGTTCAAACTTATTTTCTACATCATATTTTGTCAAAAAAAAAAAAAAAAAAAAAAAATTAAAATTGATTTAGAACCACCATTTTCCCACTACTATGACTTTAGAATATTCAAATAAGTAGCGTGCTAAAATGTTCAAACTTATTTTATATATCATATGGTGTTAAAAACTAAATTTGTTAAGGTTGGCCTAGAACCACCATTTTTCCACTACTATAACTTTAGAACATAACATTGGACTTAACGTAGGGAAAATCCCATTCCTTCTCAAATTTATTGATAGTTCCCACACTCTGAAACTATCGATCGGTTTTCCCTCACACTCTGTACACATGTACTTATGCTGTGTGTGTGGTTACTGTAATGGGAAACCATTGAAATATGACTAATTAAATATGATCATAATAAAAAAAAAAAAATAAATAAAAAAAAAAAAGTCACTTACCACGACTGTTTTGCCAATTCGTCTCCTATGTGTATTCCAGTCAATCCTTCACTTGTTCTCCAACAGCACAACTCAATAGGTAAGAGCAACTGTTTTCACTTTTTTTCCCATGTGTATCCAACGGCAGCCAGAGCATGAATGATGCATATGTGCACACACAATGGGCTCTTATAGGAATGTTGAATCCTGGGGGGGGGGGGGGGGGGGTCGGTCGATAGTATGTCCAGAGGGGGGGGGGGGTCCTCATGGTATGATAGACAGATGATAGAAGTCGTCACATGGAGGACCCGGGGGGGGGGTCCTCAGAGTGAGAACCCGGGGGGGGGGTCCTCAGAGTGAGAACCCGGGGGGGGGGGTCCCCATGGTATTTAATTCTCTACCAGGGGGGGGGTCCCCATGGTATTTAATTCTCTACCAGGGGGGGGGGGGGTCTGACAGTATGACGTCACAAAGTGGCGCAATACTCTCGTTTCTCAACTACTGTTTGGATTGAAATACAGTGTTCATTTGTTGCTATTTCAGTCACGGAGCGATGTTAGAATAAACACAAGGACATGTCGAGTTTTTTTTTTGTTTGTTTTGTTTTTGTTTTTGTTTTTTTGTTCGTTCTTTGCCGCTAGAGTGACTCGTGTGTTGCCACGAGAGACTAGACGCACCATGGGACCGATGACTACCTAACCAGCCAGATGACCTTTCCTGGAGTTGAAAGGTTTGAATTTCTCGGTCAAGGCCGAAAACCAAAAAATGACCGTTATCTCGAAAACAATTAGAGATAGATAGAGTAAGTTTGAAGCTTATGGTTTTACCCTTTAGGCCTTGAAGATATTACATTAGTGGAAAAACAGAGACCCTGATGTCGGCATATTGCACTTACCGTTTTTTGTGCATTATACAAATGGGTTATGCCGCTATCTAGTTGTGTTCGGTCTAGTTGCCTATCGTCTTCAGGTCCCGGCTAGTCCTCACCCTCCGTCATGTAAAAAGATTATCCACCTTAACATCGTGCAAGGAAAGTTCGCAATGCCGATTAAAAGGTGGGGAATGGAAGGAGAAGGGTAGGGGAAGGACGGAGGAGGGTGGGGGAGGGACGGGGGAGGATGGGGTGGGCGTGGCGAGGGCTATCGGTCCAGAGCAAATTCTTAAAGGGCATCGGTCGGCGTTTTAGCTGTGACACCACGCCTGCAGGTAATAAATGCAGTTCACCTCAGTAGATCCCATCAAAATCCGTTGGCTATAGCAAGCTGATCATGTGGTCGAACTTACTCAAAACGAAATCGGTTCTAACGACATCAGTTATAACGACATTGATTATAACGACATCGGTTATAACGACGCAGCGCTGGTGACGACTAAATTGTGTGTTCGCAGTGATGTCGCACATTTTAAAAGCACCTGATGTAACGACACATCTAATATAACGACACCCCGGATATAACGACAAATCAGATATAACGACACATCACGACACGATATAAGAACATGGTTTCTCGCTCCCAGCCTTGTCGTTACAGTGCACATGTCCTGTATATAACTCTAAGTGCGTTCTTTCTTTTTTTTCGTTTTTTTTTTAAATGACAAGATATCATTGGACAAAAGTCAAGAATAACAGTGTAAAATGGGTGTTCGTTCGCCTTAGACCACTTAATATGTTGAAGTGTTTTTACTGGAGTTTGTTTGCAGTGCACCAAAGCTGAAAATCGAAAATAGAACACATTCGATGCAAAGGGTCAAAATATGTCACAACCCTACCCTCCACCTCCCCCTACCCCTTCAAGCCTTATTATGATGTCGCTATCTTTCACACCACTGTTGGAAAAAAATCATCCACACCCGTTTCCCCTCCCCTTACAAGTTAGCCCAGTTACTGTTACTCAGTAAGAACTTATTTGACATGAATTATCAGTTTGCCAGTTATGATCATGTCGGAGAATGATTTTAGCACAGGAAAGAAAACACACACACACACACACACACACACACACACACACACACACACACACACACACACACACACACACACACACACACACACACACACACACACACACACACACACACACACAAACACACACACACACACACACACAAATTAAAGAACAAACCCCATGTCCCCCACAGAAAAACAGCAAAAAAAAAAAGGGAACATACACACAGAACAAAAACGTGGGTTATGCGTCTGTTAAACTGGACACAATGACAAAGTGATAATCATTTGGTTCAAAGCCGAGAGGAGATTAGATATCAGGGAGGCAGGAAAGTGGGTGGCGTTGGTGTACCCTCCGCCACAAATCACAAATAAGGAGAGTTTAATGTGGACAGTAACCATGTTCAGATTTGAGACATAAGAGAGGAGTCACGAAACCACATCTCCTTCGTTTTCTCCCTGCCACTTCTCTTCATTTCTACCCCCTGCCCCTCCCACACGCCCCCTCCTCCCCCTGCCCCTCCCTCCCACACGCCCTCTGCTCCACCGTCTGACCCTTACGACAATGCCAGATCCAGCGCCACCTCTCATACACGCCTGTGTGAGGTTCTGGGCGTGGCAAAATTATAGCCCCCCCTCAAAAAAAAAAAATCCTTCCCGACCTAACTCCTCCACCTCCCCTCCCCCACCCCCCCATCCCCCCGGTGTGTCGAAGTGAATATCTTGCGCCATGTAAAAGTTGTTTTATATTGATAACAAGGATCGCTATGGTTACAGAATCGCCGTGTTGGGTTCCTGGGTGAGGAGGCGTCTGAACGAAGGCATCACTGCATGAACTGTGGCAAGGTAATTTCAATCGACAAAAATGAAGAACTTCAACAAGACTTTTCATGGTGACAACAAAGAGGATTAAATATCCATTAAAAAGGGGGAATTGGTCAAAGACTGTACGAAAACTGAAAAAAAAAGAATAAAAAAAAAATTTGTTAGTCTGTAACGATACTGTACGTGTTTTTAAGCTCAAGAGTTGGATCGCGTAAAAGAGTTGTGAAAGCGGTAGTGTTTCTTTTTGTCAAAATCGGTCGGTTTCTCCTTCTGCTTCTGTAATGTCTTCATTTTGACGGCTGGGCACACTGTCCACGGACTTGCTTGTTAAAGCTGAAGAGCTGGTTCAGGTAAAGAGGTTGTGAAAGGGGTAAAGTCTGAAATTACTAGCCGTTAAAAACAATGCCTCTGTTAAAAAGCTGTTGTGTTCAGTCGGTCCGTCAATTGAAGAGCCCATGAGAGTGCTTCAGTCGCATCAAAACTGATAAAAAGACCGTTCATAACAGCAAGCCAAAGGTTTTTATTATTTCATGCTGAAGCAGATACACACAAAATCAGCCTTTAACCCAAGCAAAAAAAAAAATAAATGAAGTTTTTGTCCCCTATTGAATCAGTGAAATAAACTGAGTGACACTCGACCCGAAAAACATTTTCTAGAACGCGCTTAGTACACATGCATGGAATGCCGCTTTGACAATTTGATGCAATTTTTGATATCAAAATATAATTAAAGATATCAACAAACCAATGTCGATCTCATCAGTTTATATTTTGCTCTCAATAATTGTATGTTAGAATTTATTTTTGAAATAAAGAATATTTTACAAGCTTATAAAATCTTAAAGAAGGCCAACATTTATAGAAAATTTGACGAATCGTATATATAAGTTCGGAGATGAAAAATTTAATTAATGACCTCAACAACACAATTTTTGAGCTGAAGAATACGCAATGCCGTTTTAACATTTAATGCTTATTTTGATATCAAAATAAAGTTAAAGATAGCAATAAATTAATGTAGATCTCAATAATTTATATTTTGCTATCAATAATTGAAATTTAGATGGCAAAAAATTATTTTTGAGATAAAAAAATCAATTTTACAAACTTCAAAATTCTTAAGGGAGACACACATTCACATAAAATATAACGAATAGTCAATTAAATTTTGGAGATGAAAATCTGAATTATTGATATCAATAATAACAACACAATTTTTGATCTCAAGAATTGCTTCTCTTTTATACAGTAAAAAATTAAAAGAAGGATTCTGTATACACGGACTAGTCATTATTCATTCACAGATGTGTGTATCTGAATTTCTTATTGAAAAAAAAAACAGATTGATATTTTGACATCAAAAAATCGTTTGCCGATTTCAGAATACAAATTAAAAAAGCATCCGTCTGAAATAATGATGTCTGAAGTAAATTCTTGATATCAGTAAAAAGAAAATGAATTATTGAGCTCAAAATTTATATTTTGCTCTCAAATATTTCATTTTTGCTATCAAGAATTGAATTTTTGATCTCAGAAAATCAATTTTAGATATCATTAAATCATTCTTGATATCAATAAATATTTCTTGATATCTCTAAATATTTATTGATATCAAAAATTATTTTTTGAGATCAAGAATACATTTCGAGATATCAGAAATACAATTACAGATAGCAAAAATTAATTCTTGATATCAAAATATGGATTTTTTGAGATCAAAAATTAATTCTTGATATCAATAATTCACTAGTAAATGTGAAAACGGCATTCCATAGATTCTGTATACAGGAACCAGTCATTATTTCATTCGTTGATGTTTGCTGATAAGATATTAAAAAGCAAACTTATATCTTGACATCAAAAATTAATTTTTTGACATAAAAATTATTTACAGATTTCAAAATATAAATTGAATACGTCTCATTCTGGAATAATGATATCTAAATAAATTCTTGATATCAATAAAAATGAATTTTTCAGCTCGAAATTAAGATTTTGCTATGAAGTATTTCGTTTTGCCATCAAAAATTGAACTTTTGATTTTTAGAAACTTAAATAATTTATGCTATCAGTAACTATTTCTCATCTCTATAAATATTTATTGATTTCTAGAATGATTTCTTAAGATCAAGAATACATTTAGAGAGATCGAAAATATAATTACAGATGGCAAAAATATTTTTGATTTCAAAAATGAATATTTGAAATTAAAATTAATTTTTGATGGCAAAAAATAATTCTGAGAGCAAAAAGTAATTCTTGATGTCAATAATTGTCTAATAAAAGTGAAATTGACATTCAATATATTTGAGAATAAAAATCCGAATCAGAATCAAGATTTCTTTCATAATTACTCTAAAAAAGCGATTGTATTTGCTGATACAAATATCAGAAAATATCGTTCCTTAATTTTTTTTCAAAATAATAAACATTATTTCAGCGAAAAACAAAACACCAAAAAAATAAAAACCAAAAACAAAGGCAAACAAACATTGCGGAACAAAATTACATTGATATATCCATCATATTACGTCACATCAAATGTTTACATATTATTCCATTACATTCTCATAATACAGTCAAAACATGTCGCCGTTCTTTTACCGACAAACATTATATTTATACCATCATAACACGTAACAGACGTTTGTTCACTTCCAAAATGTCTCAGATGTTGGGATTGGTAATTTGCCAATAACATACCACACGGAATTCGAAACTATAGAATCCGGATGCTGCGCGATAATTTATACAGTTATCTAACATGCTTTTGGAGTTACACAGTAATTTGCTAAATATACAGAACATTATAATAACATACTGTGGCATTCAATTAAAACCACTACATTCACATTCAATAAACAAAAATAATGGGCCAAAGAACACTAAAATTTTGATTTAGAAAAATGACCAACTAATTCCATTAACATTGCGGGTAGATTTCATGAGTTTGCTCTCAGTAATTCTATTTTAGAATTTATTTTAAAAATAAATTTTACAAGCAAATAAACTCAAGCACACATTTATATAAAATTTTAACGAATCGTACGTTAAAGTTTCAAGATGAAAAACTGAATTGTTAACCTAAATAATAACAACAAAATTTTTGAGCTCAAGAATTGCTTCTTTTTTTCTACAGTATGAAATTAAAAGGAAGATTCTGAATAAAGGTGCCAGTCATTATTTCATGCGCAGGTGTTTGCTCATGAATTTTAGATATTAAAAAATAAACTGATATTTTCATCTCTAAAGTTATTTTTTATATAAAAATTATTTGCAGGTTTCAAAATATGAATAAATAAATTATTCTGGAATAATGACTTCCAAAAAAATTCTTGATATCAATAAAAAGAAGATAAAAAACTGAGCTCAAAATTTAGATCTTGCTCTTTGATATTTCATTTTTGGTATCAAAAATTGAACTTTTGATCTAAAATCAATTTTATCTATTATTAAATAATTTATGCTACCAATAATTATTTTTACCTCTATAAATATTTATTGATATCTAGAACACTTTTTTATATCACGAATATGCATAGAGGCATCAGAAATATAATAACAGATGACAAAATAAAATTTTGATGTAAAAAATGAATATTTGAAATCCAAAACTAATTTTTGATGGCAAAAATTATTTTTTGAGAACAAAGATTAATTCTTGATGTAAATAATTGTCCAATAAATGTGAAAATGACATTCCATATATTTAAGAAAAAAGTCTTCAAAAATGATTCCTAAAAAATAGTTTAATCGTCAAATAATTTTTGATATCAAAAATGAAAATTGGAAATTATAATTCAGTTTTGATGGCAAAAAAAAAATAATTTTTTAGATAACAAATTAATTCCATACATTTGAGAAGAAAAATAAGTAAAATAAAGACATTTTACTTCAAAATTGATTCCTAAAAACAGTATTCCGGTGAAACAATGGTCAGCGTGGTGGATTAACAAGTTCGCTCTTTCGAATCAGAATCAAAACTTCTTTCACAATGTCTTTGAAAAAGACAATATTTGCTGATACAAATATCAGTAAATATTGGTCTTTAAATTATTTCAAAATAACAAAATTACATTGATCTATCAATGACAATACATTACATCACACCACATTACATTACATCACATTACATCACATTGCATAACATTTTTTACATTGCATTCTCATAATACAAACAACACAAGTTGCCGTTTTTTAACCTCAAACTTAACGTTATATTTATAACATGTTGAAATTCAACAGAAGTCCCAGGTATTGGTATCTTTAATTTTCCAATAACATACCACACGGAATTCGAAGATATGGAGTCGGGACGCTGTGCGATAAGGGCACTCAACTTATCTAGTTATCTATAGTACTTTTGGAGTGCACAGTTATTTGTTAAATATGCAAAACATTAAAAAAAACTACGACGCTCAATGAAACTGATTCCGTTAACTGCTCCGTTGGCAACCAGTCCCGGTTTTCACAGAGGTTAACTGCACGGGTTAACTGATTCCGTTAACTGCTCCGTTGGCAACCAGTCCCGGTTTTCACAGAGGTTAACTGCACGGGTTAACTGTCTCTTTTGACACCAGAACATCCAAAAGTAAATTCATAAATTTAACTTGTTTCATAAACAAGCTTGAAGTAGCTAGATCAATCGATTTTTTTTCATCTGGGAGTACTCTACAACTAACTTTTGTCAATATCGGATTGTAGTTCTGATTACTTAAGTAAATCGGTCCATAATCGGTACAGCTTTTGATTACCATAAAAAGAAATCAGAGCAGTAAACGCATACACATATTATTCAAGCAAACCGTTACTGTAAATGACATCGTGTCGTTCTCATATCTAATAATACCCCGATGATAAGAGGTTAAGTGCACATGAAATGCCATCCAAACGACATCAGACAGCATTTTCTTAACTCAAGTAAAGTAAAAAGGCTTGAGAAATGACAAAATTTAAAGCTATTAATTAAAAAAAAAATTAGTTCCTTAAGCTCTAGTCTAAGCGTTGATCATCTCTGGTCCTACCGCTGAAGAAGCTGTGATATAACGAGCCGAACATTGCTAATCAACCCCTCCCCTCCAAAAAAAATACACGTTGTAAATCCACATCAGATGACACATAATCATCAAGATATAATTAATCGCATAACATACATAATAAGGTGGGGATGGGGGGAGGGGAGGGTAGAGACGACAGCACGGAGATACTGCATACAAGTCCGCTTCGAATCTCCAAATTTTACCTCCAGCACCTTTTTCCACCATACCCCCCCCCCCCCATCCAACTAAAAAAAAGCACGCTTAACTATAAATTTCACTTAACGACCAATAAATCAAAAAAAAAACTTGTTATGTTCACGGTATATGAAATTCAAACATTAAGATATTAATTGCGCCATATACATATTTTAGAATAATAATAATGCTATAATAATAATGTTGATAATAACAATAGCAATAATAATAATAACATAGTATTATTATGATATTATTATTTTTATTATTTTAAGGCATAATAATAATAATAATAATAATAATAATAATAATAATAATAATAATAATAATAATAATAATAATAATAATAATAATAATAATAATAATAATAATAATAATAATAATAATAATAATAATAATAATAATAATAATAATAATAATAATAATTATAATAATAATTATAATAATAAAGCTAGCCCTAACAGTGCATCTGGTTCGGTGGAAACGCAACTCAATTAAATAAAAACGTCTTTTCGTTGAGCAGCTTAAACAAGCCAAAAATAAACATTCTAAGTTTTCATAGCTACTATACACTATATTGTACATATTATTGTATATACTTCTATACACATACAGCGTCGACAATGTTATATAATAAAATAAACACAAAGATTTACAGGGACTCTGTTCACTTTACACAACGAAATCTCTCTACTCCATATTTCAAGGGATCAGACAAAATTAAAAGACAAAGTTACCGCTTTGTCCAGTTTTCATGGGACAAGGGGGTAGCAGGATGGGAGAGGGGGAAGTGGGTGGGGGAGGGGGTGATAAAAACAAAGATAGTGCACATGGGACATGAGTCCACAAAAACGTGTGGTTAGTAATGGTAACGAAGTCAAGATCTTCCCCACGCTTTTCCTTGTCCAGCCGACCTCCCCCCTCCCCGCCCCCCCCCCCAAAAAAATGAAACCTTGCACCTCACACTTCATAATTAAATTTCTGACAAATATTTCCGAATATATATATATATATATATATATATGTGTATATATATATATATATATATATATATATATATATATATATATATATATATATATATATATATATGAATCCGATCTTGCGTAAAATAACTTCTACAAGGATTAACAAGTTTAAAAGTGTTCTCGTGAGCCATTTCTTTTTGTTTGATTAGCTTTGATCCCGCCGATGGAAGCAGCGTTGAAATAACGGACCAAAAACTGCTATGCAAACCAAATGTACGCATTGTAAATCCACACCACCACTATATACCCGGAATTATTACAATTGTGTGGATCAAAACATCCACAAACATTCAAAATATTCATACAAATCTATACAATCTACACAGTGTTAACCCTTCAAAAAAAAAAAAAAAAAAAAAAAAAAAAAAAAAAAAAAGAATGACATACATCCAAATAGCTTGTTATGTATGCTTTATATGACATATAAACATTTAAGATTTAAATCGCATAACACACATAGTATGGCAGGGGTGGGGGGGGGGTAGGAGACAACAGCACAAACATATTGGATGTCAGTCCGCTTCGACTCTCCAAATTTTACCTCCCAACACCTTTCTCCAGACATACCCCTCTCAAAAAAACAAAAAACAAAACAAAACAAAAAAACTATAAATAACTTCTTATGTTCACGGTGCATGAAATCCAAACATTAAGATATTACTTGCACCATACATATTAAATAATAATAATAATAAACAACGGTCAGCAAGCTAAAATTACACATTCTAAATTGACATAGCTACTATATACTATATTATGTATACTATTATGTCTACTTCTACATGCAAAGAATGTCCACAGTGGTATACAATAAAATAAGCACAAAGATTTACAGGAGCTCTGTTCCCTTTACACAATGAAATCTCTCTACTCCATATTTCAAGCGATCAGACAAAACTAAAAGACAAAGTTACCCCTATGTCGAGTTTTCATGGGGCAAGCGGTGGATGGCAGGGTGGGGGAGGGGGAGTGGGAAGGGGAGGGGTGGTTAAAACAAAGGTAGTGGACATGGGACATGAGTCCCAGAAAACTAGTGGATACTGATAGTAATGTTAAGAGCTTCCTTGCACCTTTCTTTGTCCAGCCGAACCCCCCATCCCCCAAAAAAAAAATTAAAAAAAAACACTGCACCCACTCTTTATAATTCAGTCTATGGCAAACACTTCCACATAGTTTGTTTATACACACACAACACACACATACACACACACACACGCACACACAAACACATGCACACACAGACATCCGTCGGGTTTTATAATTAACGTCATCTCTGTCACTTTTCATGCACGTCGTAGCAAATAGCACCAGCCAGTCTGGGCTGGAATATTAACGTCACTGTCTTCATTGTGGATACACAGCAATGAGATAATCATGGGAATGATCAACCATTGCCTGTGTGACTTCCTTCACTGTGGAGATCAAATGACGTCATGACGGAAACCACCATTCAGTGCGCATGCGTAGTGTATTGTTTTTCACATCATTCTGGTCACCATGGATACACAGACAAGATTACATGACGACAGGCGCATGTGCAACAGATGCTTCTTTCACGAAACGTAAACATTTCAGGGACGCCAGGGCAGTCACAGTCACAGTCGACCCCCCCCCCCCCCACCCTCCGCCCTTCCTCCGATTATGCCTGACAAATGTGTCGCATAAGAACTCGAGCCTGTTAAGTGCAGCCTGTTAAGTCATGAATAATTATTACATATTTGTCGTTATCGCAAATTATATGAACGCGGGGGTGGACAGATGGAGTGTGTGTGTTGGAGGGGTGGGGGGGGGGGGTGGTGGCGGACTCTGGAGGTTCATTAACTGACTACACTTTTCCATTGTCTAAAAGGCTGAAAAAAAGAAGCATCAGGGAAAGAAATGGAGACAGATAGAGAATCAGAGACACTTGTTATGTTTTTTTTTTTTTTTTTTTTTTTTTTTTTTTTTGAGGGGGATGAGGATGGATAGGTGGTGGAAGTGATAATGGGGTTAAAATAACTGTGCTCAAATGTGATCGTGTTTGGATTCGCTTTTGTTATACATCTGTATGAGATTGTTGTTTGTTAATTCATTCATGGTAAGAACATTGTTATTCTTTGATACCTGAGCGTTCCATGCAGTACATACAGGCAGCCTGGTATATACACAGACCCGATAACCAAGTCATCGTCGAGCGGCAGCGGCAGGGAAGGCACTGACCAGGCATGATCACGGCTTAGCACTTTTAGACGCATGTTTCCCACATCAGCTATCAGCACATTGTCTGTGTCATCGCTTTGGCACAAGCGTGGGTGCACTAACTCCCCAGGCTCCCGTCTACCCCCACGCCCCACAGTCTGCACGACCTCCCCGTCACCAGAAACCACATACACTTTATTTTCATCACCACAGCATGCATATATGGCTTGACTTGTGACGAGCACTGTTACACGATGATCACCATCACACGGCAGCGGAAAGACGCGGCGCCGCTGCCATGACTCACCCCGTGTGTACACTTCTATTCTAGGATGCTTATCCTCCGACCGCACGGCGTACAGCTTATCCTCGTACGTTGTCACACTCCAATAGCAGCCTGACGCGATCTTGCTGATTGTCTCACCTGAACACACGAGTGACAAAGACAGGTCAAGCTACAAAATCAATATAGTTGGATTTTAACTTGAAAGAAAATCATGTTAGGTGAGTAACGGGATTTGTTAAGAATGGCATGAAGATCTATTCACACCTGTGAGCGTGAGATGGTAGAGACCGCGACTGCCAGCAGCAACAAGTCCCGCGTTCTTCAGTTCTGTCACCTGCCATATGTCACCCATGTCACCTGCATCAAAGCGGGCTATCTGCTCCAGCGCCTGGTTGTAGATGTACGCAGCATTGCTAGAACAGCTGTACAAGTGGCCTGCTATTAGTGATAACGAAAGATGTACCCTTGAAATGAACCGCCGCATGTGCACACTCCTATGCTCGTACCATGTACGCTCGTGCAGCCGGGAGAGACGCCCGTAAGGACACCATATCTACAACACACAAACAAAACGAAAGAAAAAAGTCTACTTTGAAGGTATGAGTAAAACTTCGCAGTAGTAAATAAAAAACGGTTTTGGATTAGGCAGGTTTGTTTGCTTTTTTGTTATTTTGTTTGCTTGTTTGTTATTTTGTTTGTTTGTTTGTTTGTTTTTTTTTTGTTGTTTTTGATGAAGTAAATTTTGACTGCCCTGCTTGTGTTTTAAAGGAATGTGTTTATACTTCTTGTGAACCCCCCTACTCTGCTCGCACACCCCCTTCCCCCATCCTGTGTAAATTACACTGTCCATTACATTACCAAACAGAACAAATAGAGGTTGTGTATCATTTCCCGGGAATGATTTTGCTGCCTTATAATTACTCGTGAAACAAGAATCTACATTTTTGCTTTTATAATGAAACCAATGAAATAATAAAATGACTAATATATACATAAATAAATATATTAAGCCATTATTCGTGTTTTTATTTCATATTTATGTTGCACCTTATCATCAGCTTGCCTTGATTTATAACGAAATATCAGTTCGTAAATAAATTACTATTGCAATTTATATATATATATTAGGTAGAATGAATGTAGTATAGATATACTTGAGATATATTAGAGATATACTACAAATGTACTAGTGATATGCTAAATATATATTAGGGATGTAATAGAGATATACTGGTGAGATAATAGACATATAATAGAAATAAACAGAGATTAACAACGTGGATGCATCGCAACTACAAAATATAAAATAGACCTGAGAACGGGGGGTTTTGGGTCGGGGGATTTAGGCCGCCGAGGGGTTTTAGTCGGGGGGGGGGGGTTCACGACGGGGGGGTTAGGGCCGGGGGGGGGGGGGGTCGGTTGGGGGAATTTGGGCCTAGACTCAGACTTTTGTGTAATATATCTCAGGTGATGAAAGCTCAATCTTGATGGGATTCTTCTTTCGTATGTCCGAAAGATTCTGTCAAATCTTGTCGAGAGTAGAGCGATTCATGGCATATGTATGCATTTTAAATAAGTTCTTGTGTGCAAAATAGCTCGAAAACGGAAAGTTTTGTCAAGTTCAAAGTTTGCATGACTATTTTTTTGAATCTGTCAGAGGACTGGATAAACTTTAGATACATGTGGCGGAATTAGAAAAAACTATGAGTCATCACTTAAAATCTTGTGTGAACAGGCCGAAACCCTCCCCCCGGCCTGGACTTGTTAGTATTGAAGCTATTCACTAAATTACCCATTCAAGTGAATCACAATAGATATAAGTCACATCTATCGTAAGAGAAATTGTAATTTGTAAACTCAACTGATCTCACAACCAGCATATTAATTGCAATTTTTAATGTGTACAAACTCATCAATCGTAAGAGCAATTGCAATTTCAAAAACTGAGTGCTATTATCAATGGATGCATGAAGTTTCTTTTATAATGATGATCAATTACTTCAGTGGTTCAGAAATTCCAGTTTTAAGCGCCGTGTGATCTCTTCAGTGGGCATTTGAAGTGTAATAACAACGTGGATGCATCGCAACTACAAAATATAAAATAGACCTGAGAACGGGGGTTTTGGGTCGGAGGGTTTAGGCCGCCGAAGGGGTTTTACTCGGTGGGGGGTTCACGAGGGGGGTTAGAGCCGGGGGGGGTTGGTTGGGGGAGTTTGGGCCTAGACTCAGACTTTTGTGTAATATATCTCAGGTGATGAAAGCTCAATCTTGATGTGATTCTTCTTTCGTATGTCAGAAAGATTCTGTCAAATCTTGTCGAGAGTAGAGCGATTCATGGCATATGTATGCATTTTAAATAAGTTCTTGTGAGCAAAATAGCTCGAAAACGGAAAGTTCAAAGTTTGCATGACTATTTTTCTAATCTGCAAGAGGACTGGATCAACTTGAGACACTTCTGGCATAATAAGGAATTATGACGTCATCACTTAAAATCTTGTGTGTCCAGTTTCTGTGTCGCTAAACATGTAAAAAGGCTCAAACTTGGTATAATTGTTGCTTTTCTGGTTTGAAAATTAAATCTTGTAGTGACGGGAACAAACGATAGCACCACGTTACGGTACTTCATCACGTAAAATATGCATATAATTGGAAGAAGATCTCGTCTGCATGATATCATAACGTACCGACTTCAACTTTTACAAGAATATTGCTTGTTTCAGTAGGACGGCTGATATCTTTTGACGCGCAAAATAAAGTTAAGCAAAGTCTATGACGTAAAAGATTTCTCATCCGTTCAACATAGGAACAAGACGAAAGTGGGAATGTTACATTCGTAGCTCTGAAAGTTTCTGACAAGCTTTTCTCGGAGTAGAGCGATCAAAAACAGCATATGACGTTATTACGTAAACAGTTATTTGTTAGCTAAAGTATCGCCAAGCACCTAGCTATTCCTTGGAAAAGTGGCACGGTTTTTGTTAAACGTATGCATATTTATAAACTAGGCTGAGGATGTTATGTTTTTTTTAAATTAGCGAACGTTGCCGTTCTTTAGAATACTTGGAAACAGTGACAACTTAACTTTATCCATGGCTAATCCTTATATATCCCGGAATTAACCTCATTTCAGCTATTACATAGCACATCTCACTCAGTGGTCAGTGTCAGTTGTGGTACATTATGCGCATTCTGATCAGGGAGGTGTTTGAGGAAACACTCAACGCCTCCCCCTCCCACTCACTCATTCCACTTACGTTTTAGTCACAGTCGTGTCAGAATTTTGGGACATGGGGAAGGATACGAATTCCCTTGAGTTTTTACACAGAATTCAGAAATAAAAGCAAGGAATTTCATGCTCAGTAAGATCTAGTCAAGTAGTTTTCGTATGGTTGTCAAGCTACTCTACATAAGGGAGTGATTGTGTTACGGTTAGTATTTTTGCAGTATCTGGAAGTGTTTTTTCCCTTCTGAAGCGAGTCATTTGATATCCTGTTTTATGACAACCAGTTCACCTCCCCCTCTAACCAAGGCGAGTCATCTGTTTCACAGTTACGAAGAATGCCTTTCTAGCTCTAGTCTGTACCTTAACCAAACTAGAACACAGCCTTACCGTAACGTTGGGAAAGTCATACATCAAATGCTGCCTGTCCTGACCACCTTTCAGACCCAGATAAAATGACATATAGAAAAACCTGTTTTAGCGACCACCTTCCAGACCTGGATAAAAAGGTGCACCCTAAACCTTTTGATACTGAGCATCTTCCGGACCTAGATTAAACCTGTATATGCAAAGAAGAAAGAAGACTGAAAGTCAAGTTAGGTACGCACTCTCCATCCCTTCCCAAACGGGATAAAGGTGATACGCAACCCGACTTCGGGGCACATGAGATATACTTATTGAGATATAATTATGTAAGTTATATTAACTTGTTCAAATAAATCTTTGTGAAAGTGCTTTTGGGTGAGTGTGTGTGTGTGTGTGTGTGTGTGTGTGTATTTTTTTTCACAAATTATTGAAAATGGTTATTGGAAATTATTTCAGTGAGGGAGGCATTTGTTTTTGTTTACAAGAAACAAAACAAACAGATTTCAATTGAAAGTGTGTGATATAAGCACTGATCGCTTTAGTCTGGAATGTGCTAGTTGTTGCACTAGGAATATAACGGATATTTTCTATGATTAACTTGCTTTATCATTTTATAATATTTAAGAAGTTAATTTAAACTGTACCTGCGATGGAGTTTTGAAGATCCCATTAGTTATCTGAGGATCGAACTCAGGGTGAGCCTGTAAAAGCTCAAGATGTGCATAAGATTTGATGCTTGCCGCAATGTGACTTGCTGTGTCGCCTCTGTTATCTTGAATATTGACTAAAATCTTCTTGTGAGACAACAAGGCTGCGGTATTTTCTATTTTGTCGTACATGACGGTCACATGAAGTGGCGCCCGGTGTATGTTGTCCTTCATGTTTGCATCAATATTTGATAAACCAAGTAGAAAGGTTGTGAGTTTTGAATCATATCGTTTACATGCCACATGCAGTGGCGTTTCTCCAGAAGAATCAGTGAAATTTATCATCCCTGGTTCAGTTTCAAGTAATAATTTGCATTTGTCGATTGGCTCAGTGTCACTGCCACACGCTCTGTGTAGGCATGTCCGATCTTGTGAGTCTCTTATAAGCTTTGTGCCAACTTTCAATAGCGTTTTTAACATATCTGCCGATCCCTTTTCACACATTTCTACAAACGTGACATTCGTCTTATTCACTTCGTCTACGGTTTTTCCCTCTACGTTTGTTACAGAAGATTCATACTTAGGATGGGACTGAATGAGACCTAAAATATCTTTGTATTCTTTCATGGATGCATGATGTGCTGCCGTATTTCCTTTTCCATCAATGGAATTAATGTTGATTGTTTTACTGCGAAGGAGTATTTCCACACACTTTGAATTGTTTTGCTGAACAGCCACATGTAGAGCAGTAAATCCTGCGGTATTTTGCACATTTGGTTGGCAATTTGCATGATCAACTATCAAGCCAAGAATTTCAGGATGATTTTTAATGACAGCGATATGAAGAATACTTTCTCCTTCTTTGTCCTTGATCGAGAGGTTTGTTTCTGGATGTGCAAGCAACACACCAACGTTGTCGATTTTTCCGGCGAAGATTGCAATGTGTATTGCGGTTTTCCCTTCAGGTGTGACAATGTTAGCATCACATTCCTTTGACAGAAGCTCGAGCACCCTTGGGTCACTATTATTTGCTGCCAGATGTATAGGGTAGAACTCAGCTTTGTTTCGAAGTAAAATCTGTTGTCGCGTGTGTGAAAGTAATATTTGCGTCTTTGAAAAAGCATCAACCTCACTTTGACAAGTTTTGTGTATTGGAGTTTCGCCTTCGCTGTCTTGGATGCAAATTGCTCCTTCTCTCAAAAGAGCTTGTACGCTGTTGGCATTATCTTCTTGTGCAGCTCTAAGAAGTTCTAAATTAAGTGGATTTTCTTGATCAGCTGTTAATCCAGATTTATTTGTGAGGTAATCAGTGCAACCAAAGTCCTTTAATTTTTTTACTATTTCAGCAAAACCATGAGCCGATGCATGGTGCATTGCGGTATCGCCGTTGCAGTCTTGCAAGTTTACGTCTATCCCGCGGCAAAGTAAAAGAATGCTAACGATTTCTATTCGTCCAAAATGAGAAGCTATGTGTAGTGGGGAGAGAAATCTATTTGTTAAAGCATTGACTTCGGCGCCATTTTCTAACAGTATTTTGGCTATCGTATGGTCAATGCAAGTAGCTGCAACATGAAGTGGAGTACTGTTACTTTTGTTACCACGCCAGATCAGGGAACTATTTTCTTTTATAATTATTTCAACTTTTTCTATCGGGTCAGTCACACTTCGGCACGCTTTGTGTAGAACCGTATCAAAAATGCTATCCACCGAGTTTATATCTGCACCACAGTTCAGTACCTCCTGTACAAATGCAGCAGTGGAATGCAGACTTGCCACACACAAAACTGTTGATTTTTGCATGGATTCGTCTAGTATTTCAGTGTTGATGTCATCGACTAACAATTTGACCATTTGCATATTTCCAAGGCGTAGGGCAATTCGCATTATGGCAGGCTGTTGGGAAGCTAAAATATGTTTGTCCATTCTATTGATAAGGAACTGTAAAAGCCTCACCTTCTCTTTGATTGCAGCTCTATGAATTGGAAGGTATTTCATTCTATTTGATACGTTTATTTGTGTTTTGTCAAAGGTAACAAGGATTTCTGCCTTCTGCAGTTCCTCCGTGTTGCTGAGACAGACCTTATGTAAAGGCGTGTCTCCATAAACATCTGAAACACATATGGCACCATTGTCAAGCAATGTTTGCACCTCTATAGCTGATCCACATTGCGCTTTATCTAGAAGCTTCAAATTGATCGGATTTTCCTGATCAGCCGTAAATCCATCTTTATTTTCAAGCTTTCTATTGCAGTTTGGATGCTGCTTTAGTTTTTGAATAATTTTTACTCGAGATTGACTTGACACATAGTGCAATGCCGTATCACCGTTTTCATCTTGGATATTTACATCTACGCCAGGATGAAGTAAGATGATGTCAACAACGTTGTTCAGACCATAGTATGATGCTATATGTAGTGGTGTTGTACCCTTTTGTGATACGGCGTTGACATCGGCACCTTGTTCGAGCAATCGTTGGAGCACTGTGTGATCCCTGTTCAACACAGCAATATGCAGCGGGGTGATTCCTGTTTTGTTACTCCGATTTAGTAAATCTTCATTGTGACTGAGGAGTAGATCAACTTTTTCAACGGCATCTATTGAACTTCTACAGGCTTTATGAAGCGGTGTGTCATCAAAATCATCGGCTAAATTGGTACTTGCACCATGATCAAGGAGGTCTTTTGCAAAATAAAACCTTAAATGTTGATTTGCAATACACAAAAGTGTTGTCCTACCTAACAAGTACTTTTTATGAGAACTTAGCTGTTGAGCATCTATGTTTTCGTCAACGGGCATGAAATCTGGCCAGTTTTCTTCAAGTGCACGCGCAAATTCATTAATCGACATGTTTAGCTTTGTTCATTCTTATTGTATAGTAAACCTTCTTATTATATAGTAAATCAAATGCAGATTTCTTCCAGAGATGAGTTTTATCCGTTCTGCAGTATAAGCTTGATAGTAAACTTAGGTTTTGATGGGAATTACTTATTCCTCCGCCTTTTGTCTAGCATCACTTGGTAGTTAAAACTGAAATGTTAGAAAGAAACGTTAGCTTAGTTTTGTGTTGTAACACAAAATGTTTCAACATGTTTATCAAAATATAACTCTTCAACCTTTCATTTTTTATTTATTACTCAAATCCTTTAAATAATAGTACATTTAAACCATAATGGAACACAAAAAATGTGTCAAGATGTTGTCAAGGTATACCCTAGTAACACGTTCAACACCTGGCATTTAACAATGTCATGACCTGACATGCCGTGACATAACATGACATGACATTTAAAATGTCACATCCTTAACATGACATGAAAAGACATGAAATATAGCAACACAATGAGATGATATGACAAAAAAAGACGTAACATTTTAAAATGTAGCAATGAAAGCTTTCAAAAAAGAAGTGATATTCTTGCTTCATTATTGCTTTTGTGCCTCGACTATGACATCATGAAGGAAAGAAAATTTGCTCCATTTATTCAGTTTGTACAATTATAACTGCAATATGTGCCTAAGTAAAACATACCTATCGAAGAATGAGCAAAAACATAACTTATCCATATTCACTTGTCTGTTAAAAATGTAACTTGTGAAGTAATAGAGAGTCTTGAAAAGAATGCTTTGCACACTTTGGAATGATGCTTGGAGTACTTGGCAAGCACTCTTTTACACTTTGTATCTGGTCCACTGGAGTAATTGTTTCCAGAAAACACTAAAAGTATACATTTTCTCTTTATTTACTTATTTATTTTATTGTTATTATTATTATTATTACTATTATTATTATTATTATTATTATTATTATTATTATTATTATTATTATTATTATTATTATTATTATTATTATTATTATTATTATTATTATTATTGAATAAGTGACTGAAAATATGTTATGTACGAAACCAGTCTATCACAACACTTGGTTAAACTCCTTAATTTAGCTACGCCCCAGTACAGTGCTATCCCCACAGAAGAGAGTGACGGGGCATTCGGGAGGAATAACACTGCCGATAACAGCACGATTAAAAGGTTTAGAAGTTTATATGAACATGTTCGAGATGTACGAGAAACACCACATGTCAACATTAACACCAGATCAGTAAAAAGGATACAAAGTACAGATGAACTAGTGCATGGATTTACGAAAATGGAGTTTACATCTGAGCAAAGTCCAGGGAGTATGATGATCACAACATCAGCATGGGAAAACATTCTGATGCTGCAAAGATTTACATTTCACGAAAAGCGTACAGGATAGAAAAAAAGTGGGATTGTTATAACAGGAAAACTTGGTGCTATTTAACATGTCTTTCCAGATGGGAAAGTTAAAACTTTGTACCTAAAAGTATGAATCCAACCTCATCGTGATAAGAAAGAAGTGGAACAACAGCGCTAAGTTATTATATGACACGTTTTGTACTGCAGAATCTGACCATAGAGTAGCATTTGCAAATTTAGTTTATGTGCACATGGCAAGTCCTAACCGAAGAAAAAAAACGATTAGAAAAAACAGGGCGAAGTTACAGAAATACATGATAAATATACAGTTGCAATAAGAAAATAGAATGGACAATGCACAACAATATCAGTGTACAAGAACTATTTCATGCCCAGGCATTACTGTTTTGTTTTCGTAAACAAAAACAAATCTACCCCCCCCTCCCTCCCCCGAAATCATCACCCCACCCCTCCTCCTTTTTAAGTTTACAAAGTTTGAAAATAAACCATTTCAAAATTATGCGACGTTTACCGTTTATAAATATATTTGAATATACGGATCAGATATGTCAAAACGTCAAGCTACATCTTTATCCAATTGTTGAAACGAAGAGGTACGTGTTTTTGCATCAGGATCTAGATGGCTGTTACTACAAAGAGATTGTACTGTTCGTCCTTTTATTTGGTTCTATAAGGTTGTCGCTACAATATCAATTGTCTGCTTCATTGGTGATTTTTTGGTTACGGTCATCTCACCGCCATGTAATGTAGGCACGACTCTGTCATCGGTTTCAATGAATGAATTATAGATACATGTTCCTCTACGTTTCTCACTGAAGTCAGCTCGGAGCGTAATTTTTGTGCCTCAGAATTGTGAGCTGCTTGTCATGACACCAGATAGCAGATGACTCACTTAAAACGTGAAAAATACTTCCAGTTATCTGGTACCAGAAAGTGGTCAATACAGCCATGTTTTGCTGTGCAACTTTTTATCCGAGTCTGGAAGGTGTTAGTATTGGCAACTTTACGGCAAGGGTCTGTGTAATTATAGCTATTATATATACCTCGTCTTCAGTTGAGTTACTTATCATAGCATAAGATATCAGAGGATCCACTTTAAAAAGTGAAAAAAAATGCTTCTATGTACTGCAACTTGTGCTAGCCGTTACATAATCGCTGTCATATATGAAACAGCCTTGCAGTGTTTTATTTCTGAATTGTGGGTAATTTCCCCCATGTCTCCAAAATGTCTGGCACTCCTCTGACCAAAAGGTACATGGTTCGAGTAAAGGACTAGAAGATGGTTCAAACCTGGACCATAAGCACCAGAAGGCTATCTGTCAAGGTACAATTTCAGCAATGTAGAATGTGGTCACCATTAACTGAGCTCGTATTCTGCCTCAATTTATTCGATCTGAAGGCCAGTCACTACAAAGGTTTCACTGTAGGTACTTTTTTATTCGAGTCAAGGCAAGCAGATTTTGCAGTTCGTCTTAATCTGATTCTGGAAGGAGGTTACTATATAGAGATTTAAGTGTTCATCTTTTGTCAGGGTCGTGGAGTTGGGTACTTCAAACACGTTTTACTGTAAGTGTTGTAATAATAGCCTTGCAGGTGGTCACTACAAACATTTTTACCGAAGTTTTTCTTTATCCGCGGGGAGATCGTTGCATCACTTTTCCATATTTGACCGGTAAAATACATATCTCTTCTGATGTAGGTGCAGCTCTGAACGCACCTTAACCCTTTTACCCTTTCATGGTATGGGTTTGTCTCCCAAATGTACTTTTATTGATTATCTATACCTTGTACCTTTCTCGTCGACAAAGAAACACAAGAAATATATAGTCATACCATACAGTGGGTGACTCACCTAAGTGGGTGCATTTTTGTGCCAACGTTGTGACAACACGATGACAAACTTAAAACGTAGACAACTTTGTTGTTAGCTGAATAAAATCAGTAGCTTGACCTGTAGAGGCACAGAAAATCCGCGTCATACTATTTCTAAGCAGTTGCGATAACTTCTGTACTGATTAACAACGGAACTGCCTACCACTTACCTTTTCCCCCTCGTGAAACCCTACTGGCGTACCCAATATGCATAGGTACCTCCACTCCTGCTCATCAATATTATGTGCCACCAACCTTTATTCCGAAAAAGTCATAGCAGAAGCTATAGAGCTTACAATATACTACCTGATGTACTAAAAGCTATGAATGTGACTTGGGCATTCTATATTTGTGCAATGAGACTCTCTTTCATTGCAAGAAATGAGAACATTGGTCTTACAGGAATACTGTAACAATTCCAAAGTCTGATGGCCTTTAAACTGCAGAGGTATAGGTTTGTGCTCTGTAATGGTCAAAACACAACAGAGCGATTTTGAATCGAATCCGTCCATCCCCACTTCATACGAGACCAAAACATGGAAAAAAATACAAAATCCGTGCAGAATAAAAGTACCCAATGTTTTCACAGATCTAGACGTCGCTGATGATATCACCCTCATCAGTAAGCAAACAGTGCAAGCTCATAAAACGCTTCCGCATCTCGAATGGAATGAAAACTAAGTCATGGCATTTCACCAGTCTCAAGAAGTGCTCATCAAAGTAAATGATGGCTAAACTCTGGATGTGGTTGAAGAATGTATATATCTTTAATCCCTTTTCAGCAGTTAAGTTACGGATACCAAAAAGAGAATTCCACATACATATGCGGCATGTAATAAACTGGAAAGATTTGGTGGTCGTCATTATCCAGACAATATAAGCTAAGAATGTTTGGCACTGCGGCAGACTGCCCTACTTTACGAATGGGACAGGTGGGCTTAATCGCCTCAGCTTAATTAGTTGTTACTTGCACAAAACTCTTGGAAAATGTGCTAGACAATAAAATTGAAATAAACAACTTCATTTTATTGCAAAGATCAGTCTGTAGATTAATTAATTGTATTAATTGTATTACTTAACAACAAGTAATACAAGTTATACAACAAGCAAAATTATATTTAATAGTCATTGTAGTCTGATATTTATCATCACAGCCCTTATCAATGTTTCAAATTTATTACATCTAAAGTATAAACAATAGCATCTAAATCCTCGGCCATAATACTTAATTATACTAAAGATATTCCATGCAGTATCCTATCTTGAGTGTTTCGTTCTGTAAAATATCTAGTGTGGAATATGTAAAATGTAGCAAAGTATAGTGGCAGTTTTCTTAGAATATCATTGCTGAATTGTTCTCGGCTTGCAGTCACAGTTTGAAGATCATAACCAGAATTATTTCTAAGTGAATTTCTGAGTGAAAGCTTTTATTCCAGTTCTGTCTCATATTTAAATCCGAGGCTTACATTTTGCTTAGGTCATTATGTGACATAAATTACATTTTCTTATTGTATATCAACGATGTTCAAGCGCCATTATTCAACCTTAATGATTTGTTATTGATAATTTCGCTACTTATTTTACTTAGATGTTTGAAATATTGAAATAATGACTTCATTTCGATCGTTCATTTGATAGATTAGCCTCACCAAGTCATTGCAATGTTTTAACCGGACAGTCATAAAACTGTCATTTTTGTTATTGATATATTTTAATTTTGTTTTATGTACTATATTTCTACTTGATGCACTCCTTTTAAGTTAGCTGATGACCACCAGGGGCATCTGCACGAGATCATAACAGTCATGTCATTGATCTGATAAAATATATCTGTGGTTTATATGATAACATTTTCTATAAAGTAATGAACGCACTGATAAGACTTTATTCACAAGAAAACCCCATCTTGTCCCTGTAAAAGATCTAGCTTATTAAAAAGTAGCTCACGCGCGAGATTAGATGTATTGCTACAAGAGCATGTATATTGCTACAAGAACGTGTCATATAAAATAACTTAAGCTAAATTAATAAATATGAAAATGAGCGATTAGTTTTTGTGGTTATATGGAAAAGAGATGCGTTTCAAGTAAGTTAAACAGATTAAGAAAGGTGTGTTTAATAACGCTGCATAACAACTCAGGAATTCTTAGAACAGAACAACCCCTTTCCAATAAAAAGGAAGATATCATTTGATGGTGTGACAGACATATCATCCCATACGTAAGTATCCTGCATTCCTATCAGTAAGAGTAAAAGCTGATACGTAAGTGTGCTACATTCTTATTAGTAAAAGTCAGCTGTACGTGGAGAGGGGACGTTTCCAGCTTTTGAGTATTGTTAAATAACATCGTACTTATAGTCTGGGTTTTGCCCCGATTCAGTTCAATATTTTTTTCAATTTTCAATCAGTACAGCCCCGTCTCTACTGGACTTGGGTTTATTTTGTCGATTCAAAGCTCAAAAATCAATCCCGCTTTATTGCACAAAATGTTATATCATTTATTAATGCGAAAATGAATGCGGCAAGCTTTCTTCAGTGAAAATGGCTTCAAAGGGTAGAAAGAAAGATATCAGGAAGGGAAGGTTTAACATTGGTGGAAGCTCCAAAACACAAACAACGGGAGGTGAATGTGATTAGCAACCGTGTTAAAATTTGAGTGTAATTTAGGTTTGGGTAATAAACCGTTATTTTGCCCCACTCCATTCAGATTTTCTCTTCATCCACTCTTCTCTCCTCCTATCTCCTCCACTTTCACCCCTAACCCTTATGGGTTTTTCAATATAAATGAAAAAGCGGCAAGACTACCCCCTCATAGACATTCTTTTTGAAGTCCATGTATCATCAAGATTTTTATCTCTCTCATTGTGTTGTGTCAAAATTAATGTCTTGTGCCATGTAAGAGTTATTTTGTAGTAATAAGAGGAGTTCCTATGTTATAGATCTGGCGCGCTGGCGAATGTGATGCAAAGTGCCTTATACTTTTGAAAGATGCAGACATCGCTGTACTGACTGCAGTTTCATTCGACAAGAATAATTAACTTCAAATTGGATTTTTTACTGATAAAACAGGTAAATAAATCCCAATGAAGAAGTGGAAATGAGCAAACATCACAAAAATGCATGTAGACTACCAAAAAACTTAGAATCGAATATTGAAGTTAGTCTGAAACAATACGGTATGTTTTTAAGCTCAAGAGTTGGTTCAAGTTAAAATATTGCCATAGGAAAATTGTTTTGTCAAATTTGAGTTCTCTACTTTGACCTGTCCTAATGTCTTCGCTTTATGGCTGAGCACAATATCAGTCTTATTTAATCTGAAGAAATAATTCAGGTAAAGGAGTTGTGAAAGGGATAGTGTTTGAAATTACCAATATTTGGCTCCTTCTTCTAATAATCGTTGTGGCAATGTCTTGTTACTACGACTCTTTATATAATAATACAATGGTTAAGAATCAAGTGTTAAAAAGAAACGAGATCGCTTGATTTGGTGTGTGATATATAATAATCACTTGCTGTTTAAAAAAAATAAGATATTTGAATAAATTAATTAAAAATTTGAAAATTAATATATTTTCCATATGTTATCAAGTCATAAATTATTGACAAGTTTTTATACGTTATAATAACATCATGTCTTGACATAGAATAACATGCCATTATATATAACATGGTCATGGCATGACATCACATGATTTATAAGGCTATTGTCGAACAGCAGCTGTAAATACTGCTAAATGTTGCAATGTGTTATTTTATTTACAAACTATATTACACATTATTTTGATGGTCAAATCAATGAATCAAGGATAAAAAATAATTTTTTTTTCTTATCACAGAAAAGCCTTAAATATGTATTCTTATGCCCATTTAAAAATTGCAAAAGAATTATGCTCTTTGATACATAATTACAAAATTTAACAGGGACTTAAAAATTGATAAAAAAGGAAATTAAAGAGACCATAAAATAAATTATTAAGTAAATCTCAATTTCATGAAAAAACGGATTGCATATTCATGTTCGAAAAAGAAGTCATTGTAACATGTTTCAATTCATGACAGCTTGCTGAGTCTTACAAGCAGAAAAATGAGCGAAATCTGTGAAGGTGGTGCGGGGATAAACTTTCTGGGTGGGGTGTACAAATGAAGCGACCACTGTGTTTTGCAATTTTAATTCAACAGGCCGAGACTTCCACTGAACTCTAACAAAGAAAGTGACTCTTACCGTAATACGAGTATTGTTTTCATTCAATCACACGGATCAGCCCTGGAACACATAAAATTCTCGATTTTCCAAATTCAAATTCAGCACAATAGTTTTAACTAGTCCTTGCAACATTTTGGTATTGGTCCCTTTTAAACTAATAAATTTTGGTTACTTTGATTATTTTGGTTTCATGAAGTGTTATTTTGTTATATATATCCAAATATATACTGTATAAAGATTTAACACTGTGAACTATATTTCAGTGTTCTAAATCATTCATACTGTTTAACAATACGATCATTTAATGCACGACTGTGTTTCACATTTTTCATAACCATTTAATGTTTACTTCGAATTAAACACTGAATAGTTCTTCTTTGTTGATTTATCAATTCATTTCCATATCCTTGTGTTAATATTTCAGTGTGTCTTCACAGTGTCGCGAATATATACCATGCTTAACTTATGTTTTGGCGTGTTAGAATCAATTGCAGTGATCTTGTACGTTCAATAAGCTTCCACCTGTGTCCTGGTTTCAATGCGGTTTATAATATGCTTGTGTTACTTGAGTGTATTATTGACATAACAAGCACTAGAATAGCTTCGGCTTTCTATATTATTTCAAGCACGACACAATTTTTTACGAAAAGGAGACACCATGTCGACCTAGGCCCGGGGTCTTTTTTCTTATCGTAGTGAGTATTATTTAACTAAATCAATATCAAGTGCTATTGGCAAATTTTGAAATATTTTAAGTAAAGACATATCATATAAACGCTGAGGGCAGAAATAGGCAAGTGTACTGCATACGGTTATCAGTAACCAACAGAGCGCTTGATCCAGCCTTCTGGGAACCAGTGTTACTTAAAATATTTTTGAATTTTGAAAATCCTTACACTTTGCGTCGATTCGTGAAAGTATTATAAGGAAGTTACAGAAATACATGATTGTTTGAGATCAGCTAAGGTTTTGCGGTTTGGCCGAAAAGTGTTAAAAGTTTTTTTAAAAGTTCTTGCTGAAGTAGCCTAACAGGGATGCAGCTGGAATATAAAACTGTTGCTTAGATCTAAACCTAAACCTTTCATATTTCATCATCTAGGTTTCGTATTCGCAACATTCTGGGCATATGGAAGCATGGAAGAACTCAAACACGAAAAAATCATAACTTTTGAAACCAAACAACTGCCTTATGGCTGATATTTCACATAGCCTAACGCGCTAGATCTGAATAATATTCCACATACACATGTCAATCGCAATGTATTTGTACATAAAAGTACTTTTTCTGATAAGCGTTTAAAATAAATAAAAAATAATAGGTAAGAGAAATAGTAGCGTTAAAACCCTGGTTGAAGGAAAGTTAGCATTGAATGAACTACTGAAGTCCAAATACCGAACCCACGTTACCTTGATTGTTTCTCTTCACAGCACAACAATGCACCCTTTAAATACAGCATTCAGCTCTCTCAGGAGCCTATAAAATGACATTATAAGTTATCGTCATGGTCACTGTAAATTTCGAACAAGTGTTAGGCTGGAACAACAATTGTAAATCTAGATACTGTAATTACCGCCAGTTCAATCAAGCCAAACTGCATTCACAGATATCTATCTATCCATTTCTATAGCACTCATTCAGCACAGTCACTAAGCCCACAGTAAGGAAAAGGTTTATCCATCATAACCCTGAGGGAGTGAGTTTTCAATTTCTTTTAAACCACGAAAAAGTTGGCGATGTTCTGATATCTAGTGGTAATGTGCTCCACAAGGACGGTGGAGCGTAACTGAACCACCGGTTGCAATATTTGCTATATTTCGGTTTTATCTTAGACACAACTAGATTCAATGTCTTAGCAGAGCGTAGACCACGAAGTAGTACGTGTTCGTACAAAAGGTCGGGTAGGCTGTCTGGGCCCTCTCTATACAGAGATTTGTATCTCAGCCATAGCACTTTAAACTAAATACGCTCGCGTAGAGACCGTAACATTGAGGTATGTGGTCATATTTTGATGTATTTGTGACTGACATTCACCAGCATTTGCGAACTGTCTATAAGATAGTAGATTGATAAGCACAAGACTAATCGATTGTGCTGATAGTGAGTGCGTGTACCACGATTTTTGCGGTCTCAAGAGTGAGACATGAACGGAATTTCCGAATCCAGTCGAGGTAATAAAAACCAGTTCGACGAATGTGGTTCATATGGTCAACCATGCACAAGGTATAATCCATCATTACTTCCAGGTTACGTACCACCCGAGAGGCTTGAATCACTTGGCCAATCATATTGATACTATCCACACAAATGCGACCGCGCATTCCAGTACTGGCTATTACCATAAACGCTGTTTTGTCTTGATTTGACTGAATTTGTTGTGAATCATCCACGTTGCGACAGAGGTGATGCTTGCTTCAATATGTTTTACACTGGTAATATGATCAGACGATGATCTGGGATTTACTCGTTTCCATAGTTAGGAATCATCAACGAAAAAATGAAACAACAAAATCAGAACTCGGATGAGAGTTCCAAGAGGAATTATATGTACATGGTACTCGCGAGTCTCGAGAATGGACCTTGAGGCACAGAACAATCACACTTCGCCAATGCCTCGTCGGAGTACTGGTCTTGCACATTTACTCTAACAGTCCTGCTTTCAAGGTAAGATTCGAACCACTGCAGTGTAGCGCTATTCACGCTGACGGTATCCATGAACCTACGAAGAATGATTTGATGATCCACAGTATTATTAAAAACACAGCCTCACTGTTATCACAGTGGTTCAGTGTGTTATCAAATACCCTGCTCAGGGCATTTTTAGGGCTATAGTAGGCTCTGTATGCAGACTGTAACGATTCATTTCATCCTAACACAAGCATACAGTCGGAATACAAACAGCTTGCTCGATTAATATGAAAACAAAAGGTAAGTGCGACACTGGTCTTACATCATCAGTAAAACGTTTTACATCATCAGTAAAACGGAATGTAGTTGAGATGAATACCGGATTTTATCCTCAACTGAATTATTATCACATTCAAGGCCGAGTTAGTTTCATCTGTAAATTTTCCTCTGATTTTATCTGATTTTCTCTAGAAATGTGCCATGAACTTATCAGGGAATTCTGCAATGTTTTTACATTAAGGAAGAGGATTTAGCTTTGAACGGTGCATTATGTTGTTAATAGACTTATAAAGATTTAGTTGATCACCTCAGAAAATATGTTTGCTTTTCTTGCCTCAGGATATGTTGTTAACGTCCCGTTGAGTTGTAAATTATTATTCTTTTTCAAAAGAATGATGCTTTCTATATGCAGATCATACTACCTACACCGTTGTAGTTCTGTTCGGATCCTCGAACTGTGCCATGGTTTCCTTTTAGCTTGATAAGACGTTGTTTCTTTTTCTTTAGCAGAAGCATGTTTATCAAAAATTACAGCGCGCTGGCTTTCATATTCGTTGACTAGAGTACTACGATGTTGTTATAGTTATGTTGTCGTTATATATACTATGTTACTTTGGAAAATCGAGCACGGTTGTGATAATTGTCGTTCTCAGTAAGTGTAAATATTTGTGATATTCAATAAAATAAATATAAACATATTTAATGCTTTTCAACTTTATTATTTTCAAACAATACTTATCTATAATACATAATAACAATACAAACTTAATTATAATACATAATATTTGATATATGATATATGGTATACAGGTAAACTAACAACGAGCCAGGGACCTAAGTTTCCTGTGATTTCATTTGTGAAGAACGTTGAAACTGCTTTCAAAAACATCAAAAAGCAAGACATATATTTAATGTTTTTATTCATTAAATTTGAAGATGAAATTAATAACAGCATTACAAAGTTTGGTCAAATAAATCTAGTGTTCTTTATCTATTTCACTCTGTTCCACCTCACTGCCCATATCACTTCTTTCGTCACTGCTGTCATCTTCCTCCTTCTTATCTAGAAGCTCTTCAAAGAATGCACTGTATTTTTCTTATAGCCGCCTTTAGTGCCTTAGAATAATCATCATGTTTTTCATCGACAAAGTAATTAAAGTCTTAAGAAATATTTTCATAATGTTCGCTTTGTTCTAGACGTTGGGCATATTTGAATAGCTTCATAAACAGTTGTTTAAGTCGACTCTTATAAAGGGGTCGAAGGTCATTACTTTCTCTTTCATTCGCATCTTCAAACCTTTGTTCTTCATATTCTAAAACCTTTTCTTGAAATTTGCATGATGGTCATCATATAGTTCTTGAACCATATCATGCCAAACAGAGTCTATCTCTGACATACCGTCAGAACTGCTGCCATCGTCACTCTCGACACACTGCTTCATATGCGTTGATAAAAGCTTCTTTGCTCTTCTACAACGCATTACATTCTATACAAGCATGTGCATTAATTTCAGCCATAATGACTCTTTGATGTTTAATAGAAGACTCATCTAAAGTTTCCGTGAAAGGTGTTTCATAGGGTTGTTCGAAGAAATATTGCATTCATACATCCTTTCGAGTCAACATCATCTTTTCAAATGATAAAAAGTCTTTGGATGTAAATATATGATGACAACAACAAGGACGATGGCAACAACAACAATGGCAGCAACAACAACAGCAACAACAACAATGGCAACAACAACAATAATAATAATGGCAACAACAAAATAGTAACAACAACGGCAACAATAGCAACAATCGCAACAACAGCGCCAACAACAACAACAACAATAACAACAGCAACAATGGCAACAATAACAACAACAAAGGCAACAGCAACCACAACAAGAACAATAACAACAACAGCAACAACCACAACAACAACGGCAATAATAGTAACAACAACAATGCCAACAACAATGGTAACAACAACAGCAACAGCAATAACGATGGCATGCCCTCTCCAATCCTACATGATGAATATATTCTTAAAGCTAATGAGTTCTCCACTAAGGCCGTTTTAGAGATAATTGCAGAGTTTCTTTTCAGTCATGCAACAACCTGGACACCGCAGGAGAAATAGGCATATATGAACGTCTGTGCAGCGGCAATGGCAATTATTAAACGTCTTTGCTAATGTTGTAAATGTTTCCTAACAACCAGACTGTCGATAAATTTCTACTACAGAAAATAAGCAGACAAGAGAAGCACCTCTGTTAAAAAAACGAAGTTGTTCATATACATATTGCATATTACAACTGTATTCATTTGATTGAGGTCAAGTTAATTAATCTGTCATGGGATGAGAAATGATATGTCTAAATATGATATGCCTACGCATGAATAAAAACATTCCCACGAGGATAGGCGGGTAGCTCAGTCGTTCTATATTTTAGGCTTGGCTCAGTTCTCTCGTCCTATGAATTTTTTCACGAGGAGGGAAGGTGGCCCTGCTCTCTCCTTCTATCCCTACTAACGCCGATTATTCAACATTTGTTCTGTCTGAGGACGTAAAATATGCATATCATCAGTTACCAGGGAGTAGGGTGGGAGGGAGGTGGGGGGCCTTATACGCAAGGCTGGCCACGGAACATCTCTCCAACGTTGTTCGAATGTTTACTGGGTAATGTCGACTGCTGTACAGGATTTGATACTTGGTGTATCGGAATGAAAATCCCAAATACCCTCACGCCCCCTTTGTGGGAACCGAGTAGTACAGAATGAAAATTATCTTTCTAACATCCCTTTGTTTAACGAAATTGGTACTTCACGCTGAACGCGTCCTGACTCGCGAGGGCAGGATTACCCAAATTTTAACTTGTGGGACCACAGATGGGTGAAGGCGGGGCGGCAAAAGATGAAGGTGTGGGGGCGGTGGTGAGGGTTGAACGCAGTGATCGATGAGGGTGTTGGGGTGAGACGGTGGAGGATGAAGGTGCGAGGTGGTGGTAGGTGAGGTTGTGGGGGCGGTGTTGGGTGAGGATGTGGGACGGTGGTGGGGGAGGGTGTTGGGGCGGTGGTGTGTGAGCGAGGAGGCGGTGGTGGGTGAGGATGTGAGGATGATATTGAGTGAGGGTAGAGGCAGTGGTGGGTGAGATTGAACGCAGGGGTCCGATTACCCTCTTGTGAGAGTGTGGTGGGGCGGTGGTGGGTGAGGGTTGTGGGTGGTGGGTGGAGGTGGGGTGTGGTTGGGGTGAAGGTTTGGGGGTGGTGATGGGTGAGGGTGGGGTCGGAGGCGGGAGATGTTGTGGGGGAGGTGGTGGAAGAGAATTGGGAATAGCGGTCGGTGAGGATGGAAGAGGGGTGGTGGATGAGGATGTTGGGCGGTGGTGGGTGAGGGTGTGGGGGTGGTGCTCGTTGAGGGTGTTAGGGTGAGGTGGGGTGGGTGAGGGTGTGGGGCGATGGCGGTTGAGGGTGTGGGGCGATGGCGGTTGAGGGTGTGGGGGCGGTGTTGGTGTGCGTTGGGGGCGTTGGTGGGTGATTTTGGGGCAAATGATCATAAATCAAAAAGTATGAGTTAGAACGATATATAAATTATTTTAATGAAAAGCCCACAATAAAATCTTTTCCAATATTAAAAAGGTAAGGCACTGAGACCCATTTATTCGTTATTATGTGGAAGATTCACTTTTTGGAGTAAGACAAAGAAATAGTGTCAAAGGAATAAAAAATAATAGGATAGAATTAAAATAAGCTTACCAACCTATGACACTATGTTAATTTTAGAAGGTATACGTTCGTTACAAAATGACTCAAGTGTTCTCGTTATTTTGTTACATGTCAGGCGTGAAGGATAATTAAAATTTGCAAGTCGATGTGGTAAAAGTTAAAAAGCTTGAGAAAAAAAATTGTCGAAAGAGGTCTAGAGGAGAGATTGTATCTCTTGAAATTAGGTATTTCAGCAATGTCAATAAAATTGCAGAAGTGAATACTAAAGACAAGATTTACGACTTGAAACAACGGGAACTGGTTGAAATTCTTTCTCTAACAAAAAGAAAAATAACTCCTGTAGAAAATCTAGTACTTCTCCAAAGATTATATGTTACTGGTTTTATGTATACACCAAAAGGTTCAGCAACAAGACAGTTTTGATCTTTCGCACCTTATTATGAAATGGCACACCTCCACGTGTTAAATCAAATGTCATAATAGAATATTATAAGAATGACTAAGTCTAGATTATGAATGCTTATAAAAGCACAAAAAATACCGTTGATAAGAAAAATGATTGGAAGTGAAAACGTATTTAGTATTAGTTATGTAAACTTAATAAATGATGTCGGATATTATGCGAACATCGAAGAAATAAATATAAATTTGAACTGAAATCTCGAAAGATTGGAAAAAAATAATGGTCCAAAAGCGGTTGTGCATAATGATTTTCAAACAAAATGGCAGCAGACCATAAAAAGCAATGATCAACAATCATAACTTTTAGATTTTAATACGCTAACTTCTAAAGCACTATGTTGGGCTTTAATTTGGCAAAAAACAGAACCAAGCTATATAGCACGCTAGAAAACTCTAAAATCAATCTTTAAATAAAAAATTTGGGAAGTCGTATTTTTTTAGCCAAATACCTAGCAAAAATACAAAAGAGTGTGTCTTTTTATCAAAATTATGCAAGATTGATGCAGCAGATGATACAGTCTCAGAAAGCTGTACTTTGTATAAAAATAACACGAGATTTGATTCATACCTTCACCACTTACATAAATGATGTTCTGGTCACTTCCAGAAAAGTGACTCAATAATAATTAGGAGAACATTTACTACAAGAATGAAAATCCTAGGAATACTTGAAAATCGTACTGAAAAATCTACAATTCATAAAAGACGTCATTATAGTATGAGTCACTTTTTTCGTAAAAAGATTAAAAATTAAATAAAAAAACAGATGACTGTTGAAAAACTGCTTTACAATAAAAACATTATAGTATATATTTTATATATTTTTAAACAAAAATACAGATTGTATAATTTAAACCGTAGTAGTAATAAATAGCTATAGGTAAAGTGTAGCTTAAAATAATGTGTTAGCTACACCAGCAAGGTTTGCTTTGTCTCTGAAAAATGTGTGGATTGAAAAACTTTAAAAAATAAAGTAATTGAAACAATAACATCCAAAATTGCAAATAATTGTAAATTATTAAGCTCATACTTGAACTTAGGAATTAGAATTCGTTTTTATTCAAGTTTAAAAGAAGATAAGATACATAATAATAATAATAATAATAATAATAATAATAATAATAGGAATAATAATAACAATAAGATTATTTTATAGGCCTTTTGTCAACACTAGTTCAAAGGGCTTTGCAATAAAAATAAATAAAATTAATACACGGATAGGAAAATAACATTAAAATGTAAAGCAGTAAATAATTACAAATACCAAATTTTAAAGAATATTTATATCAGACTACGAAATAAGGCAGCTGTAGGGAACCGGTAATACTACAAAGCTGTTGTAATCCGGTACGGAGTGGGGGTTAAAAATCACTGCTTTGTTGTATAGGAGGTTGAATTCCTTTCGATGTCTGTGATACTATCTTCTGATCAGAATCAAGATTTCTTTCATAATTTCTCGAAAAAAGCGATTGCATCTGATGATACAAATGTCAGAAAATGTCGTTCCTTAAATTATTTCAAAATAATGAAAATTATTTCAGCGAAAACCAAAAAAAAAAAAAAGGATAAAAACAAAAGCAAACAAACAAACATTGCGGAACAAATTTGCATTGATATATCCATTACATAACGTCACATTACTTTTTTACCTATAATTCCATTACATTCTCACAATATAGTCAAGACATGTCGCCGTTCTTTTACCGACAAACTTAGCATTATATTTATAACATCATAACACGCAACAGATGTTTGTTCACTATCAAAATGTATCAGATGTTGAGATTGGTAATTTGCCAATAACATACCACACGAAATTCGAAACTAGAGAATCCGGACGCTGCGCGATAAGCGCACTCCATTTATTCAGTTATCCAATTTGCTTTTGGAGTTACACAGTAATTTGCTTAATATACAGAACATTATAAAAACATACTGTGGCATTCAGTGAAAACCACTACATTCACATTCAATAAATGAAAATATGGAAAGTCATAGCTAAAGAATTTATTGGGCCAAAGAACACTAAAATTTTGATTTATAAAAATGACCATAAGGAGCAGTATTCGCAAAGGTTAACTGCACAGTTAACTAATTCCATTAATATTACGGGTAGATTTCCTGAGTTTATACTTTGCTCTCAGTAATTCTATTTTAAAATTTGATTTGGAAATCAATTTTATAAGCTCATAAAATCAAGCACACATTTATATAAAATTTTAAGGAATCGTACGTTAAAGTTTGAAGATGAAAAATTGAATTGTTAAACCTAAATAATAACAACAAACTTTTTGAGCTTAAGAATTTTGCTTCTTTTTTTCTGCAGTATGGAATTAAAAGGAAGATTCTGAATAAAGATGCCAGTTATTATTTCACTCACAGGTGTTTGCTCATGAATTTTAGATATTAAAACCTAGACTGATATTTTGATATATAAGGTTATTTTTTATATAAAAATTATTTGCAGGTTTCAAAATATAAATAAATAAATTATTCTGAAATAATGACTTCCAAAATAAATTCTTGATATCAATAAAAAGCAGAAAAAAACTGAGCTCGAAATTTAGATCTTGCTCTTTTATATTTCATTTTTGCTGTCAAAAATTGAACTTTTGATCTAAATTCAATTTTAGCTATTATTAAATAATTTATGCTACCAATAAATATTTTACCTCTATAAACATTTATTGATATCTAGAACGATTTTTTTCACATCACGAATATAGATAGAGGCATCAGAAATATAATAACAGATGAGAAAAATAATTTGATATAAAAAATAAATATTTGAAATCCAAAACTAATTTTTGATGGCAAAATATATTTTTTGAGATCAAAAATTAATTCTTGATGTCAATAATTGTCCAAAAATAAAAGTTCAAAACGACAAAAGACACCTTTTTACTTCAAAAATGATTCCTAAAAATAGTATAACCTTCAAATAATTTTTGATAAACATAATGAATATTTGAAATTAAAATTAAGTTTGGATGGCCAAAAAAAAAATTAGATAACAAATTTATTCTTGATATCAATAATTGTCTAATAAATATGAAACTGACATTCCATACATTTTAGAAGAAAAATCCGAAAAATAAACACATTTTACTTAAAAATTGATTCCTAAAAATAGTATACCGGTAAAAAAATGTTCAGCGTGGTGTATTAATAAGTTGGCTGTTTCGGATCAGAATCAAAATTTCTTTTACAATGTCTCTGAAAAAGACCATACTTGCTGATACAAACGTCACTAAATATTGGTCCTTAAATTATTTCAAAATAATGAAAGTTATTTCCGCCAAAAAGTAATAAAAAACATTGCAGAACAAAATTACATTGATGCATCCATTGCAATACATTACATCACATCATATCACATTACATCACATTACATCACATTTTACATTGCATTCTCATAATACAAACTTAGCTTCATATGTAAAACATGTTGACATTCAACAGAAGTCCCAGGTATTGGCGTCTTTAATTTTCCAATAACATACCACACGGAATTCGAAAATATGGGGTCGGGACGCTGTGCGATAAGGGCACTCAACTTATCTAGTTATCTATAGTACTTTTGGAGTGCACAGTTATTTGCTAAATATGCAAAACATTAAAAAAAACTACGACGTTCAATGAAAACCACCGCATTCGCATTCAGTAAACAAAAAAAATGTAAAAAATCGCAGAGAATTTATGGCCTAAAGAATATCGGAATTTTGATCTCGAAGAATTATCATCAGGTATCGTGTTGACGAAGGTTACTTACACAGTTAACTGATTCCGTTAGCTGCCCTGTTAGAAACCAGTCCCCGTATTCATAGAGGCTAACTGCACAGTTAACTGATTCCGTTAACTGCTCCGTGAACAACCAGGGTCAACTGCACAGTTAACTGATTCCGTTAACTGCTCCGTTGGCAACCAGTCCCGGTTTTCACAGAGGTTAACTGCACGGGTTAACTGTCTCTTTTGACACCAGAACATCCAAAAGTAAATTCATAAATTTAACTTCTTTCATAAGCAAGCTTGAAGTAGCTAAATCAATCGATTTTTTCACCTAGGAGTATTCTACAATTAACTTTTGTCAATATCGGATTGTAGTTCTGATTACTTAAGTAAATCGGTCCATAATCGGTACAGCTTTTGATTACCATAAAAAGAAATCAGAGCAGTAAACGCATACACATATTATTCAAGCAAACCGTTACTGTAAATGACATCGTGTCGTTCTCATATCTAATAATACCCCGATGATAAGAGGTTAAGTGCACATGAAATGCCATCCAAACGACATCAGACAGCATTTTCATAACTCAGCTAAAGTAAAAAGACTTGAGAAATGACAAAATTTAAAGCAATTAATTCAAAAAAAAATTAGTTGCTTAAGCTCTGGTCTTTGCGTTGATCATCTCTGGTCCTACCGCTGAAGCAGCTGTGATATAACGAGCCGAACATTGCTAATCAACCCCCCCCCAAAAAAAAAAAACAATGTAAATCCACATCAGATGACACATAAACATTAAGATATAATAAATCGCATAACATACATAACAAGGCAGGGATGGGGGGAGGGTAGAGACGACAGCACGAAGATATTGCGTACCAATTCGCTTACCGGTAACTCTAAATTTCACTTAACGACCAATAAATCCAAAAAAAAACTTGTTATGTTCACGGTATATGAAATTCAAACATTGAGATATTAATTGCACCATATACATATTTTAGAATAATAATGCTACAATAATAATGTTGATAATAACAATAATAATAATAATAACAAAGTATTATTATGATATTATTATTATTATTCTAAGGCATAATAATAATAATAATAATAATAATAATACTACTACTACTACTACTACTACTACTACTACTACTACTACTACTAATAATAATAATAATAATAATAATAATAATAATGATAATAATGATAATAATAATATAATAATAATAATAATAATAATAATAATAATAATAATAATAATAATAATAATATAATAATAATAATAAAGCTAGCCCTAACAGTGTGCATCTGGTTCGGTGGAAATGCAACTCAATTAAATAAAGTCGGTCTTTTCGTTGAGCAGCTTAAACAAGCCAAAAATAAACATTCTAACTTTTCATAGCTACTATACACTATATTATATATATTATTGTATATACTTCTATACACATACAGCGTCGACAATGTTATATAATAAAATAAACACAAAGATTTACAGGGACTCTGTTCACTTTACACAACAAAATCTCTCTACTCCATATTTCAAGGGATCAGACAAAATTAAAAGACAAAGTTACCGCTTTGTCCAGTTTTCATGGGACAAGGGGGTAGCAGGATGGGAGAGGGGGAAGTGGGTGGGGGAGGGGGTGATAAAAACAAAGATAGTGCACATGGGACATGAGTCCACAAAAACGTGTGGTTAGTAATGGTAACGAAGTCAAGATCTTCCCAACGCTTTTCCTTGTCCAGCCGACCTCCCCCCTCCCCGCCCCCCCCAAAAAAATGAAACCTTGCACCTCACACTTCATAATTAAATTTCTGACAAATATTTCCGAATATATATATATATATATATATGTATATATATATATATATATATATATATATATATATATATATATATATATATATATATATATATATATATATATATATATATATATATATATATATATGAATCCGATCTTGCGTAAAATAACTTCTACAAGGATTAACAAGTTTAAAAGTGTTCTCGTGAGCCATTTCTTTTTGTTTGATTAGCTTTGATCCCGCCGATGGAAGCAGCGTTGAAATAACGGACCAAAAACTGCTATGCAAACCAAATGTACGCATTGTAAATCCACACCACCACTATATACCCGGAATTATTACAATTGTGTGGATCAAAACATCCACAAACATTCAAAATATTCACACAAATCTATACAATCTACACAGTGTTAACCCTTCAAAAAAAAAAAAAAAAAAAAAAAAAAAAAAAAAAAAGAATGACATACATCCAAATAGCTTGTTATGTATGCTTTATATGACATATAAACATTTAAGATTTAAATCGCATAACACACATAGTATGGCAGGGGTGGGGGGGGGGTAGGAGACAACAGCACAAACATATTGGATGTCAGTCCGCTTCGACTCTCCAAATTTTACCTCCCAACACCTTTCTCCAGACATACCCCTCTCAAAAAAACAAAAAACAAAACAAAACAAAAAAACTATAAATAACTTCTTATGTTCACGGTGCATGAAATCCAAACATTAAGATATTACTTGCACCATACATATTAAATAATAATAATAATAAACAACGGTCAGCAAGCTAAAATTACACATTCTAAATTGTCATAGCTACTATATACTATATTATGTATACTATTATGTCTACTTCTACATGCAAAGAATGTCCACAGTGGTATACAATAAAATAAACACAAAGATTTACAGGGACTCTGTTCACTTTACACAACGAAATCTCTCTACTCCATATTTCAAGCGATCAGACAAAACTAAAAGACAAAGTTACCCCTATGTCGAGTTTTCATGGGGCAAGCGGTGGATGGCAGGGTGGGGAGTGGGAAGGGGAGGGGTGGTTAAAACAAAGGTAGTGGACATCGGACATGAGTCCCAGAAAACTAGTGGATACTGATAGTAATGAGCTTCCTTGCACCTTTCTTTGTCCAGCCGAACCCCCCCCCTATCTCCCCTCCCAAAAAAAAAACAAAAAAAAAACAAAAAAACACTGCACCCACTCTTTATAATTCAGTCTATGGCAAACACTTCCACATAGTTTGTTTATACACACACAACACACACATACACACACACACACACGCACACACAAACACATGCACACACAGACATCCGTCGGGGTTTTATAATTAACGTCATTTCTGTCACTTTTCATGCACGTCGTAGCGGATAGCACCAGTCAGTCAGTCCGGGCTGGAATATTAACGTCACTGTCTTCATTGTGGATACACAGCAATGAGGTAATCATGGGAATGATCAACCATTGCGGATGTGACTTCCTTCACTATGGAGATCAAATGACGTCATGACGGAAACCACCATTCAGTGCGCATGCGTAGTGTATTGTTTTTCACATCATTCTGGTCACCATGGATACACAGACAAGATTACATGACGACAGGCGCATTTGCAACAGATGCTTCTTTCACGAAACGTAAACATTTCAGGGACGCCACCAAGCAAACAACCGACGCCTTTTTTTGGTTGGAAAAAAAGGTTGGATTTTGGTCGCGACGACTTCACAACCATATTCTGACCTATTACCCCAAAACCCGACTTTATTCCGACGTCGAGGCGACGTCGGCTTTCTGGCGTCATTCCGACGTTGCAAAAACGACCAAAAAGCGATGAACATTATTATCGCTCACCGAAAATGGAAGTCATATTGAAAAAGAGGAAGAAAAAACGTAATTTTTACATGAAAATTTTAGAATTTTGATGGCGCGTCGGTATTTAACTTCCTAGATTGTAAAAATGTACATGGGAAATGCTTTCGTATGCATTTCACAACAGCAGTTGAATGATTAATTATCTATTAATTATATAACTCTAGTCAGTTTCAGGTCGGAATCCGGCGTCGGTTCCCATTTCACATACAACCTAAATCCAACTTAATTCCGACGTCGGATTAAGGTCGGAATCCGACGTCATTCTGACGTTGAAAACCCGACGTCGGTTCCATTTCATACACAACCAAAACCGGCACGTCAGTCCGACTCCGGAAACGTCGGGTCACTACGTCAACCCGACGTCATTCTGACGTCTTAATGTTTGCTGGGCAACACAGTCACAGCGCGACCCATTCGCGTGAATGAGTTGTACTTAAAGTTGATCATAAAACAGCTGTAAAATCATGCCCCACCCCCACCCCCTCCAACCACAGCTAGCCTGACATTTTACATCGATGCAGTAATTTCTGTATAACACAAAAATAAGCCTTTGAGTTCAAAATATCGGTTATCAAATACTAAATAGATATCAGACACCCACATCTCAGATGGATGCCATATATATATATATATATATATATATATATATATATATATATATATATATATATATATATATATATATATATATATATATATATATATATATTTATATATTTATATATATATATATAAAAACAGGCAGGAAGTCCGCGATGCTGTCTATCCCCTTCTATCACTCTCCCCCCTCCCCCACCCACCCTCCGCCCTCCCTTCGATTATGCCTGGCAAATGTGTCGTTTAACAACTGCGGCCTGTTAAGTGAAAAAAATGTCATGAATAATGATTGAATATTTGCCGTTATTGTAAATTATATGAGCGCGGGGATGAAGGGAGTGTGTGTGTTGGAGGGGACGGGGGGAGGATGGGGTCTGGGGGTTCACTAACCGACTACACTAATCACCTCCCACCCCCACTCACCACGCCCGCCCGCCCCACCCCCCCCCCGCCCTTCTCCTCCAGAAATAAGTGTTTTTCGTGGAAATTATATTAAAACATTTCCATTGTCTAAAAGGCCGAAAAGAAAACATCAGGGAAAGAAGTGGAGACAGAAAAAAAACAGAGACACCGACTTGTTATGTTTTGCTTGTTTTTTTTTTTTTGTTTTTTGTTTTTTTTTTGTTTTTTTTAGGAGGATTAGGATGGGAGTGAAAATGGTTTTAAAATAACTGTGATCAAATGTGATCGTGTGATTCGCTTTTGTTACACATCTGTATGAAATGGTAGCTTGTTAATTCATTCGTGGTAAGAACAGCGTTAATTTGGGACTGTGCTTGTCGTGCAGTACATACAGGCGGCCTGGTATATACACAGCACTGTAAACCCCGTCACGGCTGAGCGGCAGAGGAGGTTCTGACCAGTCATCATCACCGCCGCGCAGAGAGAAAAACACTGACCGGTCGTCGAAAGGCAGGGGAAGCACTGACCAGGCATGATCACGGCTTAGCACTTGTAGACGCCTGTTCAGCATCTCCGTTATCAGCACATTGTCTGTGTCATCGATGTGGCACAAGCGTGGATACCGTAACCCCTCAGGCTCCTGTCTACCCTTACGCCCCACAGTCTGCACGACCTCCCCGTCACCAGACACCACATACACTTGATGTTCATCCCAACAGCATGCATATATGGCTTGACCCGTGACGAGCACTGTTCCACGATGATCACCACACGGCAGCGGAATGACGCGGTGTCGCTGCCATGACTCACCCCGTGTGTACACTTCTATGCTATTATTCATATTCCTGCAGTCAAGCCGCGCGGCGTACAGCTTATCCTCGTACGTTGTCACACTCCAATACCAGCCTGACGCGATCTTGCTGATTGTCTCACCTGAAGACACGAGTGACAAAAACACACCAAGCTACAAAATCAATATAGTTGAATTTTAACTTGAAAGAAAATCATGTTAGGTGAATGACGGCATTTGTTAAGAATGGAATGGGATCTATTCACACCTGTGAGCGTGAGATGGTAGAGACCGTTAAGGGCAGCAGCAACAAGCCCTGCGTTCTTCAGTTCCGTCACCTGCTGTACGACACCCATGTCATCTGTATCAAAGCGGCCTATCTGCTCCAGCGCCTGGTTGTAGATGTACACAGTCGTGCCACAACAGTAGCACAAGTGGTCTCCTATCAGTGATAAAGGAGCAATTTGCCATGGTAACAAAAATCCCGGAATCTTCGAGCCCACACTCCTATGCTCGTACCATGTAAGCTCGTGCAGCCGGGAGAGACGCCCGTAAGGACACCATATCTACAACACACAAACAAAACGAAAGAAAAAAGTCTACTTTGAAGGCATGAGTAAAACTTCGCAGTAGTAAATAAAAAACGATTTTGGATTAGGCAGGTTTGTTTGCTTGTTTGTTATTTTGTTTGTTTGTTTGTTTGTTTTTTTGTTGTTGTTTTTGATGAAGTAAATTTTGACTGCCCTGCTTGTGTTTTAAAGGAATGTGTTTATACTTCTGGTAACCCCCCCCCTACTCCGCTCGCACACCCCCTTTACCCCATCCTGTGTAAATTGCACTGTCCATTACATTACCAAACAGAAAAAATAGAGGTTGCGTATCATTTCCCCGGAATGATTTTGCTGCCTTATAATTACTCGTGAAACAAGAATCTACAATTTTGCTTTTATAATGAAATCTAATGAAATAATAAAATGACTAATATATACATAAATAAATATATTAAGCCATTATTCGTGTTTTTATTTCATATTTATGTTGCACCTGATCATCAGCTTGCCTTGATTTATAACAAAATATCAGTTCGTAAATAGATTACTATTGCGAAAACCAACATATATATAAATATATTATGTAGAATGAATGTAGTATAAATATACTTGAGATATAATAGAGATATACTACAAATGTACTAGTGATATGCTAAATATATATTAAGGATGTAATAGAGATATACTGGTGAGATAATAGACATATAATAGAAATAAACAGAGAATAACAACGTGGATCGCAACTACAAAATATAAAATAGACCTGAGAACGGGGGGGGGGGGGTTTGGGTCGGGGGATTTAGGCCGCCGAGGGGTTTTAGTCGGGGGGGGGGTTCACGAGGGGGGGGGGGGGTTAGGGCCGGGAAGGGGGTTGGTTGGGGGAGTTTGGGCCTAGACTCAGACTTTTGTGTAATATATCTCAGGTGATGAAAGCTCAATCTTGATGGGATTCTTCTTTCGTATGTCCGAAAGATTCTGTCAAATCTTGTCGAGAGTAGAGCGATTCATGGCATATGTATGCATTTTAAATAAGTTCTTGTGTGCAAAATAGCTCGAAAACGGAAAGTTTTGTCAAGTTCAAAGTTTGCATGACTATTTTTTGAATCTGTCAGAGGACTGGATAAACTTTAGATACTTGTGGCGGAATTAGAAAGAACTATGAGTCATCACTTAAAATCTTGTGTGTCCAGTTTCTGTGTCGCTAAACATGTAAAAAGGCTCAAACTTGGTATAATTGTTGCTTTTCTGGTTTGAAAATTAAATCTTGTAGTGACGGGAACAAACGATAGCACCACGTTACGGTACTTCATCACGTAAAATATGCATATAATTGGAAGAAGATCTCGTCTGCATGATATCATAACATACCGACTTCAACTTTTACAAGAATATTGCTTGTTTCAGTAGCACGGCTGATATCTTTTGACGCGCAAAATAAAGTTAAGCAAAGTCTATGACGTAAAAGATTTCTCATCCGTTCAACATTGGAACAAGACGAAAGTGGGAATGTTACATTCGTAGCTCTGAAAGTTTCTGACAAGCTTTTCTCGGAGTAGAGCGATCAAAAACAGCATATGACGTTATTACGTAAACAGTTATTTGTTAGCTAAAGTATCGACAAGCACCTAGCTATTCCTTGGAAAAGTGGCACGGTTTTTGTTAAACGTATGCATATTTATAAACTAGGCTGAGGATGTTATGTTTTTTTTTAATTATCGAACGTTGCCGTTCTTTAAAATACTTGAAAACAGTGACAACGTAACTTTATCCATGGCTAATCCTATATCGTGGAATTAACCTCATTTCAGCTTTTACGTAACACATCTCACTCAGTGGTCAGTGTCAGTTGTGGTACGTTATGCGCATTTCGATCAGGCAGGTGTTCGAGAAAACACTCAACGCCTCCCCCTCCCACTCACTCATTCCACTTACGTTTTAGTCACAGTCTTGTCAGAATTTTGGGACATGGGGAAGGATACGAATTCCCTTGAGTTTTTACACAGAATTCAGAAATAAAAGCAAGGAATTTCATGCTCAGTAAGATCTAGTCAAGTAGTTTTCGTATGGTTGTCAAGCTGCTCTACATAAGGGAGTGATTGTGTTACGGTTAGTATTTTTGCAGTATCTGGAAGTGTTTTTTCCCTTCTGAAGCGAGTCATTTGATATCCTGTTGTATGACAACCAGTTCACATCCCCCCTCTAAGCAAGGCGAGTCATCTGTTTCGCAGTTACGAAGAATGCCTTTCTAGCTCTAGTCTGTACCTTAACCAAACTAGAACACAGCCTTCCCGTAACGTTGGGAAAGTCATACAATAAATGCTGCCTGTCCTGACCACCTTTCAGACCCAGATAAAATGACATATAGAAAAACCTGTTTTAGCGACCACCTTCCAGACCTGGATAAAAAGGTGCACCCTAAACCTTTTGGTACTGAGCATCTTCCGGACCTAGATTAAACCTGGATATGCAAAGAAGAAAGAAGACTGAAAGTCAAGTTATGTACGCACTCTCCATCCCCTCCCAAACGGGATAAAGGTGATACGTAACCCGACTTTGGGGCACATGATATATACTTATTGAGATATAATTATGTAAGTTATATTAACTTGTTCAAATAAATCTTTGTGAAAGTGCTTTTGGGTGAGTGTGTGTGTGTGTGTGTGCATTGTTTTTTTACAAATTATTGAAAATGGTTATTGGAAATTATTTCAGTGAGGGAGGCATTTGTTTTTGTTTAGAAGAAAGAAAACAAACAGATTTCAATTGAAAGTGTGTGATATAAGCACTGATCGCTTTAGTCTGGAATGTGCTAGTTGTTGCACTAGGAATATAACGGATATTTTCTATGATTAACTTGCTTTATCATTTTATAATATTTAAGAAGTTAATTTAAACTGTACCTGCGATGGAGTTTTGAAGATCCCATTAGTTATCCGAGGATCGAACTCAGAGTGAGCCTGTAAAAGCTCAAGATGTGCATAAGATTTGATGCTAGCCGCAATGTGACTTGCTGTGTCGCCTCTGTTATCTTGAATATTGACTAAAATCTTCTTGTGAGACAACAAGGCTGCGGTATTTTCTATTTTGTCGCACATGACGGTCACATGAAGTGGCGCCCGATTTTTATTGTCCTTCATGTTTGCATCAATATTTGATAAACCAAGTAGAAAGGTTGTGAGTTTTGAATCATATCGTTTACATGCCACATGCAGTGGCGTTTCTCCAGAAGAATCAGTGAAATTTATCATCTCTGGTTCAGTTTCAAGTAATAATTTGCATTTGTCGATTGGCTCATTGTCACCGCCACACGCTCTGTGTAGGCATGTCCGACCGCTTGAGTCTCTTATAAGCTTTGTGCCAACTTTCAATAGCGCTTTTAACATATCTGCCGATCCCTTTTCACACATTTCTACAAACGTGACATTCATCTTATTCACTTCGTCTACGGTTTTACCCTCTACGTTTGTTACAGAAGATTCATACTTAGGATGGGACTGAATGAGACCTAAAATATCTTTGTATTCTTTCATGGATGCCTGATGTGCTGCCGTATTTCCTTTTTCATCAACGGAATTAATGTTGATTGTTTTACTGCGAAGGAGTATTTCCACACACTTTGAATTGTTTTGCTGAACAGCCACATGTAGAGCGGTAAATCCTGCGGTATTTTGAACATTTGGTTGGCAATTTGCATGATCAACTATCAAGCCAAGAATTTCAGGATGATTTTTAATGACAGCGATATGAAGAATACTTTCTCCTTCTTTGTCCTTGATCGAGAGGTTTGTTTCTGGATTTGCAAGCAACACACCAACGTTGTCGATTTTTCCGGCGAAGATTGCAATGTGCATTGCGGTTTTTCCTTCAGCTGTGACAGTGTTAACATCACATTCCTTTGACAGAAGCTCGAGCACCTTTGGGTTACTATTCTTTGCTGCCAGATGTATAGGGTAAAACTCAGCTTTATTTTTAATGAAAATCTGTTTACGTTCGTGTGTAAGTAATATTTGCGTCTTTAAGAAGGCGTCAACTTCACTTAGACATGCTTTGTGCATTGGAGTTTCGCCTTCTCTGTCTTGGATGCAAATTGATCCTTTTCGCAAAAGATCTTGTACGCTATTGGCATCATCTTCTTTCGCAGCTCTAAGAAGTTCCAAATTAAATGGATTTTCTTGATCAGCTGTTAATCCAGCTGCATTTGTAAGGTAATCAATACAACCGGGAAAGTCCTTTATTATTTTTACTATTTCAGCAAAACCATGTGCCGAAGCATGGTGCATTGCGGTATCACCGTTACAGTCTTGCAAGTTTGCGTCTATCTCGGGATAAAGTAAAAGAATGTTAACAACCTTTATTCGTCCAAAATGCGAAGCTATGTGTAACGGTGAGAGAAATTTATTTGATAAAGCATTGACGTCGGCACCGTTTTCTAACAGTATTTTAGCTATTGTATGGTCAATGCAAGCAGCTGCAACATGAAGTGGCGTACTGTTATTTTTGTTACAAAGCAAGATCAGAGAACTGTTTTCTTTTATAATTAGTTCAACTTTTTCTCTCGGTTCAGTCAGACTTCGGCACGCTTTGTGTAGAGCAGTATCAAGAATTCCATCCACCGAGTTGATATCTGCTCCACAGTTCAGTGCCTCCTTTACAAATGCAGCAGTGGAATGCAGACTTGCCAAACACAAAACTGTTGTTTTTCGCATGGATTCGTCTAGTATTTCTGTGTTGATGTCATTATTGACTAATAATTTGATCATTTGCATATTTCCAAGGCGTAGAGCAATTCGCATTATGGCAGGCTGCTGGGAAGCTAAAATGTGTTTGTCCATTCTATTGATAAGGAACTGGAGAAGTCTCACCTTCTCGTTGATTGCTGCTATATGAATTGGAAGGTATTTCACTCGATTTGGTACGTTCATTTGTGTTTTGTCAAAGGTGACAAGGATTTCTGCCTTTTGCAGTTCTTCCGTGCTGCTGAGACAGACCTTATGCAAAGGCGTTTCTCCAAAAACGTCTGAAATACAAATGGCACCATTGCTGAGCAAGATTTGCACATCTGTAGCTGATCCATCTTTCGCTTTATCCAGAAGCTTCCAATTGATCGGATTTTCCTCATCAGCGGTAAATCCATCTTTATTTTTAAGTTCCTGGTTGCAGTTTGGATGTTGCTTTAGTTTCTGAATAATTTTTACACGAGATTGACTTGACACATAGTGCAATGCAGTATCGCCGTTTTCATCTTTGACATTTACATCTACGTCAGGATGAAGTAGGATGATGTCAACAACGTTGCTTAGACCATAGTATGATGCAATTTGTAGCGGTGTTGTACCTTTTTCGGATACTGCGTTGACATTGGCTCCCCTATCAAGCAATCGTTGGAGCACTGTGTGATCGCTGTTTAAAACAGCAATATGCAACGGAGTGATTCCGCTTTTGTTACTCCGATTTAGTAAATCTTTATTGTAATTAAGGAGTAGATCGACTTTTTCAGCGGCATCTATTGAACTTCTACAGGCTTTATGAAGTGGTGTGTCATCAAAACCATCTGCTAAATTGGTACTTGCGCCATGGTCGAGGAGTTCCTTTGCAAAATAAATCCTTGAATATTGATTTGCGATGCACAGAAATGTTGTCTTATCTGACAAATACTTTTTATGACAACTTAGCTGTCGAACATCTATGTTTTCGTCAACGGGTATAAAATTCGACCAGTTTTTTATGTCGGTAAATTCTCTGAATTTAGTTTGATCATTTTCTTCAAGTGCACGCGCGAATTCATTAACCGACATGTTTAGCTTTGTTCAACCTTCTTATACAGTAATTCAAATACAAATTTCTACCAGAGACGTGTCTCAGTTCTGCAGTTTAAGCTTGAGGGTAAAATTAGGTTAAATTTTGATGGAAACCACTTAATCCTGCTTCTTCTGTCAAGCATCATTAGGTAGTTAAAACTGAAATGGTAGAAAGAAACGTTAGTTTAGTTTTGTGTTATAGCACAAAATGATTCAACATGTATATTGACACATAACTATTTAACATTTCATTTTTTATTTATTACTCAAATCCTTAAAGTAATAGTACACTTGAAATATAAGAAACATAACGGAATACAAGAAATGTATCAACATGTTGTCAAGGTATAACCTAGTTCATCACCAGACATTTAACAATGTCATGACCTGACATAACATGACATGACATATAAAATGTCCCATCCTGATATGACATGACAAGACATGAAATGTAACAATGCAATGACATGATATAGCAAAACACACATAGTATTTTAAAACGTTAACAAGCTGTCAAAAAGAAGGGATATCGTTGTTTCATTATTGCGTTTGTGTCTCGAAATCGTGAAGAAAAGAAAATTAGCTCTGTTTGTATAATTATAACTGTTATATAAGTGCCCTTAAAATAAAACACTCCCATCGAAGATGACCAAAAACATAACTTACCCAGATGCAAAGGTCTGTTAATAATGTAACTTGTGAAGTAATAGAGATGCTGTCTTGAAAAGAAAGTTTTGCACACGTCGGAATGATGTTTGGAGTACTTGGCAAGCCCTCTTTGGTACGGGATCCACAGGAGTAAATCGAGAAAGCACTGGAAGTATACCATTTTCTCTTTATTTACATATTTTTTAAATATTAGTGTGATTATTGTTGTTACTTGTCGCATTATTATTATTATTATTATTATTATTATTATTATTATTATTATTATTATTATTATTATTATTATTATTATTATTATTATTATTATTATTATTATTATTATTATTATTATTATTATTATTATTATTGTTATTATTGAATAAGCGACTGAAAGCGTATTATGTACGAAACCAATCTATGCCAACACTTGGTTAAACTCCTTAACTCCTTAAGGTACGCCCCAGTACAGTGCTATCCTCACACTCGTGAAGGGACACTGCCGATAACCGCACAATTAAACAGTTTAGAAGTTTATATGAACATATTCAGATGTACCTGTATGAGAAACACCACATGTCAACATTTAACGCCAGATCAATAAAGAGGATACAAAATACAGATGAACTAATGCATAGATCTACGACATGGAGTATGCATATGAGCAAAACCGAGGCACTATGACGATCAAAACATCAGCGTGGTAAAACGTTCGGATACTGCAAGATTTACATTTCACGAAAAGAAAACATACAGAATAGAGAAAAAGTTGTGGGATTATTATAAAAGGAAAACGTAGTGCTATGTAACATGTCTTTCCAGAAGGGAAAGTTTGGACTTTGGTCCTGAAAGTATGAATTCGACTTCATGATGATAAGAAAGAAGTGGAACAACAGCGTTAAGTTATTTACTGTAGAATCTGACCATATTAAATTTAAGTTTAAAATTAAGTTTATATTCATATGGCAAGTCCTAAGCGACGAAAATTAAAAACGGTTAGAAGAAAAATGGGCGAAGTTACAGAAATGCAAGATAAATATACAGTTGCATTGAGAAAATAGAATGGATAATGCACAACAGTATCAGTGTACCAGAACTATTTTATGTCCAGGCATTACCATTTTGTTTTCGTAAGCAAAAACTAATGTATCTCCCCCCGAACAAATGCGTCCCAATATACCCATCCTATTTGGTGAACGGGACATTACACACCAAACAAACAAGCAAACAATTTGTTTTCGTAAACAAAAACAACTGTATCTCTACGACATCACCACCCCTACTAACCCCCTACTGATCCGACTCCTTGCTTGCCCATTTTTAAGTTTACAAAGATTGAAAATGTACTATTTCAAAATTGTTTTTATTTATAAAGGTAATTGAATATACAGATCTGATATACCCAAACGTCAAGCCACCTCTTTATCCAATTTTTGAAACTTAGAGGTACGTGTTTTTTGCATCAGGGTCAATATGGTTGTTATAACAAACTGATTGTACTGTTCGTCCTATTATTTGGTTCTAGAAGGTGATCGCTACAGTATCAATTGTCTAAACCGCCATCTAATGTGGGCACTATTCTGAACGCAACCCTAACCCTTCTATTTCTTGGGTTTGTACCCAAAGTTTATGTGGTAGTGGTGTTTCTCATCGTTTCCATGAATGAGCGTCAGGCAACATCAAGTTTCGTGGACGTGATGGTGTGTCGACAGTCCTGTTGTGGATGCATCTTCCCCTACGTTTGTCGTTGAAGTCAGCTTGAAGCGACATTTTTGTGCCTTAAAATGGTAAGCTGCTTTACTTCTGACAGCACCAGACAGAAGATGACTCACTTATAAAGGGAAAAATACTTCCAGTTGTCCAGTTATCTGATACCAGGAAGTGGTCAAGACAGCCATGTCTGGAACGTTACCGCAAGGATCTGCGTTTAGAGTTTACCCTTCCACCATGTCTGCAAAATATCTGTCACGCCTCTGACTAAAAGGTACATAGTGCGAGTGAAGGAGGAGAAGAGGGTTAAAACCCCGACCATAGGCACTAAAAGGCAATCTGTCAAGGTGCAATTTTAACGATTTTGAATGTGGTCAGCATAAACCGAACTCGTATTCTACTTCAATTTTATCCGGATCTGAAAGGCTGTCACTACAAAAGTTTTGCTGTAAGTACTTTAACCCTGGTCAAGACAAGCAGGTGTTAATTTGTCTATTCATCCAATATAGAAGGTGGTCACTTTAAAGAGATTTGACTGTTCGTCTTTTGTCAGAGTCGCGGAGCTGGGCACTACAGACACGTTTTACTGTGCGTGTTGTGATAAGGGCCTTGAAGGTGCTCGCTACAAACAGGTTTTACCGAAATCTTTCTTTATCCAAAAGGAGGTCGTTGCATTATTTTTCCTTATTTGACTGATGAAAGGGGTATATCCCCTCTAATGTAGGTAAAACTGAACGCACCTTAACCCTTTTACCCTTTTATGTTATGGGTCTGTCCCCAAAATGTGCTTTTATCAATTATCTAGTCTTCATGCTTTCTTCACGAAGAACCACAAGAAAGATATATTCATATCCAACAGTGGGTGACTCACCTAAGTGGATGCGTTTTTGTACCAACGTTGTGAGATGGTTGTCATAACACAAGATGACACACTTAAACAGTAGACAACTTTGCCATCAGCTGAGTAAAATCAGAGGATTGCCTTGCAGAGGCACATAAAATGTTGTGTCATGTTATTTCTATGCAGTTGAACTTGCCGCCTTGAACCAAAATGAGAAAAATCTGATCTTCCAAGTGACATTAGCAAATATCACGAAAAGTGCAAACTGGTAAATTTTCTATTGAATGAGGCTAAAGCTAAATTTTATTCTGAATCAGTTTTGAATTCGGAAAATGGCAAAAAATAAATATCTCACAGTGTGACCAAACAAATTTTGAATTGGAATTCGGATCTTGTTCTCCCTAGGAATTCAAATGATAATCCCAATGATTTTGCCAACTTTTTCATAGGCAAAATTGTGAAAATTCGTCATGATATTCTTAAATTGCCATCGTTGCTCGACGCTACAAACAGTCTTCGATTAGAATTGTCTACGTTTGATTCTTCGAATGTTTTACAAACATTTGGCCCTGCTACACCTCAGAGACACACCAAAAATCGTCAAATGCCAGCTGCAACTTACATCCAATGCCAACTTAATTAGTCAAACTTTGTTTAGATGTACTCAGATAACACAAGTAGTTGTTTAGATGTACTCAGATAACACAAATAGTTAACAGTTAACGCTGATGTTCCGACTGAGTTAAGACAGGCTATAGTTACAATCCTTTTAAAAAATCAGACCTTGATTCAGATGTTCTTATAAACTATAGACCAATTTCAAATCTTTCATTTTTAAGATTATTGAAAAAACCGTTGCTGCGCGTTTAAATAAACGTCTCGAAAAATATAGGCTGTATCAACCTATGCAGGCAGCTTACAGAAAATGTCACTCCACTGAGACAGCCCTACTTAAAGATACATAGTGACCTATTTTAGGTGATGGATAGCAAGAAAATGGCGGTGCTAGTACTACTGGACATGCACAAATTGAATGCTGATAAACCTGAAGTCCTTCTGGTGGAATCTCCGTATCACCTAAGGAAACAATCACAAATCTGTGTTACAGCTGGTAGTCAAACTGTTATATTATCTGATAATGTACGAAATTTGGGAGCCTTATTTGACAATAACATGCATATGAAAAAAGTTCATAGATAGTAAATGCCAGAGTATCGTATTTTATTTTGAGAGAAACAGGTCATATTAGACGGTTCCTCAATAGAAATGCTACTGAAATCCTTATCAATGCATACATAATATCTAGACTAGATTATTGCAATTCATTATTATATGGTCTTCCAAAATCTCAGATTGATAAGCTTCAAAAACTTTAAAATATGTGTGCACGATTGATAGCTCTGAAGTCTAGACATGACCATGTCACGGTCTTGTTGAAAGAGCTACACTGGCTACCCGTTGATCAAAGAATTATATTTAAAATTTTAGTTAATGCCTTTAATGATCTCAAGGGAACTGCCCCTACTTACATTTCTGATATGGTTGTTAAACATGAACCTAAACGTACTCTAAGATCGTGTTCCCAATGTTTACTCAAGAAACCTAGCACACACACACCAAATATGGCATTCGGGGCTTTAAAAAATTTCTGGCTATCTTTGGAATCAACTACCACTTGAGATTAAAAATGTTCGTCCTTAACTATTTATAAAAAGTCGCTCAAAACTTTTTTTCTCTTCTGGCAAGCCTAGTATAGTTATTGTTTACACTCAATTATCTATTTATATTTTTAATTATATTGAACAGTATTATGCATTTGTATTCAGCATTGTTATTTTAAATCTTTTATTTCTGTTCAGTATTGTTGTTATAATTTTCCTGTTTACTTGTGTAGCCCCTCGAGCTACTGCTGAGAAGGGGCTTTAGAAATGCAGCAATTAATAATAATAGTTGCGGTAACTTCTGCACTAGTTAACAACGGTACTGCCTACCACTGCCCTTTCCCCACTCCTCAAACCCTTCTGGCGCACCCACTCTGCATCGGTACCTCCATCCCCGCTCATCAATCTGGGTGCCACCAACAATTTTCCCGAAGAGTCATAGCAGAAGCTGTTTAAGTGCAATAATAGCAATGATCCAATCAAGGTATAATCCTTTCAATTTAGAAACTGATCAAATTTGTCATTAGAGAGTTATGTATTAACTAAGTCAAGTTTTGTCAACAGGTTTTGATATCACTCATTGTACAATATAAGCCAAATATGACATAAACTGTCGGACTTAACCAAGGTATTTTCCAACCTACCTTGAAGGTGATCAGACGTTTCGTTCTGCAGTTACCGTAATGGTGACACCACGCGTCGTTCAACTTGCGTAAAAACAAATACAATTGGAGGACCAAGTCAGGATATAACTTTACTCCAGTTGGATATGATTCCACTGGTCGTTCGATAATTATCTTGTTCAATACAAAAGCAATCGGATTACCGTTCCAAGATATGAACCCATTAAATTTGAATCTGATCCAACTTGTTAGTCGACAATTAGCCTCTTAAGAATGTCTGGTGTCTAAAATATGCTGCGCTATATAGGTCACCTACAGCAAAAACTGTTAAACCTATAGAAGGCATGTTTAAGTTCGAACCTGATCCGATGACACTTTTTTAACTGCTTCACGTCCTGTAACATCACGCTTGTTTCTAACGTACTTCAGATATAACAACAACCCGCTGGCTAATCCAAGGCAGCAATTGCAACTATGTTTGAAGTAAAAACATATATAGCATCAAGGGTCCTAAATGTATCAAAGCGAGTTACTGAGTGGCAAAAGAAATCATGCTTGTAGTGCGATCTGCAAAACACAAGCAATATATAAATGATAAAAGATTACAAACACAAAAAAAAGCTACTGAAGCAGCCAAAATGCAATAGAGTCAGTGCCGCAAAATTATACTACAGAATTATATAATTGTGCTCCATAATTGCCAAAACACAACAGAGTGATCTCGAATCGAATCCATCGATCCTCGCCTCAATCGAGACCAAAACATGGAAAAAAGTACCCAAGTCAGATCCTAGCACTTCATATTTGGCACCTTTAACCAAAGTAAATTAATCAAAATATTTAGAACAAATGAATACCTGATAGACTGGTCATATCAATAGAAGTGAAATACGAAGGAGCAAAGGCTAGAGTTCTGTCATCAGATTATAAACAGAGCTCTTTGAAATACTTTGCCAGTGTTTTGTAAGGCAATGCTGTAGCTAGTGGATGGTCCCAGAGAAGAACCTGATATCAGAATGAAAACAAAATCCGTGCAGAAGAAAAGTACCCAATGTTTTGACAGATCTAGACATCGCTGATGATAACGCCCTCATCTGTGAGCAAAAAGTGCAAGCTCATTTTCGCATCTCGAATGGAATGATAAGTCATGGCATTTCACCAGTCTCAAGAAGTGCTCATCAAAGTAAGTGATTGCTCAGCACTATATGTGGTTGCAGAATTTATATATCTTTAATCCGTTGTCAGTAGTTAAGTTGCGGATACTAAACAGAAGATTAGACATACATATGTGGCATGTAATAACCTGAAAAGATTTGGCGGTCGGCATTATCCAGACAATATAAGCTAAGAATGTTTGGCACTGCGGCAGAATCTGCACTACTTTATGAATGTGACAGGTGGGCTTAAACACCTCAGCTTAATTAGTTGTTACTTAAGCAAAACTCTTGGAAAATGTGCTGGACAATAAAAATGAAATATACAACTTCATTTTATTGCAAAGGTCAGTGTGTAGATTAATTAAATGCATTAATTAACAATTAATGCAAAATAATGGATTTTATGTCGATGTCGTATTAGTCTTTACCCACAAAAAAGAATGCCGGGAAGCTGATTCATGAACTATCATACCTTGGTCTTTTCTCATTCTTATAAAGAGGTTAAAATTATTTCGACATTCGAAATTACTGATTTCTACAGTTTTGTCACTGTGCTATCTTTGCATTGTCACTAAAGCTCCGAAACAATTGCTGAAATATTGCACCTTTCTGCCCACGCAAAGCACATTAACAAAGTTGTGCTTCTGACACTTTAAGAATTATTTTTTCTCAGTAATCATTGTTGAGTTAATCAACGTAGGGCTTCGGTTGATCATGTGAGTAAACAATGTCTACCGGCCCTTGTTATTTAGACGTTGGGAGAACCACGTTTATAGGCCTTTCAGTATTTTTTCTACAGTGAGCGGGGACATACCTGCGCCCTCATGAATCTTGCTCATTTCATTTTACGTCGTCTTTCTGCTTATTTTATGAAAAAGATGACAATTTACATTTCCAGTAGCGCTAAAATGATTTGAATCTTAAACTTTTTTGGGATTTGAATCGTATCTTTCTTACGACATCGATTCCTCAATGCCGTTAAATGTTTATTTTGCGAGGCCCATTTAACGGTGTACAAAAAGTAGGATTTCTGTAACAGAAAAATAACTTCTAAGCAGTATTGTTTGACCATCATCTGTTCGACTGTACGAAAATTGAAAATTGGGCGTTTATTGGGCGTTTATCTGTAGTCGGAACTATAGCAACTGAATTGCAAACAGATTTAATGTTGCACTTTTGTCAGGTGAAGATTTAATATTTCGTTGATCGGTAACGAAATCGAAATGTTTTATCAGATTTTGTGCTATTTATCAACTGAGTATAAATTGCGGCTTCTGAATGATATATGCAATACGACAGGTTTAAGAATGTAATTTCTAGAAAGGTTTTATTCAATAATTTTTTGCAAAACAACATGGGCGACAATTCAGAACCTGAATGGACAAGAATGACAACTGTTTAATGATTTCTATTTCTGTAATATCAAAAAGGCTTGATTTCATTTAAATAGGGCGAGCAAACAGCAACAGACAGAAAATTCCAAGCTTCTGCGGAGTAAAATGTTATATTTAATAGTCATTGTAGTCTGATACTTATCACCACAGTCCTTATCAATGTTTCCAATTTATTACATCTAAAGTTAAAACAATAGGATCTTAATCCTCGGCCATAATACTTAATTAACAAGATATTCCATGCAGTATCCTATCTTGAGTATTTCTTTCTGTAAAATATCTAGAGTGGAATATGTAAAATGTAGCAAAGTATGGTGACAGTCTTCTTAGAATATGATCAATGGATTGTCATTAGCTTGCCGTCACAGTTTGGGATCATAACTAGAATTGTTTCTAGGTGAATTTCTGAGTGACAGCGCTCACTCCAGTTCTATCTCATACTCAAATCCGAGTCTTACATTTTGCTAAGGTCATCATGTGACATAAATTACATTTTCTATTTGTATATCAACGATTTTCAAGCGCCATATTCAATCTTAACGATTTGTTATTGATAATTTCGCTACTTATCTTATTGAGGTGTTTGAAATATTGAAATATCAAATTCATTTTGATCGTCCATTTGATAGATTAGCCTCACGAAGTCATTGCAATGTTTGCGCCTGACAGTCATAAAACTGTCATTTGTGTTATTGTTATATTTTTACTTTTGTTTTATGTACTATATTTCTACTTGATGCACTTCTTTTAAGTTAGCTGATTACCATCAGTGGCCTCTGCACAAGATCACAACAGTCATGCCAATGATCTGATAAAATATATCTGTAGTTTATATGATAGCACTTTCTATGAAGTAATTAACGCACTCATAAGACTTTATTCAAACGAAAACCCCATCTTGTCCCTGTAAAAGATGTACCTTATTAAAAAGTAGGTTATGCCCGAGACGTAGATGCATTGCTACAAGAACATGACATATTGTTACAAGAACGTGTCATATAAAATAACTTAAGTCAAATTAACAAATATGAAAATGAGCGATTAGTTTTTGTGGTTATATGGGAAAGAGATGCGTTTCAAGTAAGTTAAGCAGATTAGGAACGCTGCTTAACAACTCAGGAATTCTTAGAACAGAACAAGCCCTATCCAATAAAAACGAAGATATCATTTGATGGTGTGACAGACATATCATCCCATACGTAAGTATGCTGCATTCCTATCAGTAAGAGTAAAAGCTGTACGTGGAGAGGGGACGTTTTCAGTTTCTGAGTATTGTTAAATGACGTCTTACTTATGATCTAGGTTTTGTTTCGATTTAATTTAATCATTTTTTCAATGTTTTAATGAGAACCGTCTCTACTGGATTTGGGTTTATTTTGCCGATTCAATGGTCAGCAATCAATCCCGCTACATTGCACAAAATGTTGTACTATTTATTAATGAGAGAATGAATGCGGCAATTTTTCTTCAATGAAAATGGCTTCAAAGAGAAGAAAGAAATTCAAGATTTACTTTATCTGATACTATATTTTTGCTGCACTTTTTTTTAGAAAAACATAATGCATACCTGCTATTACCCTGTTTTAGATGAAGGTATCACGTGTAATCAACTGATTCCGAATAATTCTGCTACTTTTTTCTTAATTTTGCGTTTTTTACAATCATGAAAAATCTCCTAAGGTCGTTTTCTATATCATATATAACTGTGTTTAATATGAGAGAGGTTATAAGACTAATACAAGAAAAGCTGGCGAACTTGAGCAGATTTAAAAGAAAATGTTTCACTTTCTGTAGAAACGACAATGCCAAAATTTATAAAATGTATCTTTTCTTGACAAGGAATATAAAGAGGCTCGCTTATAAATGATTGTGCCACATGACTTTTATGGACCTATGTATTGAGGTACAACAGGAATGCACATGCAAATTTTGGCGTCTCACAAAAAACTCCTGTTTCTAGAGAACAATTGTGAGACAAAGAGTATTATGAAAACAGGCTAAGAAAAAATTATAAAAAACGCTTTTTGTGTGATTTGAATGAGTTGCAAACAAAAACTGTTAAAAAGTATCAAAGAAGCGTTTTGACATTGGCTCGCACAATGTCCGCCAAAATGTAATGTTTCTAGAGAGGTTCATATATGAAATATTCATGCAAATTTAGAAGAGATCTGCTCAAACGAAGAAGGATTTGCATGAATAATTGCACACACACATAAGTTGCATATGACGTTTTATGGTTAATTAAAAGGCATCCTTTTCTTACTTCTTTGGTTTAATAAATATTAATAATTTACACGATTTTTCACAAAGAAAAATCTTGAAACCAATTATAGATTTCCCCTTTTACGATCATACGCCTGATATCATGCTTTAGGTCGACCCTTATATCTTTTTTATTAAACTAGGAAAACTAAAGGAACTGCGCAAAATAGTTTTCACCCGAAAAGTCATTCTAGATTTAAGGCAAATTTAAAACAGGAAGCAGTGTTTTCATTCCATTCCATTTTGAAGTGTATAAAACACAGAATGTACTCTCGTTTTCATTATTCCATTCTATTCAAATGATTCCCGTCATAGACATTCTTTTTGAAGTCCATGTATCATCAAGATTTTTATCTCTCTCCATGTGTTGTGTCAAAATTAATGTCTTGTGTCATGTAAGAGTTATTTTGTAGTAATAACAAGAGTTCCTATGTTATAGATCTGACGTGCTGGCGAATGTGATGCAAAGTGCCTTATGGTTATGATAGATGCAGACATCGCTGTACTAGCTGCAGTTTCAAGCGACAAGAATAATTAACGTCAAATTTGAGTTTTACCTGGTACAACAGGCAAATAAATCCCGATGAAAAAGGAGATTGTGCAAACACCACAAAAATGCATGAAAACTACCAAAAAACTCAAAATCGAATGTTGAAGTTAGTCTGAAACGATACGGTATGTTTATTAGCTCAAGAGTTGGTTCAGGTAAAAATACTGCGATAGGAAAAGTGTTTGGTAAAATTTGAGTTTTCTACTTCGACCTTTCCTAATGCCTTCGCTTTATCACTGAGCACAATATCCATGACAGTCTTATTTAACTGAGGAAATGATTCATGTAAAGGAGTTGTGAAAGGGATAGTGTTTGAAATTACCAGTACTTGGCTTCTTCTTCTAGTAATCGTTGTGGCAATGTCTTATTACTACGACTCTGTATATAATCACACAATGGTTAAGAGTCAAGTGTTAAAAAGGAACGATATAGCTTGATTTGGTGTGTGATATATAATAATCATTTACAGTTTTAAAAAATAAGACATTTGAATATATTTATTAAAATGTTTTAAAACTAATATATTTTCGATATGTTATCAAGTTGTGAATTATTGACAAGTTTTCATACGTTATAACAACATCGTGTCTTGACATAGAATAACATGCCATTATATATAACGTTGTCATGGCATGGCCTCACGTGATATATAAGACTAGTATCGAAAACCAGCTGTAAATACTCACTGGAATATTGCAATGTGTTATGCTATTTGCAAACTATATTACCCATTATTTTGAGGGTCAAATCAATAAATCAATAATAAAATACTTTTTTATCATATCACAAAAAAGGCTCTAATATGTATTCTTATGTTCATTCAAAAATTGCAAAAAATTCAGATCTTTGATATATAACTACAAAATTTAAAATAGACTTTAAAATTTATACAAAAGGAAATTAAAGAGATCACAAAATAAATTATTGAGTAAATGTAAATTTCATGAAAAAAACGGATTGCATATTCATGTTCGTAAAAGAAGTCATTGTAACATTTTTAAATTCATGACAGCTTTCTAAGTCTTACAAGCAGAACAAATGGGCAAAATCTGTGAAGGTGGGGCGGGGGTAAACTTCCTGGGTGGGGCATAGAAATGACGCGACTACTGTGTTTTTTAATTTTAATTCAGCAGGCCAAGATTTCCACTGAACAAATCGAGTGACTCTTACCGTAATACTAGTGTTGTTTTCATTCGATTACATGGAGCAGCTCAGGAACACATAAAATTCTCGATTTTCCAAATCCGAACTCAGCACAATAGTTTTAACCAGTCCTTGCAACATCTTGGTATGAGTCACTTTTAAACCAATAAATTATAGTGACATTGATTATTTTATTTTCATGTTTCTTTCTTTCTTATGATACCATTTCTTTAAGTGATTTTTTGTTATATATATCCAAAGATATACTGAATAAAGATTTAACACTGTGAACTATATTTCAGTGTCATAAATCATTCATACTGCTTAACACACCTGTTTGTTCTTTATAACTATTTAATGTTTACTTTGAATTGAATACTGAATACCGCTTCTTTGTTGATTTATCAATTCATTTCCATATCCTTGCTGTTAATATTTCAGTGTATCTTGACAGTGTCGCGAATATATACTATGCTTAACTTATGTTTTGGCTTGTTAGCATCAATTGCAATGAATTTGTTCGTTCAATAAGATTCCACATGTGTGCTGGTTCCAGTGCGGTTTATAATATGCTTGTGTTACTTCAGTGTATTACTGACATAACAGACACAAGAATAACTTTGGCTTTATCTATTGTTTCATGTACGCAGATAATGACACATTTTTTTATGAAAAGGAGATACCATGTTGACCAAAGCTGGGGTCTTATCATAGTTAGCAACAGTTAACTAAATCGATTGCAAATGCTACTGACAAATTTTGAAATATATTAAGTAAGGAAATACAAACGCTGAGGGAAGAAATAGGCAATTGTACTGCATGTGGTTATCAGAAACCAAACAAGCACCTGATCCTGCCTTCTGAGAACCAGTGTTTACTTTAAAATATTTTTGAATTTTTAAAATTATTACACTTGGCGTCGATACTTGAAAGAATTATTAGAAAGTTACAGAAATATCCATTTTTATTTGAGGTCAGCCTAAGGGTTTGCGGTTTGGCCAAAAAGTGTTGAACGTTTATTAAGAGTTCTTGCTGAAATAGTTTAACAAGGATGCAGCTGGAATAGAAAACTGTTGTTTAGCACGCCCAAAGCTTCCATATTTCGTCATCCGGGTTTGGTTTTCGCAACGTTCTGGGTATATGCAAGCAAAAGAAATCATAGCTTCTGGAATAGAACCAACTACTGCACGTCTGATACGCCACATTTAAAAGCCTAACACGCTTGACCTGAATGATATTCCATATACACTTGTCAGTTCCTATATATTTGTACAAAAAGTACTTCTTACGATAAGAGGTTTAAATAAATAAATAAATAAATACCACCTAAATAAGAGAAATAACAGCGTTAAAATCCTGGTGGAATGAAAGTTAGCATTAAACGATCTACTGAAGGCCAAATACCGAACCCATTTTATCTTAATTGTTTCACTTCACAGGACAACAATGCACCCTTTAAGTACAGCATTCAACTCTGTCAGGAGCATATAAAGTGACATCTATCTATCTTCGGTGTTTGTATAACGCTTATTTAGCACACTCACTTAAAGCACAGTCAGAAAAGGATTTTCCATAATAATCCCTGCAAAGATGAATTTTCAATTCTTTTAAAACAAGAAAAAGTTGTCCTGATATCTAGTGGTAACCTGTTTCACATCGACGGTGCTGCGTAACTGAACGAACGTTTGCCATAATTACACTTGGGGATTTGCCAAAATCTTCTAGTGTATTGAATTTGTACGAAACGTTTAGCAACAGTTATGGCATGTTTTTTCGCTTTTTTCAGTTTGTCCGTAGAACTAGTCAGTATATGATAAACTTCAACTTGGATATGATAAACTTCAGTATGTATAGTTGATCCTCCTGTATTTAAAAAAAATCGCTTAATTTTTCAATTAAAAATAGACAAAACAAATTTGCGAAACAGTCGGCAAGGAGTTGAGCGCAGTAGTTTTACCTGGCATGATATCACCCTCCGTGTATTGATCGCCTAACTATCAATGAAAGCCATCGCAGCATGCGTGTACAAGTTTAAGTTGGCTACAGCTTTGGGTTTTTACCAATTCGTAACGAGTGATGAAATTTAGCTCACTGACAGAGGGTGATTAGACGCCGTAAAATTGGAATTTTGTTAAACCATGACCTCAAAGAACGATTGTCATCCTCGGCCATGGTCAATGTCAAAAACCGGTAGTGGTCCATTATATCGAAAACTGTTAGAAATAGAGTGAATTTGAGCTTTTTTCTACCCTTTCTGCCTAAAAGTCCACATATAAGAGGTACCTCGGTGACCTTGACCTCCTTGGACATGGTCAAAGTCAGAAACCGGAATTTGACCATTATCACGAAAGTGTTAGAGATAGGGCAATTTTTAGCTTATTTTCGACCCTTTGAGCATAAATGACCATATATAAGGGATCCTTGGTGACACTGAGTTTCTCGGCCATGGTCAAAGTAAAAAACCGGAGGTTGGCCAACATCTTGAAAACGGTTAGAGATAGAACAATTTTGAGCTAATTTTCGACCCTTTGGACCTAAATGCCAATATGTAAGAGGTACCTCGATGACCTTGACCTCTTTGATCATGGTCAAAGTATAAAACCGGAAGTGGGCCATTATCTCCAAAACCATTAGATATGATTAGAGCGAATTTGAACTTATTTTCAACTATTTGAGCCTAATGTCTACATGCTAGATGTACCTCGGTGACCCTGACCTCCTTGGACATGGTCAAATCAGAAACCGAAAGTTAGAGAGAGAGAGAGAGAGAGAGAGAGAGAGAGAGACCTTTAGGGCCTAAAATCCACCTGTAAGAGACACCTCGGTGACCTTGATCTGCTCGGACATGGTCAAAGTAAAAAACCGGAAGGTGGGCTACTATATCGAAAACGGTTAGAGATAGAGCGAGTTTGAACTTATTTTCGACTCTTTTGGCCTAAAAGTCTACATGTTAGACGTACTCCTTGGACATGATCAAACTCAGAAACAGAAAGTTGACCATTGTCTCGAAAACGGTTAGAGAGAGAGAGAGAGAGAGAGAAAGAGAGAGAAAGAGAGAGATTATAAGCTTATTTTCGACCCTTTGGTCTTAATAGACCATGTGTAAGGAGTCCTTGGTGACCTTGACCTCCTCGAACATGGTCAAAGCCAAAAATCGGAAGTTGATCATTATCTTGAAAACGGTAAGAGATAAGAGTTCAGAATCGTACTTTTTGTGACCCCAAGTGAAAACGGTCTAGTTCACTTTTATCTTAGGCAGAACTAGATTCACTTTCTAAGCAGAGCGTAGCCCACGAAGTTGGACGTTTGTGGAAAAGGTCGCGTTGGTAATCTTGGCTCTCTATGCAGAGATTTGTAAATCAGCGATAGCACTAAATACGCTCGTATACAGAAGACAAGAAGTGTAGGGACGTAATACTGGGGTTATGTGATCATATTTTGGTGTTTTTGTTACTGATCTTGTTCAGCATTTGTAAAATGTCTATAATGTACTCGGGTAAGTTGAAAAGCACATCATTACAGTAATCGATTTTGCTGATAGTGAGTGCGTGTACTGTTATTTTCTCGGCCTCAGGAGTGAGACAGGAATTTACTTTCCGAATCCAGTTGAAGTAATAAAAATCACTTCGCCGAATGTGGTTGATATGATCAACCATGCACAAAGTATTATTCATCAACACTTCCAGGTTCGTACCTACCGAGAGGCTTGAATCACATTGATATTATCCACACAAATGCTACCGTGCGTTCCAGAGCTGGCTATCACCAACTCTGTTTTGTCTTGATTTAACTGTAATTTGTTGTCAAACATCCACGTTGCGACAGAGGTGATATTTACTTCAATATGCTTTACACCGTCAACTTGATCGGTTGACGACCTAGGGTTTACTCGTTTCCATAGTTGGGAATCATTAACGAAAAACGAAAATAAAATCAGAACTTGGCTGAGAGTTCCGAGAAGGAATTTTATATAGAGAGTACTCGCGAGGCCCTAGAATGAACCTTGAAGGACAGTACACTCGAACAGCGCCTCGTCCCGAGTAGTGGCCTTGCACATTTGCTCTAACAGTCCCGCTTTCAAGGTAAGGTTCGAACCACTGCAGCGTAGCGCCATTCACTCTGACAGTATCCTTGACCTATGGAGAGAGATGCGATGATTCACAATATTGTTAAAAACACAGCCTCACTGTTATCCAAATGGTATAGTGTGTTACCAAATAGTCTACTCAGGGCAGTTTCAGGGCTATGGTAGACTCTGTATGCAAACTGCAACGGTTCATTTTATCCTAACACACACGCATACAGTCAGTGTAACGGAATAACCCGTTTATACAAAACGCGGTTGTCTATAAAACAAACAACAATTTATAAGTACAATACAATAACAAAAAAATACTGTTAGAAATAAACGCCTTTAAATTTGACACCAGTTCGCTGACCAAGCTCACAAAGAGCAACTTGCGGCCCGAAACGTACATGAAATCACTTCAATAATTTCATGACATAACTCCAATAATTACACGGGATAATTTCACCAGTAACACGATGTAATATCAAACAAAATTCTATATTAAGCGACCATTCGGGCCTTAAAATCCAAAAACAGCTCCTCTTTTAACATACTTCAACGAAAACTGGTACAGAGATGCAGCTAGTCCAGAAAATTATATGAAACAAGAGAGCACGCTTGACTGATCAGTAACAATATTGGGAGCGGGAAACGCCTGGGCACCACAAAAAAGACAAATTTCAATTCTTTAAAAGGAATCCTTTGATCTCCGTATCAGTCAGTGAGTTGAATATAAACAGCTTGTCTGATTAATTTGGAAACAAAATGTGAGTTCGACACCTGTTTTCGATTTTTCGCAATTTTATCCAAATGTGGTTTCTTTAATTAAGGTTTGATAACGGCTTTTTTCGCTAGCTGATTTATTGACTATTGTCATTGGTACTGGTAAGAGTTCGAGAAGACAGTCTTTTACAATAAAAGTGGGTGTAAGATTTAGTTCACAAGATGTTGTCTTAGACTTCATGATAATGCGTTCGGATATAGAAGTTCAGATATATGCGTGATTTCATCCTCTACTGAATCAGTATTACATTCAAAGCCAAGCCAATTTGACCTGTAAATTTTGCTGTGATTTTATCCACTTTGTTCTGGAAATGTGCCATATCAGGAAATTCAGCAATGTTTTTATATTCAGGGAGAGAATTTTGCTTTGACCGTTTCGTTATGTTGTTTTTAGACTTATGAAGAGTTCGTTAATCACCAGAACAGTGGGAGATCTTATGTTTGTAGTTCTTTCCTCGGGATATGATCGTACACTTTGCGTTAAGTTTTGAGCTTGTTCTAGTTTAGGGGGATGATGCTTTCTATGCGCATGTTCATACAGTCTACACAGTTGCAGTTCTGTTCGAGTCTTCGAATATTGCCAAGGCTTTTATGATTTGATAACACACTGTTCTTTTCTCTTTAGCAGGAGCATTTTTGTCCAAAACTGCAGCGAGGTGATTATCATAATCGTTGTCTAGAGTACTAAGATTCATGTTGTTATAGTTATGTACAAGTTCCGAATCCATAATATCCACTCTGAACATATTCCCATCAAAGGTTTTATACTTGCGAAATTTAATAACCTTGTTTTGGGATTTTGGTTTGTTAAAAGCCGGTGAACACTTGATGATATGGTGATCGACGCGATCTATTGAAATATTGTCACAGTCATGAAAGATAACGTAATCAAGCATATGACCTTTAATGGCCACAGTTACATGTTGTATGAGGTTAAATGATGACATCAGCTTACAGTACATTTTTGCCAGATTGACATTATGATTACCAAAATGTATATTCAAATCACCAGAGATAACAACTTGTGTATTTGCGAGGCAGAACCGTTCGAGCAGGGAAGCGAATTCACACTCAGGAGCTGTTTTTGGACTTTTTGGCGCCGATAAATAACAATAATACGAGCATGCTCTTGGTCAGACTTTACCTCTGCAATGCAACACTCAAAGGAGGTATATGGAGGATTTTCGATTTTTCTAGGTTTGTATTCAGCTTTACACATAATGGTAACACAACCGCCAGGGGTTTCTCATCGGCGGTCCTCATATCATAACATGTATCCTCTAATCTATGAGTAATAGTGGCTGCTTTATGTTATGACTTGGATGAGAATCAAGTCTGAGTTAAAGTTAAAATGTTAATATTTTGATCAAGCATATATATTTTGATCAAGTGAATATATTACGGATAATACATCTGGGAGGTTACATCCTACCAAGAAGGGAATTTTGTTGTCATTGAACAATTGGCACATGCTGAAGAAGCAAATGACGTCAGTGGATCTCATGCTTCAGAAAATGGATTTGTATAAATGCAGTGACTGTCAGAAGATGGTTGATTAGACAGCGAGATGACTGTATACAGTTTTAACTGCATGACGAGCTTAGTGGATGCTATGATTTCATCACCCTCAGTGCAGAATATTGGAGCGAAGGTTTTGAAGCTTGACAAGAACTTGAAACTTAGCTTTGACTCATATGGACATGTACATTTGATATGTAGTTCAAATAAAATTGTCTTCATATGTAGACTATGAAATTAACATGATCTATGTTCATGTGAAGTTAGTTGTTATAAAATTTTAAGTTAAGTTCTTGTGAATATGCACATGTATTAACATAATATGTATTTGAAATAGTTTTGTTTGTATCATAATTGTACATATTTGTAATATTCAATAAAAACACATATGATGCTTTTCAACTTTTTATTTTTCTCATACAGTACTTGAATATAATACATAATAATACAGTTCTTGAATATAATACATAATAATACAAAATTAACTATAATACCTAATATAGGATATATGATATATGGTTTACGGGTCAATTAAAACCGCGTCAGGAACCTTGCGACTTTATATGTTGCAAAGCAAGACATATATTAATACACAACGCTTAAGCGAATAAAATATTACAACATTTATAAAGTCTTTGTCATAAAGTTTAGTCAAATAAGTCTATTTTTCTTCATCTGTTTCACTCTGTTCACTCTCCATACCACTTTCTTCATCACTGCTGTCATACTCCTCTTCCTTATCTAGTAGCTCTTCGAAGAATGCATTGTTTTTCCTTATAGCCGCCTTTAGTGCCTTTGAATACTTGTAATGTTTTTCATCCACAAAGTAATTAAAGTCCTCTAAAATCTTTTGATACTGTTGGCTTTGTTTTAGACGCTGGGTATATTTGAATAGTCTCATAAACAGTTGTTTTAGTCCATGTTTATAAATGGGTCGAAGGTCATAACTTGCTATTTCACGCGCATCTTCAAGTCCTTGTTCTTCATATTCTGAAACCTTTTCTTGAAATTTGTCATCATAGTCCTCGTAGACTTCTTGAACCATATCATACCAAACATAGTCTATTTCTGACTCACTTTCAGATTCTGTTTCTGACTCACTTTCAGAATTCCTGTCATCAGCATCCTCACCACAATGCTCCATATGTTTGAGCAAAGCTTCTTCGCTGTTGTATAATGCACCACATTCTGTTCAAGCATGTGCATTCTTTTCAGCCATGTTAACGCTTTCACTTTCCATAGAAGACTCATCTAAAGTTTCCGTGAAAGGTAGCTTTACAGGGTTTTCCATATTCTTCATCCACTTCTGACGTGTGAGCAACCTTTAAGTGTCTTTTAAGACTTTGTGGCCAATTGTAAGATTTTGAACAGCTGTTGCATTTATACATCCTTTCGGTTCAACCTACACTATTCAAATGATGAGAAAGTCTTTAAGCATAGCTTTATATACAACAACTTATTGAACAACAACATGTTGAACATGTTGAACATGTTGAAGTTGTTGAACATGTTGAACATGTTGAACATGTTGAATATGTTGAAGATGTTGAACTTGTTGAACATGTTGAACTTGTTGAACATGTTGAACATGTTGAACATGTTGAGCTTGTTGAACATGTTGAACATGTTGAACATGTTGAACATGTTGAACAATTTTTTGAACAATACCACGACGTAATATCTTCCAAAAATTATTCGAACACGTGTTTTGAATGGGCTTGCCATTCGAACACGTCTTTAAAATGGGCTTGCCATTCGAACATCTGTTTGAATGGGAGCAGTTTTCCTACATAATTATCCACATTTTCACTTGCCATTTTCCAACAATCAACCAATCAACCAAGTGGTAGAATCGTTTGAAACGTGAAAAACTATATTTGTTAAAGTTGGTATAAAACCCTGATTTTCCCCTACTTCAACATGGTAAAATGTTCAAACTTATTTTATACATCATATGTTGTCAAAAAACAAAATTTGTTAAAGTTGGTCTAGAACCACCATTTTTCCACTACTATAACTTTAGAACATTTGAATAAGTAGCATGGTAAAATGCTAAAACCTATTTTATACATCATATGTTATCAAAAACTAAATTTGTTAAAGTTGATCTAGAACCACCATTTCTGCACCACTATAACTTTAGAACATTTGAATAAGTAGCATGGTAAAATGCTAAAACTTATTTTATATATCATACTTTGTCAAAAAAACTACATTTGCTAAAGTTGGTCTAGAAGCACCATTTTCCAAGCACTATAACATAAAACATAACATTGGACTTAACGTAGGGAAAATCGCATTCCTTCTCAAATTATTGATCGTTCCCACGCTCTGAACGAGTGCACTCTGAAATTTATCGATCGGTTTCCCCACACTTTGAGACCTTTCATGTACTTATTCCAATGCTGTGTGTGTGGTTATTGTAATAGAACCATTGAAATATGACTAATTAAATATTATAATAATAATAATAGTCAAAATAAACATAGAAATATGGCTATTATGTTAAAAAAAGTCACAGAGTCACATAATGTCACAGTCGCATGTTAGTAGTTGAGAAACGAGAGTTTAAGCACAGTGACGTCATAATGACGTCATAGGGTGTTCTGGAACAGATATTAAAGCGCGCGCCCGTGTCATTGACGTCATCATGACGTCATTCGTCACGTGACCTGTCAATCATGTGTCACATGACCTGTCAATCATGTGTCACATGACCTGTCAATCATGAGGAAAATTTTCCCGATCATAAACCTTCTGGCCTGAATGGCTCAGTTGGTAGAGCGCAGGGCCCGTAAGCGGAACCATGATCTGAAGGTCAATGGATCGAACCCGCACTCGGGCATCACTTTCATATCATGGGGACCCCCCTGGTGAAGAATCATATACCATGGGGACCCCCCCTGGTGAAGAATCATATACCATGGGGACCCCCCCCTGGTGAACAATTATATCATATCATGGGACCCCCCCCCCCCTAGGATGTGATTCAACACTCCTATAAGAGCACATTGTCTGTGCACATATGCATCATTCATGCTCTGACTGCCGTTGGATACACATAGAAAAAAAAAGTGAAAACAGTTGCTCTTACCTATTGTGTTGTGTTGTGCTGTGCTGTTGAAGAACAAGTGAAGGATTGACTGGAATACACATAGGAGACGAAGTGAAACATTAGTTATTCTTTGGAAAAGGAAAGTGAACGATTGGTTATTCTTTGGAAAGGAAGTGAAAGATTGGAGACGAATTGGCAAAACAGTCGTGGTAAGTGACTTTTTTTTTACACTATGTAACATTATGTAGCTCAAAAAATTTTTTTGGGGTAACATAATGTAACACTGTTACACTATGTAACATTATGTGACACTATGTAACACTGTTACACTATGTAGCATTATGTGACACTATGTAACACTGTTACACTATGTAACACTATGTGACACTATGTGACTATGTAACATCATATAGCTATATGACTACGTAATTGCTATGTGAACATAATTAGTCTAGCGCTTGTATGTCATTATCAGATCGTTCAACAGACAAGCCGTGTTAGCTCACTTGGTAGGGTAAACGGCTAGCATCCTGAGAGCCCCGGGATCGATTCCCCATCAGGGCAAAACTTTTTTTTTTGTTTTTTTTTAGTTTTTTGTTCACTTTTATGACTGTGTGACATTATGTGACAGCATGTGACTGTGACATCATGTGACTCTGTGACATTATGTGACTGTGTGACTTTTTTTATTATTATTATTATGATAATATTTAATTAGTCATATTTCAATGGTTTCCCATTACAGTAACCACACACAGCATAAGTACATGTGTACAGAGTGTGGGGGGAAAACCGACTGAGAAATTTCAGATTGCACTCGTACAGAGTGCGGGAGAAAACCGATCGGTAATTTCAGAGTGCACCCGTTCAGAGTGTGAGGGAAAACCGATCGATAATTTCAGAGTGCACTCGTACAGAGTGTGAGGGAAAACCGATCGATAATTTCAGAGTGCGCTCGTACAGAGTGTGAGGGAAAACCGACCGATAATTTCAGAGTGCGCTCGAGTGTGGGAACAATCAATAAATTTGAGAAGGAATGGGATTTTCCCTACGTTAAGTCCAATGTTATGTTTTAAGTTATAGTAGTTGGAAAATGACACTTCTAAAACACATTTAACAAATGTAGTTTTTTAATAACATATAATATATAAAATAAATTTGAACATTTTAGCATGCTACTTATTTGAATGTTCTAAAGTTATAGTAGTGGAAAAATGGTGGTTCTAGACCAACTTTAACAAATTTAGTTTTTAACACCATATGATATATAAAATAAGTTTGAACATTTTAGCACGCTACTTATTTGAATATTCTAAAGTCATAGTAGTGGAAAAATGGTGGTTCTAGACCAATTTTAACAAATTTTGTTTTTTGACAAAATACGATGTATAAAATAAGTTTAAACATTTTACAATGGTGTAGTATAGTAAAAATGAGGGTTCTAGACCAACTTTAACAAATTTTGTTTTTTGACAAAATATGATGTATAAAATAAGTTTGAACATTTTACCATGGTGTAGTAGGGTAAAAATCAGGGTTCTAAACCAAAATTTAATTTTTTTTGAAAACATATTATGCTTTTCTTTTCTTAATGCTTACAGGTATCGTCAGAACACATCGCTCTCCGCCAGATGTCTCTGCAGTACATGCCTAGGCGGTATAAATAGGATGAGTGAGACCTACATTTCATCATATCAGTTTAAGCAATTGACGTGACAACAACAATGGCATCTAATTCAGACAAGAAGCCAAGAGACGAAAGACGGTACAAGATGGTGTTATCAGACCTGATCCGTTCCTCTGCTGTGAATGCATTAAAATATTTCCATCTTGGAATACTTATGAGACACATGCATGCATACCAGCTGAGATGGAAAATGCGTCTCATGAAAAACATGTTTCAAAGAAAGAAAAAACAGGACAAGTAGGGAGAGGTAGAAGGGTTAGTCTGGGAGAAAACGCGCAGGAAAGACGGTTTGAGTCTGAGGATGGATCGGATTTACTGCTTGAAATGCGACAGCAAGAGAACCGTATCAAGGCACATTTGTTGGAGACCTTAAACTATGGAATGAAATGGTACATTGGCGTGCATGCACGTTTCAAGAAACTGACAGCGAATGCTGAAGGTGTTATGGCAGAACAAGTGGATAATTCATTTATCAGCAGTCCAACATATACAGCATACAACCCAACAGATATTGAACAGGACTTGCCAGACGCCTATAAAGAATTGCTTACTAAGTTTGATGAACATGAGCGACAAGGCTCTGGCTGGGTATTGGATAACATACTGTACATTGAAGTACATACAGCTACGTCAGCGCCACTGGATGCGAGTAGTTTTATTCCACTGCCAAAGAAAGTGAAGAAAACAAGGGGTGTGATAAACATTAAGAATGATGACAACAAGTGTTTCTTATGGTCAGTATTGGCGTACCTTCACCCTCATGACAGAAATGCAAATCGCGTGAATCATTACAAGCCATTTGAGAAGGAATTAAAGGTAGAAGGTATGACATTTCCGACACCGATTACAGACATTCCAAAGTTTGAAAAGGAGAATGATGTGTCCATTAACGTGTTTGGATATGAACATGATGTAGTTGCTCCGATACAACTGAGTCGAAACACCAGTGCGAGAGAAATCAACTTGCTTTTGATTAGCAATGACAAGAAAAGGCATTACTGCCTCATCAAGAATTTCAGCAGACTTATGTCTTATCGATCAAAGCATAATGGTGCAGCTTTTTATTGTTTCAACTGTCTTCACGGGTTTATGCGACAAGAGCTTTTAGATGAGCATCGTGAAGTGTGTGGCAAGCATGGCGCGCAACGTTTATCATTTCCCAAGGAACCATTCGTTAAGTTTAAGAATGTAGCCAAACAACAGCGAGCACCGTTTGTGATTTATGCAGACTTTGAATGTTTCACGCAAAAGCATGAAGAAGGAGACAAGTATCAACATCATCATCCAAAAAGCTTTGCCTATGTAGTTGTGAGTCAGTACAACACACGTGCATCAGTCGTGTATCGAGGAGACAATGCTGTAAAGGTCTTTTTAGACCATATGTTGAATGAACGTGATCGTATTGTACGTGGTTTAGAGCGACCAAAGGAAATGGTGATGACTCGCGAAGACAAAGAGAATTTTAAGAAGGCTGTTGATTGCTACATTTGTCATGAACCTCTAGGAGCACATCGTGTGAGAGATCATGACCATATCAATGGCAAATATCGCGGAGCAGCGCACAATGAATGCAACTTACAATTCCGACTTAGAAAGGATCAGCAAGGGGATAAAGATTCTTTTATCATTCCTGTGTTTTTCCACAATTTGCGAGGCTACGACAGTCACCTTATCATGGAGGAAATTGGGAAATTCAAAGATGAAACGATTACAGTCATTCCCAACACCATTGAGAAATATATTGCATTCACCATGAGCAATCTGAAATTTACAGACAGCTTTCAGTTCATGAGTACCTCTCTACAGAAGTTGGTATCCAACCTTGCAGCAGAAGGGAAAGATAACTTCTACAACATGACCTCTCACATTCACGATAGTGATCAACAAGATTTGCTGCTGAGAAAGGGCGTGTACCCCTACGATTACGTGGACGAACAATCCAAGTTTGCTGAAACACAGCTACCATCAAAGGACAAGTTTCATAGTCAGCTTAGCGAAGAGGACATTAGCGATGAGGATTATGCCCATGCGCAGAAGGTGTGGGATACATTCAACTGTACCACATTTGGTGAATACCACGACCTGTACCTGAAATCAGATGTGTTATTACTAGCTGACGTGTTTGAAAATTTTCGTCAAGTATGCCTCAACACGTATGAATTGGATCCTGCCCACTACTATACAGCACCAGGACTGTCGTGGGATGCAATGTTGAAAGCGACAAAGTTGAAGTTGGAATTGATCAATGACATCGACATGTACCAAATGGTTATGCAAGGCATACGTGGAGGAATATCCGTAATCACGCACAAGTATGCGAAAGCAAATAATCCCTACGTAGCAGATTACAATTCTGAGATACCAAACAACTATTTGATGTACCTCGACGCAAACAACTTGTATGGTTGGGCCATGTCACAAAGCATGCCACAAAGAGGATTTATGTGGGTGAGCGAGCCAGAATCCCTCGACTTCATGGATGTGGATGAAGATGACGACATTGGATTCATTTTGGAAGTGGATTTAGAATATCCAAATTCAATCCATGATCATCATAATCACTACCCAGTGGCTCCAGAACGGAAATGTGTCAAAGTTGAAGAATTGTCAGAGTACAGTCAGAAGCTGCGGAAAGATCTAAACATGAAAGAGAAATCCAGTGAAAAGCTCATTCCTAACTTGTCTGACAAGAAGAAATATGTACTTTATTACAGGAATTTACAACAGTACGTCTCACTGGGGTTGAAAGTCACTAAAGTTCATCGCGCCATCATGTTTGAACAGAGCAAATGGTTGGCAAAATACATTACCTTGAACACGGAAAAGAGAAAATTGGCCAAGAACCCATTTGAGAAAGACTTCTTCAAACTGATGAACAACTCGGTGTTTGGCAAAACCATGGAAAATGTGAGAAAGCGAATCAATGTTGAACTTGTTCATAAGGAAGAGCGGTTCAAGAAACTTGCAGCCAAACCTTCTTTCCACAAATTCAAAATTTTCAACGAAGATTTGACCGCAGTACATTTACGCAAAGTGGATTTGCTTCTGGATAAACCCATTCAAGTTGGCTTTACCATTCTCGACCTCAGCAAAGTGCTTATGTTCAACTTTCATTACAACTACATCATGGTCAAGTATCCCAATGCCAAGTTGTTGTTCAGCGACACCGACAGTCTATGTTACGACATAAAAACGGAAGATATCTACAAGGACATGCAGCAAGATGCTGACCTGTTCGACACAAGTGACTATCCGCTGAATCACTTCCAACATTCCAACGTAAACAAAAAAGTGCTTGGGAAAATGAAGGATGAGACGGCAGGCGTCCCCATTGAAGAGTTTGTTGGACTCAGACCGAAAATGTATTATTTATTGTGCGGTGGGAAAGAAAAACATACAGCTAAAGGCATCACTCGAGCTTGTCAAAGACGCATTAAACATGTGCAGTATAGAGACAGTTTGTTCAAGAAAACTCAAACGATGGCTACAGGACACATTATCCGAAGTCATAGTCACCAGCTTTTCTCGGAGAAGTTGAGGAAAGTAGCCCTCTCCCCATATGACGACAAGCGATATGTGCTAAATGATGGCTATTCCACCTTAGCGCATGGACATTACAAAGCAATGTTATAAAAGGGGGAGGTCCTCCAACGGAAGAGTTATTTGAGGTGTGAACATTGAAGCGTTAACATGGAACGTGAAAGTCGTAAGAGATCTACAACTGATATGGATACTCTTGCAGATACAGTTAAGGACTTAAAAGTGAAAAATCCTACCACTACCATCAAGAAATTGAAAGTGGAGACGGCACCAACACCACAGTCGTGGGATGGAATGCTTTCTCTAGGAAATGGAAAGTATATCAAGATTATGAAACAAAGCAATGAAGGAGTGGTAAACATTCGCAAGTACCTGAGAGATGAGGGGACTGGAAAAAACCGTCCTACGAAAAAGGGAATTTTGCTGACAATACCTGAATGGAAAATGCTGAAGAAGCAGGTAAAAGAAGTGGATAAAAGGCTTCGCAGACAAGAAGACGGCTCATAACAAGGTAAAAACATGAATGCACTCATGCTGAACGGCGGTGCTTACCTTACTGTAAATGATAGGAATGAAGTGATACTAGGTTCTCAGACAAGTTATCATCGGTTTAAACCTGAAGTGTGGAAAGACTTTAAAAACATACCACTTGAACATGGATTTAAACGTAGACTTGAAAATAAAGTGGAAGTGTCGGTGGCTGAATATGAGTCTAACATACGTGTAGAAATCTGTAGAAATCTTTTACAGGATTATCCAAAGGATTATAAGGGAGTTGTGCCAGATACACCATATACAGATTTGATCCTCTTTGATATCAAGAACTGGCGCGCAGTCTTACGATTCCTAGAAGCTATACAACATCCACTCTTCGCCATCTTGCGAGCATAAAAACGTCTTTGCAGACAAGGAGACAGCTCATAGTTCATCTGACTGTTGAACGAGATGGAAGACTTTTTATCGGAATATGAACCTATTTCACATGGATTCTCATATCTGAGAAACTTATGTGATGACATTGTGCTAAGACATTTTGGAAAGTATATCATTCTATCAACTGACGAACAATCTGTGTTGAAAGACCATCTAGAGAAGTTCAGGATACCTGGCTTTCTCCTGGCAGTCTCAAATGAATTAGAAGTGTGACTGAGAACTGCTTAGACGTGTTTGTACAATTTCGTCAATATGACGAGCTTACAGAACGCTACGACTACATCACCCTCAACACAGTGGAATGGTACGCTCTGTTACAAGCATTGGATTGGAAAGAACCTGACGCTTGAATTCAAAGAGGAAGGAGTGCAACTCATGCGAGGCACCAAGTCCATTGAACTGACACATCCCATGTGTGTTATGGTGATGAACATTGACATGAATGATCATGGATATGAACTGAAACTGTCTGAACATGAAGATGTTAAAATAATAAAATTTGGTAATGGACAGTGTTATGCTAGTTTTCATAGCATTTACAAACGTGAATGTACTGTCTATGATACATATATTAATTTAGATTGGTATGAATGGCATGTGTTTATTGATGTATTGAATGTATTTGTAAAATAAAAGTTTAATGTAAAATAATTGTGAAATGTAAATAATGTATAACACAATAAAAAAGAATGTTGTATAAAACTGTCTTGTTTATTTACAATATTATAATACAATTCACAATTACCAACAACTTAACTAATACAACTTAACTAATACAACATCAATAAAATAATGGTTTATAATGTCTGTATACAAAATCCTTTACAACAAAATATAATACACACAATAAAATCCACATGCAGATGATATCGGTGTTTGTAATGGAACTGAATTATAAATGAAATTAAACTTTAAAAACTTATTCAAACGACTGTCTATAGGTAAAAGTCCATAAGAGTCAAAATATTCTGCAGGGTCTTCGTCATAATATACTGCCACCCAATGCTCTCCTGGCTCATCATGATCGTCTGTGTTGATGACATAGGCACCGCGTTGTAAAGATGGTAACTGGTCCATGGCAAACACACCTTGAAACAAGTCTTTTGTCGTGGCATCATGGGATAGGATGGCTTCTATCTGCTTCGTGTTCATGACTGGTAGTCGAATTGAATGCTACGATTTGCACTTATTTCAACAATGTTATCAAATTCAGCATACACTATAACATTGACTGTATTTTGCAAGGCACCAGCAAAATTCATTTCTAGTCTCAAATTCCCATGTTAGATAAGGGCATAATGATCAGCACCATCATAATCAGGTGTTAAGTCAAAAGAAAATAAAGAATACCCTCTATCCCAATCTTCCCGTTTTATAATGGAACTTTTCTCACCATCCAATCTATCAAAAGATTTGTAAAGTGTTTCAAAAGCATCAAGATATTTGCCTCGATTTATATCAAGCTTGAGAGGTTTGGATAGGACTGGTTCACCATCAGAGTAAAGCTGCATAAAGTTAAGATCAAAATGTTCAAAATTGTATGGATTTCTCAATACTGTTCCAGCAAAGGATGCATTATGAACCATTCCAAAGACAATACGTTTTGGTAATTGGCCTAAAAAGATGCTATCTTTCAAAAAGATTGAAATCCGGTTGGAATAGCTAAAACTTTACACTCTTTTCTATTAATAATAAACTTAGCAGGACTTTTCATCAATGCATCTGCATGTCCCAATTGAATACCTGGACTAACCCTCACTTTGCGAATGGTTAAAAACGCTTCTCTCACTTCTACTTTAAAACCATTATTTGCAGCCATTAATACATATTCATCTTTTTGTCTATGTAAACGTAATTTCATACTAACACCATTGGGAAGATAACGATCCTGCTCAAACAAATCTACCCTTAAACCACCTGTAAGCATAAACTCACGGCTTAGACGTGTATACAAATAGCGATTATGTAAACCATTATTTCCTGTTTCAGCTATATCACCACCTTCAATATTTACATGAAAACCTGATACATATCTTTCATGATTAGGTCTTTTCACCTCATGAGTATTCATTGACCCGGCAGTATCTTTATAGATGAGACGCATAGAGCGCTCAGAATGGAGACTTTCTTCCGAGTCATGAATGAGATGAGATATGATGCTGGTATAACCATGGGTATTGTTACTATGTGATACCAATCGATCATTTAGAAATAATTCAATATTGGACCATAACCCATTAAACAAATCATTGATACATGACACGTTATCATCTACACCACACGGTGTACCATCAGCCTTTACAATGCGACATATAATATGGAGTTTACTGTTCTTTAAATCTAGATATTCTTCTGTACTCGCAGGAATGTAGAATTCTATTGGAGCACCCTCTCTAATGGTAGTCATTGGTTGATAGTCTACATTATAACTTTTTTCTACAGCAGTTTGCGTTGGTGGTATGTGAAACCATTCTAATGGAGAAAGACTACATTCACAAGAATGATTATGAATTAAAGACATGATTAAAAAATATCTTTCTTATATTTTGTTGATGTTATCCGTTTAGCTGCCTTTCGCCTTCTGACAGGTTTTGCTGGTTTCGCTCTCTTTTGTCCTCCTAACTCATCACCAAACACACGTTGTGCTACTCGACCTGTAACATCTTTCGCGACATCTTTTGCAGCCTTTTTAAGATGTGGTGCAACGATTTTAGCCCCTGCCTTAAGCAGTGGAATAGCTTTTCGAGTCAATGATCCCAGTATTGAACCAATACCATCTCCATATTGTATTCGCGCTCCTTTAAATCCTGGTAATTCTCCACCCACTTGACGAAGAAAATGGTTGCGATATATAGATGGATTGTGTGTGTATGCTTTCATAATGCTTTTGGTCGAAAATAAAGTTTACAGATCACCTTTCCAGTTTGAAATGAAACATTATGGCCTGTGTCGTCCTTGATATTGATTTCTATCACGTCAAATTTGGATGTGTTTACAGGAACATAATGCGGTTCTCCATAAGTTTTCATGATAATGTCTCCATCATGTCCTTGTATTCCAACAGAACGTAGCAAAAGAACATAATAATCACCAACAACTTGTGGCTCACAAATACTACAGTACACATAAAGTGTATAAAATCCCTGTTTCACATCAGCTTTATGTTCAGCTGTACATGTTTCAGTATACCATTGATCTGGGATAAATCCTAAAATCTCAGCTAATCCAGTTGAGAATGACACTTCAAAGCCATAATTTAGAAATAGAAAAAACGCGTCGACTAATTTTATCATACTTTATCCGAATAGCTTCTTTAAGGTCATCTTTCATAGAATTAGTTGCTTATTCATTAACTGCATGACATATCTCTTGTGTGGATCTGTAGTAACCATAAGGAATATTGAATGTCTCAAGAACAACATCATTCAGTGGTTGTTTTCGATACTGAATAGAATAGTCCATTCCATGTCTCATGGTTGTCATTGTATGTGGATATTGAATTTCAGCTAAAGCCACTTCATATTTTCCGTTCAGATAGATGGTTCGAGGCATACGAATTTGATAATTCGAAGTCTTGTTGTTGGGATAATAGTTCATACTAGCATTGCTGGGTAAAGTAATGTAAAAACCCGTTGACTCCATGGCAGCTAAATCGTTTATGTGATGTAGATAGACTAGATGTGTATATACATTACTTCATGTTTGACACTCTTCATCCTCACTTTCTACATTGCTGTCTACATTGTCGTCTAAATTGCTATCTACATGATCTACATTGGTATCTACTACTTCTCCCTGACAACAAGCACTAACACACCTAATTTTTACAGGAATAGTATTTTTATTTCCATTTTCTTTACAACAACAACACCATAACTCTTTAATCCATGTTAAAAAGTTTCCCATCCTTCTGGAAACAACCTTTGTTGACGTTGTTGTATCTCTTTTGTAATATCTTCACGAGTTGTCTTTTTACCAAAGACAGTTTTTGGAATATTAACGTCTACAATTTCCTCAATAAACTGCTTCCAACCATGTGGTGGTTCTCGTTGTTCTTTTCTTCTTGTAGCAACCAATGCTTCTTTCAACAAATCAATAATGTTGGAATTTGTAATGACAGTACCCGTTTTTAAAACAAGTTCATTTTTATCTGTCCATCTCGTACCATATTTCTTAAGTTCTGCTAGAAGTTGTGTTAGTTTTACATGATAAATAGGTTGAAAATGGCTTAGAACTGTTGGGACTTTTCTGAATTTTCTGCTTTGGATGATGTAACAGACTTTTGCCGCTGTTGTTGCGACTGAATTGTTCGTAAATGACGGCCAAGAACTTGAGACATTTCTATTGCCTTTTCACGAGTTCGTTTCCCACGTAAAAGTTTATTCACTTTCGTTTTGATTTCACCATCTTTTCCCTTCTTTTCTAAGAACATTTTATATTCATATTCAGGAATGAGGACCATTTTCATAGTTTGTTTCATTTTAACAGCAACTGAGCTAACAAGGGTAATGCAAATTTAGCAATAGCTCCAATGAATCCTCCTTTCTGATTAACCAACTTCTTTTTTCTTCGAAGTGATATCTTCTCATCTGCTAGTGTACGTAGGGTATGACGTTCACGCTTGAATACCTTATACCTTTTTGAGCTTAAGGGTAAATGCCCTCGCAATATATTCAAACAAATTTCAAACAAGCTAGTTAATTCCTCCTTAGTAGCTTGTTGTAGCAAGGATTTACGTCGTTTAGGCCCGCTGCGTGCGAGCAAGTGAAGAAAAGGTTGATTCGCTTGAATACGTTTAGACATCTTGGCTGCGAATGGTCAAGTGACTTGGTTCTTGTTCATACGCCACCTTATCAACATAGACGTAATGTGTATCTTTTGGTAAAATGCCTGTACGAATACGTAGTTGATCATTCGTCTTCGGCTTCAAATCAATGAATAAATAGCCATGAGGTTTGCTGGTAGCATCTTGATAGGCTTCTATGAGAAATTGAGATTTTCCAGGATACATTTGTCGCGCTAATGTACTTATTTGTTGACTGTCTCTAGGATTTTTAAACAGAATGATGTAATGTGTATTCAAACTAATATTTCGCATTTCTCTACCATGATGGAATAAATTATGCACAATAAAAATAATGCTTAGATTTTGATGACTGCTACCAACACTAAAGAGACGTGTCATTCGCTCATCACTATGACATTTGGTCATTAAGTCATCAATGATGAGTAAGTTTGGTTTTTTCGGGTTAAAACGCTCTTCAATGTCATCTGGAATGCCTCGGTAAAATTCCACACCTTTTATTCCCATGTACAAAGGCTGATCTGCTGCATAGAGCCATAAATTGACTTTTGGAGAGGGTTTAATTAACTTTTGTTCTAGAATTTCTCTAACTAGAGACGTTTTACCGCTGCCTGTAGGTCCAAAGACTAAACATGTGAATGGATGCTTCATTTTCGAATATCAGTTTCTTTCACCCAACTATTAAACTTCTTTGGCCAACCTAACCACTTCACAAATAATTTTCTTTAACACCTCGTCTTCTTTGTGTTTTCAAGACCTTTTCAATTCTGTAGACTGATTCAATATCTTTTGTCACTTTCTGCAGTTCTTCTTCATAAAAATGTCCATCAATATCTTCATCTAAAAAGTCTTTCACACGATACAAGTGTATTCCTTGCTTCTTACAACGATGTGTGATAATGAACACTTCTTGCGTCCACTTTATATGATAATCCCGTTGAAATACATATTTCATGTGAGAAATGCGAACCTGATCACCAATTTTAAATTTGTAGGGTTTTTTCTTCTTTGGTTTTAATTTCAATTTGTCTACATACATATACTTCCACACTTTCGATTCGTTGTCTTTACGAATATCTGCAGGAGCATACTTATTAGGGAGGGAGCCATGAGGTCTATGGTTGTAATTATACACTAAGTCTGGAAGGATGTCCATATATCGATACGTTTGATTATGTAGGAAATATCGATACATCATTCCCTTTAGAGTACGAATGACTCTCTCAGCAAAGTTGGCTTTGGTTTCATTCTTTGTCGTATAGGCATGTTTTCCCTCCTTCTTCAAAAATGCTTTTACCCATCTGTTTCTAAATTCAGTTCCTTTGTCTGACCTTAGAGTTCGTGGTCTTCGTTGTGTTTCATGAAAAATCTTTTGAAAGGCTTCTATGACACTCGTATGTGATTTATTAGGCATTGATTGCACCCATAAATATTTGGAAAACACATCAATGACAACCAACAAAAAACGGGTGTCATCATTATATGGAGCTATGTTTCCCATGTCAGCTAAATCAATATCCCACATGTCATCAATTCCACGTGTAATGACATGTTGCCTTTTAAACCTGTATTTTACAGGTTGTAGTAAACTGAAGGCATCTTGATCCTGTAACCATTTCTTCACTTGTGAATGAGTGACTGGTTGATCATGTTTTCTTAATATGTGATAAAGTTTGTATGGACCAGCAAATGCCCCGGGTTGACCAGGTTTAAAATAAATATTGGTTAGGTAGTCTTTCCACGTCGACATGTTAACACTAAATGATTAACACTTGTTAACATATCTTACATTTTATTTTATCAACACATCTTGCATTTTATCAACATATCTTACAAATCAAGTATTGATACAATGGTGTGAATAACTGGAGTCCATTGATCTTCAATGAACATTAACCAACTACATAATTCATCAAATGTGATAGCATCTACACCATATTTTTCACAACGTTGATTTGCATTATCTAACACTTTATTTAAACACTTTATCTCACTTCATCAAACAGTCTTGGATCAAATCGAGCAAAGTGATATGCTGCTTCCACATCTAACTCCTCAGCTCCGTCAATATTTCAAAGCACACACTCTTTGATGACATCCTCACGTAATTTTGGTACGTTCAGCGTGGAATGAGCAAGTTCCCAATAGATGTCAAAGTGTTCCAGTTGTTGTTGAATAGATCCAAAACGCGCCAGTTCACTTATCATGTAGTCCACATACGTCGCCTTGAAAAACGTTTCTACATCCATCTTTCACATATCCATATGACACGTCTACAAACTTTGACGGCTGGCAAGCAAATGACTTGTAGTCTTACTCGGCAGATACTGTTAGTGAGCCGCACTTGTTGCAAAAGTTGTCAGGTTCACACAACTTGCAATTGTACTTATGGCAGTGACAATCATAATCCTCAGCATATCCGTAAGCACCACAATATTCACAGGTAAGTCCAAGTTGATTTTGCACGTTCATATTCTCCAATCGAACTTCAGCCAGTCTTTTCTTGGATAGCTTTGACACTTTCATTCGATTGTCCTTTTGCAGCTTAACAGGAGTTTTCTTCCCATGACGTTCCGTACATGGCAATAAGGTTGAGGTTATGCTATGGATTTCCTGAAGCAATGTCTCCCACTCACCATCATTCATGTTGATGTAACGCGTATATTCTTTGACTTCAAACAGTGATGTTTGCACAAAACTCACATAGCGCATATCCAAGTATGAAATGACTTCAAGCCACTTCGTTTGCGTTAAGTACAGTTTGAAGCCAATGTTGCGTAATCTTGTCAAGTTCTGACACACAATCTTCCACAAGGATGGTGATAAAGCAAGAAATCTCTCTCCACGTTTGATTCGAAGAAATAGCCCAAATTCTCCATGCTCCACAGTAATGGTTAAGTTTGCACTAATTTTAAAGCTGCTTGTCTTCTCCATGGCTGCGCGTTGAATGATGACTTCACTTCACCCTTCTCCTTTTATGCCATTAGAAATTGCAGAGTCAGCTTTTTTATAGTTCTTCAAACATTTTTCAAAGCTTTGAATTCACTCCAACTCGTTCATTGTTGAATCGAACAAGTTCTGATGCATTCGTCGTCAATGGAACGCCATCATCATAATGTAAAATAATTCTAGCAGCTACAACTAGCATGAGTTCAGCTGCCCAAGTTGTATTCGCGCGGATAAATGCTGAATCAATGTCGTAAGTTGATGGTAAAAGTAGTTCTTCACATTCGTGTAGAAATGAGTGGATGAATTCATCTCTTGGAATTATCTTCCCAACAGCTTCCCAATGCTTATGCAAATTCTTCACTTGTAAAATCCAATTAGATTCAAAAGCAGGAAGCTTTGAAAACACATAGTCAACATAGTTCACTTTGAAGACGTCATCCATGGTCTCTACACATCGGTGAAGAAGTAATGTTGACATTGTTAATAATCAGGTGAAAGCGGAGAGCGATGTGTTCTGACGATACCTGAAAGCATCTACATTTGTTAAATGTGTTTTAGAAGTGTCATTTTCCAACTACTATAACTTAAAACATAACATTGGACTTAATGTAGGGAAAATCCCATTCCTTCTCAAATTTATTGATCGTTCCCACACTCTGTACGAGCGCACTCTGAAATTATCGATCGGTTTTCCCTCACACTCTGTACGAGTGCACTCTGAAATTATCGATCGGTTTTCCCCCACACTCTGTACGAGTGCACTCTGAAATTATCGATCGGTTTTCCCACACACTCTGTACGAGTGCACTCTGAAATTTCTCAGTCGGTTTTCCCCCCACACTCTGTACACATGTACTTATGCTGTGTGTGGTTACTGTAATGGGAAACCATTGAAATATGACTAATTAAATATTTCATAACAATAATTATAATAAAAAAAAAGTCACACAGTCACATAATGTCACAGAGTCACATGATGTCACAGTCACATGTTGTCACATAATGTCACACAGTCATAAAAGTGAACAAAAAACAAAAAAACAAAAAAAAAGTTTTGCCCTGATGGGGGATCGATCCCGGGACTCTCAGGTTGCTAGCCGTTTACCCTACCAAGTGAGCTAACACGGCTTGTCTGTTGAACGATCTGATAATGACATACATACGCTAGACTAATTATGTTCACATAGCAATTACATAGTCATATAGCTATATGATGTTACATAGTCACATAGTGTCACATAGTGTTACATTATGTTACACAGTGTCACATAGTGTTACATAGTGTAGCAGTGTTACATAGTGTCACATAATGTTACATAGTGTAACAGTGTTACATAGTGTCACATAATGTTACATAGTGTAACAGTGTTACATGATGTTACCCTCCAAAAATTTTTGAGTTACATAATGTTACATAGTGTAAAAAAAAAAAAGTCACTTACCACGACTGTTTCGCCAATTCGTCTCCAATCTTTCACTTCCTTTCCAAAGAATAACCAATCGTTCACTTTCCTTTTCCAAAGAATAACTAATGTTTCACTTCGTCTCCTATGTGTATTCCAGTCAATCCTTCACTTGTTCTTCAACAGCAGAGCACAGCACAATAGGTAAGAGCAACTGTTTTCACTTTTTTTTCCATGTGTATCCAACGGCAGTCAGAGCATGAATGATGCATATGTGCACAGACAATGTGCTCTTATAGGAGTGTTGAATCACATCCTAGGGGGGGTCCCATGATATGATATAATTGTTCACCAGGGGGGGGGGGGTCCCCCATGGTATATGATTCTTCACCAGAGGGGGGTCCCCATGGTATATGATTCTTCACCAGGGGGGGTCCCCATGATATGAAAGTGATGCCCGAGGGCGGGTTCGATCCATTGACCTTCAGATCATGGTTCCGCTTACGAGCCCTGCGCTCTACCAACTGAGCCATTCAGGCCAGAAGGTTTATGATCGGGAAAATTTTCCTCATATACATGATTGACAGGTCATGTGACACATGATTGACAGGTCATGTGACACATGATTGACAGGTCATGTGACTAATGACGTCATGATGACGTCATTGACACGGGCGCGCGCTTTAATTTCTGTTCCAGAACACCCTATGACGTCATTATGACGTCACTGTGCTTAAACTCTCATGAGAGTTCAAGCACACCTCGTGACGTCATGATGACGTCACTTCCTGTGCTTAAACTCTCGTTTCTCAACTACTCATGTTGTCACATAATGTCACAGAGTTACAAAAACCAAAAACAAAAAGTTTGTCCAAGTTTTTCCAAGGAGAACAAAAATGTCTGCTCTCGTCTTTGAATGATGTCTGTGGCTGTTCAACTACACAGTGTTACATGATAGGGGGAGGAGGGGGTCATAAAAACCAAAGTTGCTCAGAATCGTCTGAAACGGTTAACTATGCTGAAAGCCTAAAATTTTCTTACCCCTAGTGGGGGGGGGGGGGGTCATAAAAACCAAAGTTGTGCAGAATGGTCTGAAACGGATAACTATGCTGAAATCGCAAAATTTTCTTACCCCTAGGAGGGGAGGGTGGAGGGGGTGTTCCAGAACTGTCGTTTCCCTACTACTAGACGTATGAAATAATACGTATAATATACGATTGCAATATCGGCATCTTTTTTCCGATGTATTTCCGACGTCGTTTATACATTTGAAAATATGCGTTTTATAGACGTTTAAAAAATACGTATAATACGCGTTGGCAATATCGGCATCTTTTTTCCGACTCATTTTCGATGCATATACGATTTTCTAAAAATGCGTATATATTCCGCCGCATATCCGACGTATAAACGATGTTTCAAATCCGCCGCCAACGCTGCCGATGCAATTTAGAGATTAACGACGTCGTTTATGCGTCGGCAGTTTTGTAGGGACGACATCGGTTTTAACGACATCGGTTATAACGACATCGGTTATAACGACATCGGTGATAACGAAATCGGTTATAACGACATCGGTTATAACGACATTAGTTATAACGACATTGGTTATAACGATACCGCGCTTGTGACGACTCATTTGTGTGATCGCTGTGGATATAGTTTTGAACTTTTCGGTCTGCCAGTCTGTCTGTCCGTCGGTCCATCTCTCTGCCTGTCCGTCTGTCACGCTTCAGTCTCACGCGCCTACAGGCCACATTAATAGATGATTCCTTTCAAATTTTGTACACGGCTTCTCTTGACCTTTTACAGTGGAGTGACCAAGTATTTTCCGGATAAAAAATGACAAAATGGCGGATTTTTCAAAATCGGCGCTATACTTTGCGTACCTATGGCAGCCTCACGCGCCTGCTGGTTAATGTATTGATTCATTTAAACGTTAGACACTTCGCCTACCTATCCGTCCAGTTTTAAATTTTGCGTTGTCAACACGCAACAGCCTTATACACACCATATCGCCCACGAGGGATAGACGTACTCCTCAAGACGTAGTCAAGTTTTAAAAGCGCCTGATGTAACGGCACATTAGGTATAACGACACGCTGGATATAACAAGATGGTTTCTTGCTCACAACCTGGTCGTTACAGCGCACTTGTTCTGTAAATAATGCAAAGTGCGTTCTTTTTTTAAGTGACAAGATATCATTGCACAAAAGCCAAAATTAACAGAGAGCGTAAAATGGTGTTCTTTCGCCTTGTGGCCATTCTATATGGTGAAATGTTTGCACTGCGATCTGTTTCAAAAATTAAAACTAGAACACATTCGAGGATAAGGGTCAAAATACGTGATTGCTGTGTGTGTGAAGTTTGGTATTTTAAGACGGAATTAGGGCCGCCTGAAGTTGCAAACCTCACCCACAACCCTTCTCCAACCCCCTCCTAACCCCTCCCCACCGCCGTGCCTCACTTATTATATCATCATATTTCGCGCCACTGCTGAAAAATTTCCCCACTCCCATCCCCTCCCTCCCCCGCCAAATTAGTCCAGTTACTGTTACTCAGTAAGAACTTATTTGAAGTGAATTGTGAGTTTGTCAGTTATATTATAATCAGGTCAGAGAAGGATTTTAGCAAAGGAAAGAAAAAAAAACATACACACAAAAAGAACAAACTACCGCTTTCCCTCCAAAACAAGAGAACCCCCCCCCCGCCAAAAAAAAAAAAAAATAATAATAATAAACATGGCTTTTGCGTCTGTTAAACTGGAGGCAATGACAAATGATAATCACTTGGTTCAGAGCCAAGTCGAGATTAGATATCAGGAAGGAGAGCAATTGGGTGACGTTGGTGCACCCTCCGCTACAAATCACAAATAATGGGAGTTGAATGTGGACAGTAACCGTGTTAGGATTCGATAGCAGGTTAGGGAGGGGTCACGAAAACATATCTCATTCCTCCCTGCTATTTCTCTTTCTTCTTCCACTGCCCTCCCCAATCCCCACTCTGTGCTGCACTGCTTGACGCTGATGACAATGGCACCCTCACAGACGCTTGTGTGAAATTTTGGGCCTTTCAAAATTACACCCCCCCCCCCCAAAAAAAAAAAAACCAAACAACACAAAAAAAAAAAAATGATAGTAAACACCACTATGTTACAGAACTGCTGTGTTGGGTCCCGGATGGAGAGACGTGTGAATGCTGGTCGTGGAAAATGCCATTTCCGTTCGTTAGACGCAGACATCACTGCAGGAACCGGACAAGAATGAAGAGCTTCGAACAGGACTTTTCATGGTGAAAACAAAGGGGAATAGATACCCATTAACAAGGGGAATTGGTCAACGACTACACGAAAACATAAAAAAATCATTGAATACAGTCGTTAGTCTGCAATGACACTGAATGTCTTTTTCAGCTCAAGAGTTGGATCAGGTAAAAGAGTTGTGAAAACGTAGTGGTTAGTAGGGTAGAAATAAGAGAATGACCCCAGAGAATGACCCCACTGGGGTCATTCTCTGGGGTCATTCTCTTATTTATTCTGGGGTGATTCTCTTGTAAAAGTTCTGCCCCAGAGCCCATGTTTCATAGAGGAACGCCTGGTAGTCGACATATACCTCTTCCCATAAATCGGCATCCTTCTTTGAGAAATGATAAGCCGCCAGGCATTCCTCAGTGAAAAATTCTTTCTTAAACTGCATATTATTTTTTCGACACGTCTGCTCTCTACAAAAAGTTCGAAAGCTCTGCAGGCGGAGATGACGAAATGTGTTTATGTGACGAAATGATGTGTGAAACGTCAGACCACCCCCCCCACCCCTCCTTGTCAATACACAGAGTATTGACGACCACCCCCCCACCCCTCCCCCAAGAATCTGTGTTGCCGACCACCCCCCCCACCCCTCCCCTAGAACAGAGTAACAGAGTATTACTATTTGCATAAAACAACTCCCAAACAAAAAGTAAACTTATGTTAGTATGTTTAAAGCATTTTCCACACATTTTTCTTGACGAAATGGATGGTTGTATAAACGAAACGCCATTTGTGCAGTTGTTAGGGTGATTACGAGATTGGAAATAACGACTTCCGCTGAAGCGTTGATGAAGCGCTGATGAAGCGTTGAAGTGTATTACCCCCCCCCCTCCCTCCCCAAATTGAAAAAAAAAGCTCACGTGAGTGTCTCGAGTGAAAGGGTGTGTGCCGTGCCGAGACGGGGTGGGGTGTGTGGTGTGTGGAGAGACAGAGACAGAGAGAGTTTTTTTTTGAAAGAAGGCGTGAGTGTCTCGAGTGAAAGGGGGTGTGTGTGCCGAGACGAGTGCCGCATTGTTGCATTGCAAAGCATGTCAGACCACCCCCCCACCCCTCCCCAAAAAAGCCGAGACGTCTCGAGTGAAAGGGGGTGTGTGCGCCGAGACGGGTACCGCATTGTTGAAACGTCAGACCACCCCCCCCACCCCTCCCCAAGAATCTCCGAGACGTCTCGAGTGAAAGGGGGTGTGCCGTGCCGAGACGGGGTGTGGGGTGTGTGGGGTGTGGAGAGACAGAGACAGAGAGTTTTTTTTTTTGAAAGAAGGCGTGAGTGTCTCGAGTGAACGAGGGTGTGTACGCCGAGACGGGTGCCGCATTGTTGCATGCATTGCAAAGCACGTCCGTTGAAACGTCAGACCACCCCCCACCCCTCCCCAAGCGAGAGACGAGAGAGTGTGACGAAAGAAAACGTCATATGATGCAAGGATGCTGCTGCATGGATTACGATTGCGAGGGATTGCGAGCGAAAAGTGTGTTTCCGGTGGAAGGATTGGGAAAGGTTGTAGAATGGTGCAATGGTAGAATGGTATGGGGGGGGGGGGGGGCTTGTGAAAAAAAAAGCCGAGACGTCTCGAGTGAAAGGGGGTGTGTGTGCCGAGACGGGTGCCGCATTGTTGCATTGCAAAGCATGTCAGACCACCCCCCACCCCTCCCCAAAAAAGCCGAGACGTCTCGAGTGAAAGGGGGTGTGTGCGCCGAGACGGGTACCGCATTGTTGAAACGTTAGACCACCCCCCCCACCCCTCCCCAAGAATCTCCGAGACGTCTCGAGTGAAAGGGGGTGTGCCGTGCCGAGACGGGGTGTGGGGTGTGTGGGGTGTGGAGAGACAGAGACAGAGAGTTTTTTTTTTTGAAAGAAGGCGTGAGTGTCTCGAGTGAACGAGGGTGTGTACGCCGAGACGGGTGCCGCATTGTTGCATGCATTGCAAAGCACGTCCGTTGAAACGTCAGACCACCCCCCACCCCTCCCCAAGCGAGAGACGAGAGAGTGTGACGAAAGAAAACGTCATATGATGCAAGGATGCTGCTGCATGGATTACGATTGCGAGGGATTGCGAGCGAAAAGTGTGTTTCCGGTGGAAGGATTGGGAAAGGTTGTAGAATGGTGCAATGGTAGAATGGTATGGGGGGGGGGCTTGTGAAAAAAAAAGCCGAGACGTCTCGAGTGAAAGGGGGTGTGTGTGCCGAGACGGGTGCCGCATTGTTGCATTGCAAAGCATGTCAGACTACCCCCCCCCACCCCTCCCCAAAAAAGCCGAGACGTCTCGAGTGAAAGGGGGTGTGTGCGCCGAGACGGGTGCCGCATTACAAAGCACGTCAGACCACCCCCCCACCCCTCCCCAAAAAAGCCGAGACGTCTCGAGTGAAAGGGGGTGTGTGCGCCGAGACGGGTGCCGCATTACAAAGCACGTCAGACCACCCCCCCCACCCCTCCCCCCCCAAAAAAGCCGAGACGTCTCGAGTGAAAGGGGGTGTGTGTGCGCCGAGACGGGTGCCGCATTGTTGAAACGTCAGACCACCCCCCACCCCTCCCCCCCAAAAAAAAAGCCGAGACGTCTCGAGTGAAAGAGGCTGCTTACGGGACACACTGGGGAAGAGTATGTACACAGCAGCAACACTTGCTTGACGTTTCGCGTTTTCGCCGTTGGCGTCTCGAGTGAAAGAGGCTGCTTACGGGACACACTGGGGGAAGAGTATGTACACAGCAGCAACACTTGCTTGACGTTTCGCGTTTTCGCCGTTGGCGTCTCGAGTGAAAGAGGGGCTGCTTACGGGACACACTGGGGGAAGAGTATGTACACAGCAGCAACACTTGCTTGACGTTTCGCGTTTTCGCCGTTGGCGTCTCGAGTGAAAGAGGGGCTGCTTACGGGACACACTGGGCCACTGGGAATCGCTACCAGTGCCACTTGCTTCACCGTCTCGTTTCGTTGGCGTCTCGAGTGAAAGAAGCTGCTTACGGGACACACTGGACACGGTTTATTGGGCCACTGGGAATCGCTACCAGTACCACTTGCTTCACCGTCTCGTTTCGTTGGCGTCTCGAGTGAAAGAAGCTGCTTACGGGACACACTGGGCCACTGGGAATCGCTACCAGTGCCACTTGCTTCACCGTCTCGTTGGCGTCTCGCTTGACTCAGCAGCGGATGGTTGGGTATAAAAGAGGGGGGGGTGTGTGTGTGGACCTCATCAGTACAGTGTAGCAGTGTACAGTGTAGCAGTCATGGAGAACAAGACAAGGAGCGCAACAAGCAACGCAGCGGCGGCAGCGGTGGCAGCAGCGCAGCGCAGCGGCGGCAGCCGGGGCGGCAGCGGCGGCGGCAGCCGGGGCGGCAGCGGCGGCGGCAGCCAGGGCGGCGGCAGCAGCAGTTTTCAAATTAGTGCAAACTTAACCATTACTGTGGAGTCTGGACAATATGGATTATTTCTACGCATCAAACGTGGAGAGAGATGGTGCGCTTATTCACCATCTTTGTGGAAGATTGTGTGTCAGAACGTGAAAAAATGCCGTGACATTGGCTTCAAACTATACTTAACGGAAACAAAGTGGCTTGAAGTCATTTCATATCAAGGCATGCGCTATGTGAGCTTCGTGCGTACATCACGGTTTGAAGGGAAAGAATACACACATTACATCAACATGAATGATGGTGAATGGGAGACACTGCTTCGTGAGATGGCTCACATCAACTCAGCCTTAGTTGAACCGCCGTGTACGGAATGCCATGGTGAGAAAACGATCATCAAGCTGCAAAAGTATGATCGGATGAAGGTGTCAAAGTTATCCAAGAAAAGACAGGCTGAAATTCAGTTGGAGAATATGGATGTACAGAATCAACTTGGACTTACGTGCGACTATTGCGGTGCTTGCGGATATATGGAGGATTATGATTGCCACTGCCACAAGTACAATTGCATGATGTGTGAACCAAACAACTTCTGCGGCAAGTGTGGAGTACTTAAGGTCTGTGAAGCACAGTAGAAGCCCCCCACACCACACCACACACACTGCAAAGATGGACGCATGTTTTAGAAAAGCTTATATTGACTTGATGATTGCTAAACTTGCTTGCTGCGGCACTCCAGACTATCCGCTTTATCACTTGGACGCTTACTGGGATGTTGTACATCACAGTCTTGATGTGACTGAACTCTATTCACGATTTCTTGGAGAATGTGCCGCAATTGGACTCGAAGAAGATCCTGACTTTGACTTTGATTCTGCACTCTATTCTGCCCGCAATGATGTAGAAGCATATTACATCGTGGTGGATTATTTGAGAGATTGCTGTGGATTTGAGGAGGAGGAAGAAGAAGAAACCGAGCAGCCTTGTCAGCCTTGTCAGGTAAGCCAAACCCCCCCCCCCCCTTTTAACACTAACAACTCTAACAACTCTAACTCAGCAGCAAGCAGCGCAGCAGCAAGCAGCAATGTTTTTCTTGCTAGCAAATTTAATTTTATGTGAGTGGTTTCAACGTGAACAAAGAAAGATGATAGAAGAAGTAGCAGATATATTCAAACATATTTTATTGCAGGAGGAAGACATGTTAGAGTAAACCCAAAGTCAACATGGAGAATCTTGTGGAACTGTTGTGTGACCGGGGACGGGAGGGTATAAAAGAGACTGTGCCTCCACCATCACCGCTCACTCAGCAGTCGTCGCCGCCGCCGTCGCCGCCGCCTAGCCGCTCACCAGTCCGCTCACTAGTCCGCTCACGGGTGTCACGGGTGTGGAGACGTGAAGAATGCTCACTCAGCCGCTCACCAGTCCGCTCACGGGTGTCACGGGTGTGGCGACGTGGAGAACCCCCCCCCCCCCCCCCAGACTGAACTTGACAAACTTGTGAAGAGTGTGGGGAAGGTAGTGCTCTCTAAAGACTGAGTGAGAAAGAGAGCGCTAGCGACAGCGCTAGAGCGCGCTAGAGCGCTAGAGCGCTGTATCATGGCGGACATGACACTGAGACAATATATTGTGCAAAAAGCTTATTGTGAAGAAATGTTATTAGCTGTAAAAAAGTTTGCCTGTTTAGTATGTCCTGCTTGCCAACTTGAAGAGTGTTCAGAACATACTTGTCATTCTGCATGTGTCTATACTTATTGGAATGAAGCTAAATATTATATTCATTTAGATAAAGTGTTAGAGAATGCAAATCAGCGTTGTGAGAAATATGGTGTAAATACGATAACACTTGATGAACTCAGTCATTGGCTAGTATTCATTGAAGATCAATGGTCTCCAGTGATTCACACCATGGTATCTATACTTGATTTGTAAAAAACTTGTGGAGTTAAGTTTGGTTGACGGTTATAAAATATAAAATAAAAAGCTGTTCTGTTGAGAAGGTGATTTTCATTCGGTGTGACCATGTCAACGACGTGGAAAGACTACTTGACCAATATGTACTTCAAACCTGGACAGCCCGGGGCATTTGCTGGTCCTTACAAACTGTATCACATCTTAAGAAAACATGATCAACCCGTGACACAGTCGCAAGTGAAGAAATGGCTACAGGACCAAGATACATTCAGTTTACTCCAACCTGTCAAATACAGGTTCAAAAGACAACGTGTGATTACACGAGGCATTGATGACATGTGGGATGTGGATTTGGCTGATATGGGAAACATAGCTCCCTATAATGATGGCACACGCTTTTTACTCATTGTCATTGATGTGTTTTCCAAATATGTGTGGGTACAGCCAATCCCTAATAAATCACATACCAGCGTCATACAAGCTTTCCAAAAGATTTTTCATGACACACCCCGAAGGCCACGCACTCTAAGGTCCGATAAAGGCACGGAATTTAAAAACAGATGGGTCAAAGCATTTTTGAAGAAAGAGGGCATTCATGCCTATACCACAAAGAATGAAACCAAAGCCAACTTTGCTGAGAGAGTCATTCGTACTCTAAAGGGGATGATGTATCGGTATTTTCTACATAATCAAACTTACCGTTACTTAGACATCCTTCCAGACTTGGTGTACAACTACAACCATAGACCTCATGGCTCCCTCCCGAATAAGTACGCTCCAGCCGAGATTCGCAAAGACAACGAATCGAAAGTGTGGAAGTATATGTATGTCGACAAACTAAAATTGAAACCGAAGAAGAAGAAGAAGTACAAGTTCAACATTGGCGATTATGTGCGCATTTCCCACGTTAAATATGTGTTTCAACGGGATTATCACGTTAAATGGACGCAAGAAGTCTTCATTGTCACACATCGTTGTAAGAAGCAGGGAATACATTTGTATCGTGTGAAAGACTTTTTAGACGAAGATATTGATGGGCATTTCTATGAGGAAGAACTGCAGAAAGTGACCAAAGATATTGAATCTGTGTACAGAATTGAAAAAGTCTTGAAAACACGTAAAAGGCGAGGAGGTGTGAAAGAATTATTTGTCAAGTGGTTAGGTTGGCCAAACAAGTTTAACAGTTGGGTGAAAGAAACAGACATTCAACGATGAAGCATCCCTTTACATGCTTGGTCTCTGGACCTACAGGCAGTGGCAAGACGTCTCTGGTCAGGGAAATTCTCGAACAAAAGTTGATTCACCCCTCTCCGAAAAACATTTTATGGCTCTATGCAGCCGATCAGCCCTTGTACAAGGGAATAAAAGGTGTGACATTTTACCAAGGCATTCCAGATGACATTGAAGAGCGTTTTAACCCGAAAAAACCAAACTTACTCATCCTTGATGACTTGATGACCAAATGCCATAGCGATGAGCGTATGACACGTCTCTTTAGTGTGGGTAGCAGTCATCAAAATCTAAGTATCATCTTTATTGTGCATAATTTATTCCATCATGGGAAAGAGATGCGCAATATTAGTTTGAATACCCATTATATCATTTTGTTTAAAAATCCGAGAGACAGTCAGCAAGTCAGTACATTGGCGCGGCAAATGTATCCTGGAAGAGCTCAATTTCTCATAGAAGCCTATCAAGATGCTACCAGCAAACCCCATGGTTATTTGTTCATTGACTTGAAGCCGAAGACGAATGATCAACTGCGTATTCGTACAGGCATTTTACCAAAAGATACACATTATATATATATTGATAAAGCAGTGTATGACCAAGAACCAAGTCATTTAACCATTCACAGTCAAGATGTCTAAATGCATTCGAACGAACCAGCCTTTCCTTCATTTGCTTGCACGTAGTGGGTCTAGACGGCAAGCTACGAAGGAGGAATTAACGAGCTTGTTTGAAATTTGTTTGAATATATTAAGGGGACATTTACCCTTAAGCTCAAAACGGTATAAGGTATTCCAGCGTGAGCGTCATACCCTACGTACTCTGGCAGACAAGAAGATATCCCTTCGACGAAAAAAGAAGTTGGTGAATCAGAAAGGAGGATTCATTGGAGTGGTTGCTAGATTTGCTTTGCCCTTGTTAGCCAAGCTGCTGTTGAAATGAAGCATGCTATGAAAATGGTTCTCATTCCTGAACAGGAATACAAACTGTTATTAGAAAAGAAGGGGAGAAAACATAGCATCAAAAGAAAAGTCAAGACACTTTTACGTGGGAAACGAACACGTGAAAAGGCTATGGAAATGTCTCAACTTTTTGGCCGTCATCTACGAACAAGTCAGTCCCAACAACAACCACCCTCACCACCACCACCACCACCACTAGAAAAGCGAGTGTTAAGTCATTTTCAACCTATCTATCATGGAAAAGTGATACAACTTTTAGCAGAACTGAAGAAACATGGTACGACATGGACAGAGAAGGATGAACTTGTGTTGAAAACGGGCGATGTCATTACAAATTCTAACATGATTGATTTGATGAAAGAAGCATTGGTGGCGACAAGAAGAAAAGACCGAAGACCCCCACCCCATGGCTGGCATCCGTTTATCCAGGAAATTGTCGATGCGAATATTCCAAAAACGACGTTTAGTAAAAAGACCACTCGTGAAGACATTGCCACAGAAATGAACCAGCGTCAGCAAAAACAGTTTCCTAAAGGATGGGAAAAGTTTTAACAAAAGAGCTATGGTGTTGTGGTGGTGGTGGTGGCCAGGAAGAGACTATTCCCGCGACTATTCCCGTGAAGATCCGATGTACAAGTGCGTGTTGCGAAGGAGAAATAAAAGACCATGTGAATGAGGATGAGACTTGGTCGAATGGCGCGCGCTGTCCCGAGGTACCTGAGGGTATATATAGGCAACGACGACGACGCACCCATACCATTTGACCACCATGGAGTCGACAAGCTTTTTCATTACTTTGCCTAGCAATGCGAGTATGAATTATTATCCCAACAACAAGGCTTCGAATTATCAAATTCGTATGCCTCGAACCATCTATCTGAATGGACGATATGAAGTGGCTCTAGCTGAAATTCAATATCCACATACATGGTCAACGATGAGACAGGGCATGAACTATTCTATTCAGTATCGACGCCTAGATACATTTGGCACTATCGATATTCCTCATGGGTACTACAGAACCATACCAGAACTATGTCAGGCAGTGAATGAAGAAGTGGCTAACTCCGAGGACCTTAGACCAGCAGCAGGAGAAGAAGCTAATAATTCTATTATTCGGCTAAAGTATGATAAAATTAGACGACGCGTGTTTCTATTTCTCGATTATGGCTTTGAAGTGTCCTTCTCCACTGGATTAGCTGAGATTTTAGGATTTATCCCAGATCACTGGTATACTGAAACGTGTACAGCTGACCATAAAGCCGATGTGAAACAGGGGTTTTATACACTGTATGTGTACCGTAGTATTTGTCAACCACAGGTGGTTGGGGATTATTATGTGTCCTTGCTACGTTCTGTTGGGATACAAGGCCATGATGGTGAAATTATCATGAAAACGTACGGCGAACCGCACTATGTCCCTGTAAACACATCCAAATTTGACATGATAGAGATGAATATAAAGGACGACACAGGCCATACTGTTCCATTTCAAACTGGAAAGGTGATTTGTAAACTCCATTTTCGACCAAAAGCACTATGAAAGCCTACACACACGATCCGTCTGCATATCGCAACCACTTTCTTCGACAAGTGGGTGGAGAATTGCCAGGATTCAAAGGAGCGCGAATTCAATATGGGGATGGTATTGGTTCAATACTGGGATCATTGGCTCGTAGAGCTATTCCGCTACTTAAGGCTGGGGCTAAGATCGTTGCGCCACATCTTAAGAAGGCTGCAAAGAATGTTGCGAAAGATGTTACGGGCCGAGTAGCACAACGTGTGTTTGGTGGTGGTGTACATAAAAAGAGAGTGCAACCGATGAAACGTGCCAGAAGACGAAAAACAGCTAGACGAATAGCATCAAAAAAGCATAAAAGAGATATCTTTTGAAAAAAAATCATGTCTCTCATTCACAATCATTCGTGTGAATGCAGTCTTTCTCCATTGGAATGGTTTCACGTACCGCCAACGCAAACGGCTGTAGAGAAAAGTTATAATGTCGACTATCAACCACTGACGACCATTAGAGAGGGTGCTCCCATAGAATTCTACATTCCTGCGAGTACAGAAGAATATCTGGATTTAAAGAACAGCAAACTTCATATTGTATGCCGCATTGTAAAGGCCGATGGAACAGCGTGTGGCCCAGAGGACCAGGTCTCCTGCATCAATGATGTGTTTAACGGGCTATGGTCTAATATTGAATTGTTTCTGAATGATCGGTTGGTATCTCATAGTAACAACACCCATGGGTATACCAGCATGATCTCGCATCTCATCCATGATTCGGAAGAAAGTCTCCATTCCGAGCGCTCTCTGCGGCTCATGTACAAGGATACTGCTGGGTCGATGAATAGTCATGAGGTGAAAAGGCCTAATCATGAACGCTATGTATCCGGGTTTCATGTCAATGCCGACGGTAGTGATCTAGCTGAGCAAGGAAACAATGGCTTACACCATCGTTATTTGCATACACGTCTCAGCCGTGAGTTTATGCTGGCAGGTGGTTTAAGGATAGATTTGTTTGAGCAGGATCGCTATCTTCCGAATGGCATCAGTTTGAAGTTGCGTTTCCATAGACAGAAAGATGATTATGTATTGATGGCTGCAGATAATACCTATAAGGTAGAAGTGAAAGAGGCATTTTTAACCATTCGCAAAGTGAGGGTGAGTCCAGGCATTCAGTTAGAGCATACAGACGCATTGCTGAAAAGTCCTGCCAAGATCATCATCACTAGAAAAGAATGTAAAGTCCTGGCCATTCCGGCAGGGTTTCGCTCTTTTGTGAAAGACAACATCTTTTTGGGTCAATTGCATTGCCCTTGTTAGCCAAGCTGCTGTTGAAATGAAGCATGCTATGAAAATGGTTCTCATTCCTGAACAGGAATACAAACTGTTATTAGAAAAGAAGGGGAGAAAACATAGCATCAAAAGAAAAGTCAAGACACTTTTACGTGGGAAACGAACACGTGAAAAGGCTATGGAAATGTCTCAACTTTTTGGCCGTCATCTACGAACAAGTCAGTCCCAACAACAACCACCCTCACCACCACCACCACCACCACTAGAAAAGCGAGTGTTAAGTCATTTTCAACCTATCTATCATGGAAAAGTGATACAACTTTTAGCAGAACTGAAGAAACATGGTACGACATGGACAGAGAAGGATGAACTTGTGTTGAAAACGGGCGATGTCATTACAAATTCTAACATGATTGATTTGATGAAAGAAGCATTGGTGCAGCAAGAAGAAAAGACCGAAGACCCCCACCCCATGGCTGGCATCCGTTTATCCAGGAAATTGTCGATGCGAATATTCCAAAAACGACGTTTAGTAAAAAGACCACTCGTGAAGACATTGCCACAGAAATGAACCAGCGTCAGCAAAGACAGTTTCTAAAGGATGGGAAAAGTTTTAACAAAAGAGCTATGGTGTTGTGGTGGTGGTGGTGGCCAGGAAGAGACTATTCCCGCGACTATTCCCGTGAAGATCCGATGTACAAGTGCGTGTTGCGAAGGAGAAATAAAAGACCATGTGAATGAGGATGAGACTTGGTCGAATGGCGCGCGCTGTCCCGAGGTACCTGAGGGTATATATAGGCAACGACGACGACGCACCCATACCATTTGACCACCATGGAGTCGACAAGCTTTTACATTACTTTGCCTAGCAATGCGAGTATGAATTATTATCCCAACAACAAGGCTTCGAATTATCAAATTCGTATGCCTCGAACCATCTATCTGAATGGACGATATGAAGTGGCTCTAGCTGAAATTCAATATCCACATACATGGTCAACGATGAGACAGGGCATGAACTATTCTATTCAGTATCGACGCCTAGATACATTTGGCACTATCGATATTCCTCATGGGTACTACAGAACCATACCAGAACTATGTCAGGCAGTGAATGAAGAAGTGGCTAACTCCGAGGACCTTACACCAGCAGCAGGAGAAGAAGCTAATAATTCTATTATTCGGCTAAAGTATGATAAAATTAGACGACGCGTGTTTCTATTTCTCGATTATGGCTTTGAAGTGTCCTTCTCCACTGGATTAGCTGAGATTTTAGGATTTATCCCAGATCACTGGTATACTGAAACGTGTACAGCTGACCATAAAGCCGATGTGAAACAGGGGTTTTATACACTGTATGTGTACTGTAGTATTTGTGAACCACAAGTGGTTGGGGATTATTATGTGCCCTTGCTACGTTCTGTTGGGATACAAGGCCATGATGGTGAGATTATCATGAAAACGTACGGCGAACCGCACTATGTCCCTGTAAACACATCCAAATTTGACATGATAGAGATGAATATAAAGGACGACACAGGCCATACTGTTCCATTTCAAACTGGAAAGGTGATTTGTAAACTCCATTTTCGACCAAAAGCACTATGAAAGCCTACACACACGATCCGTCTGCATATCGCAACCACTTTCTTCGACAAGTGGGTGGAGAATTGCCAGGATTCAAAGGAGCGCGAATTCAATATGGGGATGGTATTGGTTCAATACTGGGATCATTGGCTCGTAGAGCTATTCCGCTACTTAAGGCTGGGGCTAAGATCGTTGCGCCACATCTTAAGAAGGCTGCAAAGAATGTTGCGAAAGATGTTACGGGCCGAGTAGCACAACGTGTGTTTGGTGGTGGTGTACATAAAAAGAGAGTGCAACCGATGAAACGTGCCAGAAGACGAAAAACAGCTAGACGAATAGCATCAAAAAAGCATAAAAGAGATATCTTTTGAAAAAAAAATCATGTCTCTCATTCACAATCATTCGTGTGAATGCAGTCTTTCTCCATTGGAATGGTTTCACGTACCGCCAACGCAAACGGCTGTAGAGAAAAGTTATAATGTCGACTATCAACCACTGACGACCATTAGAGAGGGTGCTCCCATAGAATTCTACATTCCTGCGAGTACAGAAGAATATCTGGATTTAAAGAACAGCAAACTTCATATTGTATGCCGCATTGTAAAGGCCGATGGAACAGCGTGTGGCCCAGAGGACCAGGTCTCCTGCATCAATGATGTGTTTAACGGGCTATGGTCTAATATTGAATTGTTTCTGAATGATCGGTTGGTATCTCATAGTAACAACACCCATGGGTATACCAGCATGATCTCGCATCTCATCCATGATTCGGAAGAAAGTCTCCATTCCGAGCGCTCTCTGCGGCTCATGTACAAGGATACTGCTGGGTCGATGAATAGTCATGAGATGAAAAGGCCTAATCATGAACGCTATGTATCCGGGTTTCATGTCAATGCCGACGGTAGTGATCTAGCTGAGCAAGGAAACAATGGCTTACACCATCGTTATTTGCATACACGTCTCAGCCGTGAGTTTATGCTGGCAGGTTGTTTAAGGATAGATTTGTTTGAGCAGGATCGCTATCTTCCGAATGGCATCAGTTTGAAGTTGCGTTTCCATAGACAGAAAGATGATTATGTATTGATGGCTGCAGATAATACCTATAAGGTAGAAGTGAAAGAGGCATTTTTAACCATTCGCAAAGTGAGGGTGAGTCCAGGCATTCAGTTAGAGCATACAGACGCATTGCTGAAAAGTCCTGCCAAGATCATCATCACTAGAAAAGAATGTAAAGTCCTGGCCATTCCGGCAGGGTTTCGCTCTTTTGTGAAAGACAACATCTTTTTGGGTCAATTGCCACATCGCATTGTCATTGGTCTGGTTCATAACGAAGCCTTTGGTGGGTCAGTCGCGAGGAATCCATTTGATTTCAAACATTTTGATCTGAACTATATGCAACTGTACACGGATGGTGAACCAGTCCTGTCCAAACCGCTCAAGCTTGACATTCCACAGGACAAGTACCTAGACGCTTTTGAAACGCTTTACAAATCGTTTGACCGATTGAATGGTGAGAAAAGCTCCATTATAAAAAGGGAAGATTGGCCTAGAGGGTATTCTTAATTTTCGTTCGACTTAACACCGGATTATGATGGAGCTGATCATTTTCCCCTGATCAAGCATGGGAATTTGCGGCTAGAAATGAACTTTGCTACGGCTTTGCAACCTACCATCAATGTCATCGTCTATGCTGAATTTGACAACATTATTGAGATCAGTGCCAATCGTAGCATCCAATTCGACTACCAGTTATGAACACGAAGCAGATCGAAGCTATCCTGAGCCATGATGCCGCGACCAAAGACTTGTTTCAAGGTGTGTTTGCCATGGACCAGTTACCACCGTCTTTACAACGTGGTGCCTATGTCATCAACACCGACGATCAAGATGAACCAGGAGAGCATTGGGTGGCAGTGTATTATGACAAAGACCCTGTGGAATACTTTGACTCTTATGGCCTGCTCCCTCTCGGTGAGCGTTTAGAAACGTTTTTAAGAAAGGACTATATGTATAATTCCATCTCATTACAAACGCCGATATCATCGGCGTGTGGTTTTTATTGTGTCTATTATATATGGCATAGAGCTCGAGGCCAGAGTATGTTTGACATTGTGAATATATTAAAAAGAAAGGATGGGGATTTTATTGTAAAGGATTTTGTCTATAGACATTATAAACCATTGTTTTATTAATGGGGTGTAGTTAAGCTGTAGTTAAGTTGTTGAATAATTGTTTTTTTTCCAAGTTTTTTTTTTTTTTTTTTTTGAAAAGAAAAAAAAAGACTCAAGTTTCAAACTGATCTTGTTTTATTGTGTTTTTTCCAAACTCCCCCCCCACACTTCTTATCTACAAATTTTATTTACAAGTTTCTTCTTTCAATACATGGATCAATGCATGCCATTCATTACAATTTAAATTAATATAGGTATCATAGACATAACATCCACGTTTGTAACTGCTATGAAAGCTCACATAACACACATCACCAAACTTTATTACTTTAACAGTTTCATGTTCAGACAGTTTCAGTTCATATCCTTCTTCCATGTCCATCAGCGGCATCAGCCGCATCAGCCGCATAGGCTGTGTCACCTCAATGGATTTGGTACCCCGCTTGAGTTGTATTCCATCCTCTTTGAATTCAAGCAGAAGATTCTTCCCAATCCAATGCGTGTAACAGCGTGTTCCATTCCACGGTGCTGAGGGTGATGATGTCGCAGCCTTCTGTAAGCTCGTCATATTGGCGAAATTGTACAAACACGTCTAGACCGTTCTCAGTCACACGCACTTCTAATTCATCCGAGACTGCTAGGAGAAAGCCGGGTATTCTCAACTTGTCTAGGTGATCCTTCAACACGGATTGGTCATCAAGCGATAGGACGAGATACTGTCCAAAATGCCGTAACACAATGTCATCACATAAGTTTCTCAGATAGGAGAACCCATATGTCATGGGTTCATAATCCATCAAATAGTCGTCTTCCATCTCGTCCATGTATTTTTATACTCGGAGGATGTCGAACAGTGGATGCTGTATAGCTTCTAGGAATCGTAAGATTGCGCGCCAGTTCTTGATATCAAAGAAGATCAACTGTGCATAGGGTGTGTCTGGCACAACTCCCTTATAATCCTTTGGATAATCCTGTAAAAGATTTCTACAGAATGTCACACGTATGTTAGAATCATATTCAGCCACCGTCACTTCCAGTTTATTTTCAAGTCTGCGTTTAAACCCAGCTTCAAGCGGTATGTTTTTAAAGTCTTTCCACACTTCAGGTTTAAACTGATAAGCAGAACATCTCCGAGAACCCATCATCACTTCATTCCTCTCATTGACTTTAAGGTAAACACCATCGTTTAACATGAGTGCATTCATGATGGGGGGTTACCTGGTTATGCGTTGTCGTCTTGTCTGCGAAGCCTTTTATCCACTTCTTTCACCTGCTTCTTCAACATTTTCCATTCAGGTATGGTCAGCAAGATACCCTTTTTCGTAGGACGGTTCCTTCCAGTCCCCTCATCTCTGAGGTACTTGCGAATGTTCACCACACCTTCATCGCTTTGTTTCATAATCTTGATATACTTTCCATTGCCTAGAGAAAGCATTCCATCCCACGACTGTGGTGGTGGTGCTGCCGTCGCCGTCTCCACTTTTAATTTCTTGATAGTGGTGGTGGTGGCGGTGGTGGTGGGATTGTTCACGTTCAAGTCTTTCACCGTATCTGCTAGAGTATCCATATCCGTTGTTGTTGCAGATCTCTTCATGGTCACCCTCAACTCACTCTCACTCTGAACTCACTCTGAAGTTGTGGTGAGAGTCCCCCCCCCTTTTATACTGTTGCTGCCGCCGCCGCCCTGGCTGCTGCCGCCCTGGCTGCTGCCGCCGCCCTGGCTGCTGCGGCCGCCCTGGCTGCTGCCGCCCTGGCTGCTGCCGCCCTGGCTGCCGCCCTGGCTGCCACCCTGGCTGCCGCTGCTGCGGTCTTGTAATGCCCATGCGCCAAAGTGGAATAGCCATCATTCAACACGTATCGCTTATCATCAAAGGGGGAGAGAGCTACTTTCCTCAACTTCTCCGAGAAAATCTGGTGGTCGTGGCTTCGAATGGTGTGTCCTGTCACCATCATCTGCGTTTGGTTGAACAAACTGTCTTTATACTGCTCATGTTTCATCCGTCTTTGACACGCGTAAGTGATACCTTTAGCCGTATGTTTTTCTTTCCCACCATACATCATGCTGTACATTTTCGGCCGAAGTCCAACAAACTCTTCAAAGGGGAATGCCCGCCGTCTCATCTTTCATTTTCCCAAGCACTTTCTTGTTCACGTTGGAATGCAGGAAATGATTGGGGGGATAGTCACTTGTGTCGAACAAGTCGGCATCTTCCTGCATATCCTTGTAGATATCATCCGTTTCTATGTCGTAACATAGACTGTCGGTGTCGCTGAACAACAACTTGGCGTCGGGATACTTGGCCATGATGTAGTTGTAATGAAAGTCAAACATGAGCACTTTGCTGAGGTCGAGAATGGTGAAGCCGACTTGAATGGGCTTATCCAGAAGCAAATCCACTTTGTGTAAATGTACCGCGGTCAAATCTTCGTTGAAAATTCTAAATTGGTGGAATGACGGTTTGGCTACAACTTTCTTGAACCGCTTTTCCTGGTGAATGAGTTCCACATTGATGCGTTTTCTCACATTTTCCATGGTTTTGCCAAACACAGAGTTGTTCATCAATTTGAAAAAATCTTTCTCAAACGGGTTCTTGGCCAACTTTCTCTTTTCCGTGTTCAACGAGATGTATTTCGCTAACCATTTGCTCTGTGCAAACATGATGGCACGATGCACCTTCGTGACTTTCAATCCCAGTAACACATATTGCTGTAAATTTCTATAATGAAGTACATATTTCTTCTTGTCACACAAGTTGGGAATAAGCTTTTCATTGGGTTTGTCTTTCATGTTGAGATCTTTCCGTAGTTTCTGACTATGCTCTGATAATTCTCCCACCGTCACACTTTTCCGCTCTGGAGCCACTGGGTAGTGATTATGACGATCATGAATGGTCTGTGGGTATTCCAAATCCACTTCTAAAATGTATCCAATCTCGTCATCTTCATCCACTTCCATGAAGTCAATGGATTCTGGCTCGTTCACCCACATGAATCCACTTTCTGGCATGCTTTGTGACATGGCCCAGCCGTACAGGTTGTTTGCGTCGAGGTACATCAGGTAATGGGTCGGTTTCGTGGGATCATACTCTGCTACGTAGGGGTTATTTGCTTTCGCATACTTGTGTGTGATGACAGATATTCCTCCACGTAAGCCTTGTTCAACCATTTGGTACATGTCAATGTCATTGATCAATTCCAACTTCACCTTGGTCGCTTTTAACATCGCATCCCACGACAGGCCTGGCGCTGTATAGTAGTGGGCAGGATCCAATTCATAGGTGTTGAGACATACTTGACGAAAGTTTTCAAACACGTCAGCCAGCAGTAACACATCCGATTTCAGGTACAAGTCATGGTAGTCGCCAAATGTAGTACAGTGGAATGTCTCCCACACCTTCTGTGCATGTGCATAATCCTCATCACTAATGCCTTCTTCACTAAGCTGACTGTAAAACTTGTCCTTGGACGGCAGTTGTGTTTCAGCAAACTTGGATGGCTCATCAACGTAATCGTAGGGGTACACTCCCTTTCTCAACAGTAACTCTTGCTGGTCGCTATCGTGAATGTGAGAGGTCATGTGATAAAAGTTCTCTTTCCCTTCTGCCGCCAGGTTGGAGACCAACTTCTGTAGAGACGTACTCATGAACTGAAAGCTGTCCGTAAATTTCAGATTGCTCATGGTGAATGCAATATATTTCTCAACGGTGTTGGGAATGACTGTAATCGTTTCATCTTTGAACTTTCCAATTTCCTCCATGATCAAATGACTGTCATAACCTCGCAAATTGTGGAAAAAGACAGGGATGATAAACGAATCTTTATCCCCCTGCTGATCCTTTCGAAATCGAAATTGTAAATTGCATTCACTATGTGCAGCTCCACGGTATTTGCCATTGATATGATCATGATCTCTCACACGATCTGCTCCTAGAGGCTCATGACAAATGTAGCAGTCGGCCGCAGTCCTGAAATCCTCTTTGTCTGCGCGAGTCATCACCATCTCCTTTGGCTGTTGTAAACCGTGCACAATACGATCACGCTCAGTCACCATATGGTCTAAAAAGACTTTCACAGCATTGTCTCCTCGATACAGGACTGGGGCGCGTGTCTCATACTGACTCACAACCACATAGGCAAAGCTGTTTGGACGGTGATGCTGGTACCTCACTTCTTCATGCTTTTTCGTGAAACATTCAAAGTCGGCATAAATCACAAAAGGGACTCGCTGTTGTTTGGCTACATTCTTGAACTTGATGAAAGGTTCCTTGGGGAATGATAAACGTTGCGCTCCATGCTTGCCACACACTTCGCGATGCTTGTCTAACAGATCTTGTCGCTTAAACCCGTGAAGGCAGTTAAAACAATAAAACATTGCTCCATTATACTTGGTACGATAAGCCATCAGTCTGCTGAAATTCTTGATGAGGCAATAATGCCTTGTCTTGTCATTGCTAATCAAAAGTAAGTTGATTTCTCTCGCGCTGGCTGCGCTGGTGTTTCGACTCAGTTGTATCGGAACAACAACCTCCTGTTCATATCCAAACACGTTGATGGACACATCATTCTCCTTTTCAAACTTTGGAATGTCTCTAATCGGTGTGGGAAATGTCATGCCTTCCACCTTCAATTCGTTCTCAAATGCTTTGTATTCATGCACACGCTGTCGGTTATTGCTTGTTGAAGGGTGAAGGTGAGCCAGTACTGACCATAAGAAACACTTGTTGTCTTTATTCTGAATGTTTAATACACCTAATGTATTCTTCACTCTCTTCGGCAGTTCGATATAACTGCTCGCTTCCAGAGGTGCTGATGTAGCTGTATGCACTTCAATATACAGGATGTTATCCAACACCCAGCCAGACCCTTGTCGCTCATGTTCATCAAACTTGGTAAACAATTCTTTATAGGCTTCTGGCAAGTCCTGTTCAATATCCTCTGGATTGTAGGCTATATGTGTTCGACTGCTGATAAAAGCATTATCCACTTGTTCTACCATCACACCTTCAGCATTCGCCGTCAGTTTCTTGAAGCGTGCATGCACGACAATGTACCATTTCATGCCATGGTTTAAGGTCTCCAACAAATGTCTCTTAATCCGATTCTCTTGTTGCCGCATTTCAAGTAATAAATCCGATCCATCTTCAGGCTCAAACCGTCTTTCCTGTGCATTTTCACCAAGACTCACTCTTCTCCCTTTCCCTACTTGTACTCTCTTTGGAAGCATCCTGCATACATGTGTGTCAAACGCTCCATAGATGCAAATATCTTTGCACATTCACTGCAGAGGAACGGATCAGGTCTGATAATGCTATCTTCCATCGTCTTTTGTCTCTTCACTTCTATCTGCTGAACAAGCTCTTCTATAGCACGTTTCAACCTTGCTGGTTTACATGTATGTGCCACATACAAGTCCAGAAATGGAAATGTCTGTTTGCACTCATGACAAAACACTGATGTGTCTGAATTCATAGCCATCCTTGCTTGCTGTTGCTTGCTGCGCTGCGCTGCTGCTTGCTGCTGCTACCGCCGTCAACTACTAAAGACTGATGTGATGTTTCCCCCCCCTTCCCCTTTTATATACACGCACAAAGAGACTGTTTGAAACTAAAAAACAAATTTTTATTGTTGCTTCTCACATCAATGCTTTTTCCACTTAACTATAACCACAAATATTTTCATGCAATAAAATATAACAAGTTAGCGTTAAATGTAAAAAAATAAAATTAAAACAATTTAACGTTAAATACAAATGCTAAAAGATAAAACCAAAAACGTTAAACATAAGAGGTACACAAGATGAACTCGCAACACTATAAACACATAGAGTCTGTGCTGATATATTAAAACAATTTAACGTTAAAAAATGTAAAATGTCATTCATAAACTGCAATGTCTAAAGTTCACTAAAAACTCGCACTATACACAGCGCTGATGTATTCCCCCCCCCCCCCAGTCCATGATGTTCAACTCCAGTGTGTCCCGTAAGCAGCTTATTTCACTCGAGACGCCAACGAAACGAGACGGTGAAGCAAGTGGCACTGGTAGCGATTCCCAGTGGCCCAGTGTGTCCCGTAAGCAGCCCCTCTTTCACTCGAGACGCCAACGGCGAAAACGCGAAACGTCAAGCAAGTGTTGCTGCTGTGTACATACTCTTCCCCCAGTGTGTCCCGTAAGCAGCCCCTCTTTCACTCGAGACGCCAACGGCGAAAACGCGAAACGTCAAGCAAGTGTTGCTGCTGTGTACATACTCTTCCCCAGTGTGTCCCGTAAGCAGCCTCTTTCACTCGAGACGCCAACGGCGAAAACGCGAAACGTCAAGCAAGTGTTGCTGCTGTGTACATACTCTTCCCCAGTGTGTCCCGTAAGCAGCCTCTTTCACTCGAGACGTCTCGGCTTTTTTTTTTTGGGGGGGGAGGGGTGGGGGGGGGGTGGTCTGACGTTTCAACAATGCGGCACCCGTCTCGGCGCACACACACCCCCTTTCACTCGAGACGTCTCGGCTTTTTTTTTGGGGAGGGGTGGGGGGGGGGTGGTCTGACGTGCTTTGTAATGCGGCACCCGTCTCGGCGCACACACCCCCTTTCACTCGAGACGTCTCGGCTTTTTTGGGGAGGGGTGGGGGGGTGGTCTGACATGCTTTGCAATGCAACAATGCGGCACCCGTCTCGGCACACACACCCCCTTTCACTCGAGACGTCTCGGCTTTTTTTTTTCACAAGCCCCCCCATACCATTCTACCATTGCACCATTCTACAACCTTTCCCAATCCTTCCAACGGAAACACACTTTTCGCTCGCAATCCCTCGCAATCGTAATCCATGCAGCAGCATCCTTGCATCATATGACGTTTTCTTTCGTCACACTCTCTCGTCTCTCGCTTGGGGAGGGGTGGGGGGTGGTCTGACGTTTCAACGGACGTGCTTTGCAATGCATGCAACAATGCGGCACCCGTCTCGGCGTACACACCCTCGTTCACTCGAGACACTCACGCCTTCTTTCAAAAAAAAAAAAACTCTCTGTCTCTGTCTCTCCACACCCCACACACCCCACACCCCGTCTCGGCACGGCACACCCCCTTTCACTCGAGACGTCTCGGAGATTCTTGGGGAGGGGTGGGGGGGTGGTCTGACGTTTCAACAATGCGGTACCCGTCTCGGCGCACACACCCCCTTTCACTCGAGACGTCTCGGCTTTTTTGGGGAGGGGTGGGGGGGGGTGGTCTGACATGCTTTGCAATGCAACAATGCGGCACCCGTCTCGGCACACACACCCCCTTTCACTCGAGACGTCTCGGCTTTTTTTTTTCACAAGCCCCCCCATACCATTCTACCATTGCACCATTCTACAACCTTTCCCAATCCTTCCATCGGAAACACACTTTTCGCTCGCAATCCCTCGCAATCGTAATCCATGCAGCAGCATCCTTGCATCATATGACGTTTTCTTTCGTCACACTCTCTCGTCTCTCGCTTGGGGAGGGTTGGGGGGTGGTCTGACGTTTCAACGGACGTGCTTTGCAATGCATGCAACAATGCGGTACCCGTCTCGGCGTACACACCCTCGTTCACTCGAGACACTCACGCCTTCTTTAAAAAAAAAAACTCTCTGTCTCTGTCTCTCCCCACCCCACACACCCCACACCCCGTCTCGGCACGGCACACCCCCTTTCACTCGAGACGTCTCGGAGATTCTTGGGGAGGGGTGGGGGGGGTGGTCTGACGTTTCAACAATGCGGTACCCGTCTCGGCGCACACAACCCCTTTCACTCGAGACGTCTCGGCTTTTTGGGGGAGGGGTGGGGGGGTGGTCTGACATGCTTTGCAATGCAACAATGCGGCACCCGTCTCGGCACACACACCCCCTTTCACTCGAGACACTCACGCCTTCTTTCAAAAAAACTCTCTCTGTCTCTGTCTCTCCACACACCACACACCCCACCCCGTCTCGGCACGGCACACACCCTTTCACTCGAGACACTCACGTGAGCTTTTTTTTCAATTTGGGGAGGGAGGGGGGGGGGCTAATACACTTCAACGCTTCATCAGCGCTTCATCAACGCTTCAGCGGAAGTCGTTATTTCCAATCTCGTAATCACCCTAACAACTGCACAAATGGCGTTTCGTTTATACAACCATCCATTTCGTCAAGAAAAATGTGTGGAAAATGCTTTAAACATACTAACATAAGTTTACTTTTTGTTTGGGAGTTGTTTTATGCAAATAGTAATACTCTGTTACTCTGTTACTCTGTTCTAGGGGAGGGGTGGGCGGGGGTGGTCGGCAACACAGATTCTTGGGGGAGGGGTGGGGGGGGTGGTCGTCAATACTCTGTGTATTGACAAGGAGGGGTGGGGGTGGTCTGACGTTTCACACATCATTTCGTCACATACACACATTTCGTCATCTCCGCCTGCAGAGCTTTCGAACTTTTTGTAGAGAGCAGACGTGTCGAAAAAATAATATGCAGTTTAAGAAAGAATTTTTCACTGAGGAATGCCTGGCGGCTTATCATTTCTCAAAGAAGGATGCCGATTTATGGGAAGAGGTATATGTCGACTACCAGGCGTTCCTCTATGAAACATGGGCTCTGGGGCAGAACTCTTACAAGAGAATCACCCCAGAATAAATAAGAGAATGACCCCAGAGAATGACCCCAGTGGGGTCATTCTCTGGGGTCATTCTCTTATTTCTACCCTACTGTGATTTTTTATCACAATTGGTCAGTTTCTCCTTGGGCTTTTGTAATGTCTTCGCTTTGAAGGCTGGACATACTGTCAACGGACACGAAAGCTAAAGAGATGGCTCAGGTAAAGGAGTTGTGAAAGGGATAAAGTCTGAAATTACTAGGGGTTAAAAACCACCCACAATGCCTCAGTTAAAAAGCTGTTGTGCTCAGTCAGTCAATAGAAGATCCCAAGAGAGTGTTTCAGTCGCGTCAAAACTGATAAAAAGACCGGTTATTACAGCAAGCCAAACGTTTTTATTATTTCATTCTGAAGCAGATACACACAAGTCTTTAACCGTATTTAACCGAAGCCAAAAATATAATTGTTTTTGAAATCGATTCAATTAGCAAAATATACCGAGTGACAGTCGACCCGAAGAACAATTTTCTAGAAAGCCTTTATTGCTGAAGTACACATGTATAGAATGCCGTTTTAACATTAAATGCTAACTTTTGATGTCAAATTCTAGACATAGATTTCATCAGTTTATATTTTGCTTTGAATAATTGTATATTAGGATTTATTTTGGAAATTATAAAATATTTTACAAGCTTATGAAATCTAAAGGAAGGCCCTCATTTATATAAAATTTGATGAATCGTATATATAAGCTTTAAAAATTGAATTAGTGACCTCAATAATAAAAACACAATTTTCAGAAAGTTCGAGAATTGCTTCTATTTTGTGCAGTAAAAAATAAACAGGAAGTTTCTGTATACAGGGCCCAGTCATTATTTCATTTATATATGTTTGCTGATGAGATATTAAAAATTAAACTTATGTTTTGACATCAAAAATTAAAAAGAAAGTGACTTATTGAGCTCGAAAGTTAGATTTTGCTATGAAATATTTCACACTGAACTTTTGATTTAAAATAAATTTTACACATAACTAAAATTAATTCTAACTGTAACTATTTTTATTTCTATAAATATTTATTGATATCTAGAATGATTTTTTTTCCAGACGACGAATGTATTTAGAGAGATCAAAATATAATTACAGATAGCAAAAAAAGATATCACTTTTTACTTCAAAACTGATTCCTAAAAATAGTAAACCGGTTAAAAAATTGTCGGCGTGATTGGTTAATAAATTGGCTATTTCTGATCAGAATGAAGATTTCTTTCATAATTTCTCGAATGCTACCGCATTCGATGATACAAATGCAGAAAATGTCGTTCCTTAAATTATTTCAAAACAATTAAAATTATTTCAGCGAAAACCAAAAGAAAAAGCATAAAAACCAAAGCAAACAAACAAACATTGCGGAACAAATTTACATTGATATATCCATTACATAACGCCACATTACTTTTTTCATATACCATTCCATTACATGTCGCCGTTCATTTTCCGACAAACGTTATTATTATATACAACATTATAACAAGCAACATACGTTTGTTCACTATCAAAATGTCTCAGATGTTGCGATTGGTAATTCGCCAATAACACACCACACGGAATCCGAAACTGTAGAATCCGGACGCTGCGCGATAAGCGCACTCCATTTATTCAGTTATCCAATATGCTTTTGGAGTTACACAGTAATTTGCTACATATACAGAACATTATAAAAAACATACTGTGGCATTCAGTTAAAACCACTACATTCACATTCAATAAATGAAAATATACAAAGTCGCAGAGAATTTACTTGGCCAAAGAACACTAAAATATTGATTTAGAAAAATGACCATCAGGAGCAGTATTCACAAAGGTTAACTGCACAGTTAACTAATTCCATTAACATTATTTGTAGATTTCATGAGTTTATACTTTGCACTCAGTAATTCTATTTTAGAATTTATTTTGGAAATCAATTTTACAAGCTCATAAAATCAAGCACACATTTATATAAAATTTTAAAATCGTTCGTTAAAGTTTGAAGATGAAAAATGAAATTGTTAACCTAAATAATAACAACAAAATTTTTGAGCCCAAGAACTGCTTCTTTGTTTTCTGCAGTAAAAAATTAAAAGGAAGATTCTGTATAAAGGTTCCGGTCATTATTTCACTCACAAGTGTTAGCTCATGAATTTTAGATATTAGAAAATAGACTTATATTTTGATATCTAAGATTATTTTCTGATATAAAAATTATTTGCAAGTTTCAAATATAAATTCAAAAGTTTCTTTCTGAAATAATAACCTCTAAAATAAATTCTTGATATCAGTAAAAAGAAGATAAATAAATGAGTTCGAAATTTAGATCTTGCTCTCAGATATTTCATTTTTGTTATCAAAAACTGAACTTTTGATCTAAAATCAATTTTACCTATTATTAAATAATTTATGTCTTATGTATATTTTTATCTCTATAAATATTAATTGATATCTAGAATGATTTTTTCAGATCAAGAATATATTTAGAGACATCAGAAATATAATTACAGATACCAAAAATAATTTTTGATATAAAAAATGATTATTTGAAATCCGAAATTAATTTTTGATGGCAAAAAATTATTTTTTGAGATCAAAAATTAATTCTTGATGTCAATAATTGTCTAGTAAATGTGAAAATAATATTCCATACATTTGAGAAAAAAGTCCGAAATGAAAAAGATACTTTTTACTTCAAAAGTGATTCCTAAAAATAGTATAGCGGTCATAAACTTGCGTGCTGGGTTAATAAATTGACTCTTTCGGATCAGAATCAAAATTTCTTTCACAATGTCTCTGAAAAGGACCTTATTTGCTGACACAAATATCAGTAAATATCGGCCCTTAAATTATTTCAAAATAATGAAAAATATTTCAGCTAAAAAGTAAAAAAAAAAACTTATCGGAATTCGAAACTATGGAGTCCGGACGCTGTGCGATAAGGGCACTCAACTTATCCAGTTATCTATATTACTTTTGCAGTTACACAGTTATTTGCTAAATATGCAAAACATTTAAAATACTGTGACGTTCAATAAAAACCACCGCATTCGCATTCAGTAAACAAAAAATATAAAACTCGCAGAGAATTTATGGGGCAAAAGAACACTGAAATATTGATTTCGAAGAATTGTCTTCAGGCGAAGTATTCACGAAAGTTAATTACACAGTTAACTGATTCGGTTAGCTGACCTGTTAGCAACCAGTTCCCGTATTCACAGAAACTAACTGCACAGTTAACTGATTCCGTTAAGTACTCCGTTGGCAACCAGTCCCTTTTTTCTCAGAGGTTAACTGCACAGGTTAACTGTCCTTTTTGACACCAGAACATCCAAAAGTAAATTAATAAATCTAACTTGTTTCATAAACAAGCTTGAAATAGATAGATCAACCAATTTTTTCTTCTAGGAGTACTGCGCAGCCAATTTTTGTGAATATTGGATTGCAGTTCTGATTACTTAAGTAAATCCGCCCATAATCGGTACAGCTTTGGATAATCATAAAAAGAAATCAGAGCAGTAAACGCATACACATATTACTGTAAATGAAATCTTGTCGTTGCCTTATCTCGTTGCCTTATCTCCTATTATCTGGATGAAGTGCCATAAAAACGACATCAGAGAGTATTTTCTTAGCCCAAGACAAGTAAAAAGGCTTACAAAATTTATAGCAAATAATTTAAAAAAACTTCTTGGTTATGGAGGTGGATAGCGGTGGAGGGGGGGGGGTTGGGGGGAGATTGACAGAGGAATGGAATCGGGGGACTTGGGGGTCAGAAAGCAGGTCAAACCCCCAAAGGTTTAAGATTGACATGTCTAAACCTTGCGAATCTCTTTTGCGCAATTTTGCGAAAGAATAAATTCTACAAGGGGTAACAACTTTATAAGTGCTAACGTGAGCCACTTTTTTTCGTTGATTAGCTTTGATCCCACCGCTGAAGCATATAACACCGCTAATCAACCCCCCCCCCAAAAAAAAAAAAAAAAAAAAACACACACACACACACACACACACATTATAAAGCCACATAGCTACTGTGTACACGGAATTATTACAATTCTATAGATCAAAATATGACAAAAAGGAAATCTACACAGTCCACACAGTGTTACTCCTAAAAAAAACACGGCTGACTTTTCAAATAAATGAATGGCACGTATTCAAGTAACTTGTCATGTATGCCGCACATGACACATAAACATTAAGATATAAATCGCATAACATACATGGTGGGGGTGGGGGGAGGGGAGGGTGGAGACGACAGCACGAAGATATTGCATACCAGTTCGCTTCGAATCTCCAAATTTTACTTCCCAGCCTTTTGCCACCGATACCCCCTGCCCCTTCCTAAAAAAAACAAAAAAAAACATAAAAAAACAACAACAAGAAAACACTTAATCATGAAGTTCACTTGACGACCAATAAATCCAAATAACTTGTTATGTTCACGGTATATGAAATCCAAACATTAACATATTAATTGCACCATATACATATTTTAGAATAATAACGATATAATGATAATGTTGATAATAATAATAATATAAAATTTTTATGATATCATAATTATTATTATTCTAAGGAATGGTACAATAATAATAATAATAATAATAATAATAATAATTATTATTATCATTATTATTATTATTAATATTATTATTGTAAAAAAGCTAGCCCTAACAGTGTGCATTTGACACGGTGCAAACGCAAATCAATTAAATAAAGCTTTGATATAGCTGGCTGAACAACGCTCAACAAGCCAAAAATAAACATTCTAACTTTACATAGCTACTATACACTATATTATATATATTGTTGTATAAACTTCGATTTACATAGAACGTCGGCAATGGTATATAATAAAATAATCACAAAGATTTACATAAACTCTGTTCACTTTACACAATGAAATCCCGCTGCTCCATATTTCAAGGGATCAGACAAAATTAATGACAAAACTACCGCTATGCCGAATTTTCATTTGACAAGGGGCGGGTGGGGGGGGGTAGCAGGGTGGGACAGGGGGTAGGGGCTGGGGGTGAATAATAAACGGATAGTGCATATGAGACATGAGCGTGGGGTTAGTAATGGTAAAGAAGTCAAAGCCTTCCCCACGCTTTTCCTTGTCCAACCTACCTCCTCCCCCCACCAAAAAAAAAAAAAAACAAAAAAAAACTTGCACCCTTTACAATTCACTCTATGGCAAACACTTCCAAATAATTATATATATATATATATATATATATATATATATATATATATATATATATATATATATATATATATATATATATATATATATATATATATATATATATATATATATATATATATATATGAATCCGATCATGCGTAAAAATAACTTCTACAAGGGTTAACAAATATAAAAGTGTTCCCGTGAGCCACTTCTTTTCTTTGATTAGCTTTGATTCCTCCGATGAATCAGCGTTGATATAACGGACCAAACACTGCTATGCAAACCAAACGCACACATTGTAAATCCACACCACCACTATATACCCGAAATTATTACAATTGTGTGGATCAAAACATGGCAAATAGCTTGTTATGTATACGTTATATGACATGTAAACATTTCAGATTTAAATCGCATAACACACATAGGAAGGCAGGGGTGGGGGGGGGGGGTTGAGGTAGGAGACAACAGCACAAACATATTGGATGCCAGTCCGCTTCGACTCTCCAAATTTTACCTCCCAACACCTTTCTCCAGACATACCCCTCTAAAAAAAAACAAAACAAAAAAAACAAAAAAAAAAAACTTAACCATAAATAACTTCTTATGTTCACGGTGCATGAAATCCAAACATTAATATATTAATTGCACCATGCATATTTAATAATAATAATAAACAACAACGCTTAGCAAGCCAAAATTACGCATTCTAAATTGACATAGCTACTATATACTATATTATGTGTATTATTATGTATACTTCTACATGCATAGAATGTCCACAATGGTATACAATAAAATAAGCACAAAGATTTACAGGAGCTCTGTTCCCTTTACACAATGAAATCTCTCTACTCCATATTTCAAGCGATCAGACAAAACTAAAAGACAAAGTTACCCCTATGTCGAGTTTTCATGGGGCAAGCGGTGGATGGCAGGGTGGGGGAGGGGGGAGTGGGAAGGGGAGGGGTGGTTAAAACAAAGGTAGTGGACATGGGACATGAGTCCCAGAAAACTAGTGGATACTGATAGTAATGTTAAGAGCTTCCTTGCACCTTTCTTTGTCCAGCCGAACCCCCCCATCCCCCCCCCCCAAAAAAAAAAACTAAAAAAAACACTGCACCCACTCTTTATAATTTAGTCTATGGCAAACACTTCCACATAGTTTGTTTATACACACACAACACACACATACACACACACACACACACACACACGCACACACAAACACATGCACACACAGACATCCGTCGGGGTTTTATAATTGACGTCATTTCTGTCACTTTTCATGCACGTCGTAGCGGATAGCACCAGTCAGTCAGTCCGGGCTGGAATATTAACGTCACTGTCTTCATTGTGGATACACAGCAATGAGGTAATCATGGGAATGATCAACCATTGCGGATGTGACTTCCTTCACTATGGAGATCAAATGACGTCATGACGGAAACCACCATTCAGTGCGCATGCGTAGTGTATGGTTTTTCACATCATTCTGGTCACCATGGATACACAGACAAGATTACATGACGACAGGCGCATGTGCAACAGATGCTTCTTTCACGAAACGTAAACATTTCAGGGATGCCACCAAGCAAACAACCGACGCCTTTTTTTGGTTGAAAAAAAGGTTGGATTTTGGTTGCGACGACTTCACAACCATATTCTGACCTATTACCCCAAAACCCGACTTTATTCCGACGTCGAGGCGACGTCGGCTTTCTGGCGTAATTCCGACGTTGCAAAAACGACCAAAAAGCGATGAACATTATTATCGCTCACCGAAAATGGAAGTCATTTTGAAAAAGAGGAAGAAAAAACGTAATTTTTACATGAAAATTTTAGAATTTTGATGGCGCGTCGGTATTTAACTTCCTAGATTGTAAAAATATACATGGAAAATGCTTTCGTATGTATTTCACAACAGCAGATGAATGATTAATTATCTATTAATTATATAACTCTAGTCAGTTTTAGGTCGGAATCCGACGTCGGTTCCCATTTCATATACAACCTAAAACCAACTTAATTCCTACGTCGGATTTAGGTCGGAAACCGACGTCATTCTGACGTTGAAAACCCGACGTCGGTTCCATTTCATACACAACCAAAACCGGCACGTCAGTCCGACGTCGGAAACGTCGGGTCACTGCGTCAACCCGACGTCATTCTGACGTCTTAATGTTTGCTGGACAACACAGTCACAGCGCGACCCATTCGCGTGAATGAGTTGTACTTAAAGTTGATCATAAAACAGCTGTAAAATCATGCCCCACCCCCACCCCCTCCAACCACAGCTAGCCTGACATTTTACACCGATGCAGTAATTTCTGTATAACAGAAAAATAAGCGTTTGAGTTCAAAATATCGGATATCAAATACTAAATAGATATCAGACACCCATTTTTAAGATGGATGCCAAATAAAAAAAAACAAACAGGCAGGAAGTCCGCGGTGCTGTCTTTCCCCTTCTATCACTCTCCACCCTCCCCCACCCACCCTGCGCCCTCCCTTCGATTATGCCTGGCAAATGTGTCGTATAAGAACTGCAGCCTGTTAAGTGAAAAAAATGTCATGAATAATGATTGAATATTTGCCGTTATTGTAAATTATATGAGCGTGGGGATGAAGGGAGTGTGTGTGTTGGAGGGAACGGGGGGAGGATGGGGTCTGGGGGCTCACTAACCGACTACACTAATCACCTCCCACCCCCACTCACCACGCCCGCCCGCCCCCCCCCCCGCCCTTCTCCTCCAGAAATAAGTGTTTTTCGTGGAAATTATATTAAAACATTTCCATTGTCTAAAAGGCCGAAAAGAAAACATCAGGGAAAGAAGTGGAGACAGAAAAAAAAACAGAGACACCGACTTGTTATGTTTTGCTTGTTTCTTTTTTTTTTTTTTTGTTTTTTTTGTTTTTTTTAGGAGGATTAGGATGGGAGTGAAAATGGTTTTAAAATAACTGTGATCAAATGTGATCGTGTGATTCGCTTTTGTTACACATCAGTATGAAATGGTAGCTTGTTAATTCATTAGTGGAAGGAACAGCGTTAATTTGAGAGGACTGTGTTCGCCGTGCAGTACATACAGGCGGCCTGGTATATACACAGCACCGTGAATCTCTTCATCGCTGAACGGCAGGGGAATCACTGACCAGGCATGATCACGGCTTAGCACTTGTAGACGATGGTTGTTCACATCCGCTATCAGCACATTGTCTGTGTCATCGCTGTGGCACAAGTGTGGATACAGTAACTCCCCAGGCTTCTCTCTACCCAGACGCCCCACAGTCTGCATGACCTCCCCGTCATCAGACACCACATACACGTTACATTCATACGCACAGCATGCATATATGGCTTGACTTGTGACGAGCACTGTTCCACGATGAAGATCATCACACGGCAGCGTAATGACGCGATGCCGCTGCCATGACTCACCCCGTGTGTACACTTCTATGCTAGTATTCTTATTCCTCCAGTCAAACCGCACGGCGAACAGCTTATCCTCGTACGTTGTCACACTCCAATACCAGCCTGACGCGATCTTGCTGATTCTCTCACCTGAACACACGAGTGACAAAGACACGTCAAGCTACAAAATCAACATAACTGAATTTTAACTTGAAAGAAAATCATGTTAGGTGAATGACGGCATTTGTTAAGAATGGCAAGGGATCTATTCACACCTGAGAGCGTGAGATGGTAGAGACCGTAATCGGAAGCAGCAACAAGTCCCGCGTTCTTCAATTCTGTCACCTGCCATACGTTACCCATGGCATCTGCATCAAAGCGGCCTATCTCCTCCAGCGCCTGGTTGTAGATGTACACAGCATCGCCACAACAGCTGTACAAGTGGCCTGCTATTAGTGATAACGAAGGATATTCCGTTGGAAAGAACACGCCGATATTCAGCATGTGCACAATCCTATGATCGTACCATTTACGCTCGTGCAGCCCAGACAGACGCCCGTAAGGACACCATATCTACAACACACAAACAAAACGAAAGAAAAAAGTCTACTTTGAGTAAAACTTCGCAGTAGTAAATAAAAAAACGGTTTGGGATTAGGCAGGTTTGTTTGCTTGTTTGTTATTTTGTTTGTTTGTTTGTTTTTTTTGTTGTTGTTTTTAATGATGATGAAGTAATTTTTGACTGCCCTGCTTGTGTTTATACTTCTGGTGACAACCCCTACTCCGCTCGCACACCCCCTTACCCCATCCTGTTTAAATTACACTGTCCATTACATTACCAAACAGAACAAATAGAGGTTGTGTATCATTTCCCGGGAATGCTTTTGCTGCCTCATAATTACTCGTGAAACAAGAATCTACATTTTTGCTTTTATAATGAAATCTAATGAAATAATAAAATGACTAATATATACATAAATAAATATATTAAGCCATTATTCGTGTTTTTATTTTTATTTCATGTTGCACCTGATCATCAGCTTGCCTTGATTTATAACGAAATATCAGTTCGTAAATAAATTACTATTGCAAAAACCAACATATATATAAATATATTATGTAGAATGAATGTAGTATAAATATACTTGAGATATAATAGAGATATACTACAAATGTACTAGTGATATGCTAAATATATATTAGGAATGTAATAGAGATATACTGGTGAGATAATAGACATATAATAGAAATAAACAGAGATTAACAACGTGGATGCATCGCAACTACAAAATATAAAATAGACCTGAGAACGGGGGGTTTTGGGTCGGGGGATTTAGGCCGCCGAGGGGTTTTAGTCGGGGATGGGGGGTTCACGAGGAGGGGGTTAGGGCCGGGGGGGGGGGGTTGGTTGGGGGAATTTGGGCCTAGACTCAGACTTTTGTGTAATATATCTCAGGTGATGAAAGCTCAATCTTGATGGGATTCTTCTTTCGTATGTCCGAAAGATTCTGTCAAATCTTGTCGAGAGTAGAGCGATTCATGGCATATGTATGCATTTTAAATAAGTTCTTGTGTGCAAAATAGCTCGAAAACGGAAAGTTTTGTCAAGTTCAAAGTTTGCATGACTATTTTTTGAATCTGTCAGAGGACTGGATAAACTTTAGATACATGTGGCGGAATTAGAAAAAACTATGAGTCATCACTTAAAATCTTGTGTGAACAGGCCGAAACCCTCCCCCCGGCCTGGACTTGTTAGTATTGAAGCTATTCACTAAATTACCCATTCAAGTGAATCACAATAGATATAAGTCACATCTATCGTAAGAGAAATTGTAATTTGTAAACTCAACTGATCTCACAACCAGCACATTAATTGCAATTTTTAATGTGTACAAACTCATCAATCGTAAGAGCAATTGCAATTTCAAAAACTGAGTGCTATCATCAATGGATGCATGAAGTTTCTTTTATAATGATGATCAATTACTTCAGTGGTTCAGAAATTCCAGTTTTAAGCGCCGTGTGATCTCTTCAGTGGGCATTTGAAGTGTAATAACAACGTGGATGCATCGCAACTACAATATATAATATAGACCTGAGAACGGGGGTTTTGGGTCGGAGGGTTTAGGCCGCCGAAGGGGTTTTACTCGGTGGGGGGTTCACGAGGGGGGTTAGGGCCGGGGGGGGGGGGTTGGTTGGGGGAGTTTGGGCCTAGACTCAGACTTTTGTGTAATATATCTCAGGTGATGAAAGCTCAATCTTGATGTGATTCTTCTTTCGTATGTCAGAAAGATTCTGTCAAATCTTGTCGAGAGTAGAGCGATTCATGGCATATGTATGCATTTTAAATAAGTTCTTGTGTGCAAAATAGCTCGAAAACGGAAAGTTTTGTCAAGTTCAAAGTTTGCATGACTATTTTTCTAATCTGCAAGAGGACTGGATCAACTTGAGACACTTCTGGCATAATAAGGAATTATGACGTCATCACTTAAAATCTTGTGTGTCCAGTTTCTGTGTCGCTAAACATGTAAAAAGGCTCAAACTTGGTATAATTGTTGCTTTTCTGGTTTGAAAATTAAATCTTGTAGTGACGGGAACAAACGATAGCACCACGTTACGGTACTTCATCACGTAAAATATGCATATAATTGGAAGAAGATCTCGTCTGCATGATATCATAACGTACCGACTTCAACTTTTACAAGAATATTGCTTGTTTCAGTAGGACGGCTGATATCTTTTGACGCGCAAAATAAAGTTAAGCAAAGTCTATGACGTAAAAGATTTCTCATCCGTTCAACATTGGAACAAGACGAAAGTGGGAATGTTAATTCGTAGCTCTGAAAGTTTCTGACAAACTTTTCTCGGAGTAGAGCGATCAAAAACAGCATATGACGTTATTACGTAAACAGTTATTTGTTAGCTAAAGTATCGACAAGCACCTAGCTATTCCTTGGAAAAGTGGCACGGTTTTTGTTAAACGTATGCATATTTATAAACTAGGCTGAGGATGTTAGGTTTTTTTTAAATTATCGAACGTTGCCGTTCTTTAGAAGACTTAGAAACACTGACAACGTAACTTTATCCATGGCTAATCCTTATATATCGTGGAATTAACCTCATTTCAGCTATTACGTAACACATCTCACTCACTGGTCAGTGTCAGTTGTGGTACATTATGCGCATTTTGATCAGGCAGGTGTTTGGGAAAACACTCAACGCCTCCCCCTCCCACTCACTCATTCCACTTACGTTTTAGTCACAGTCGTGTCAGAATTTTGGGACATGGGGAAGGATACGAATTCCCTTGAGTTTTTACACAGAATTCAGAAATAAAAGCAAGGAATTTCATGCTCAGTAAGATCTAGTCAAGTAGTTTTCGTATGGTTGTCAAGCTGCTCTACATAAGGGAGTGATTGTGTTACGGTTAGTATTTTTGCAGTATCTGGAAGTGTTTTTCCCTTCTGAAGCGAGTCATTTGATATCCTGTTTTATGACAACCAGTTCACCTCCCCCCTCTAACTAAGGCGAGTCATCTGTTTCGCAGTTACGAAGAATGCCTTTCTAGCTCTAGTCTGTACCTTAACCAAACTAGAACACAGCCTTACCGTAGCGTTGGGAAAGTCATACAATAAATGCTGCCTGTCCTGACCACCTTTCAGACCCAGATAAAATGACATATAGAAAAACCTGTTTTAGCGACCACCTTCCAGACATGGATAAAAAGGTGCACCCTAAACCTTTTGGTACTGAGCATCTTCCGGACCTAGATTAAACCTGGATATGCAAAGAAGAAAGAAGACTGAAAGTCAAGTTACGCACGCACTCTCCATCCCTTCCCAAACGGGATAAAGGTGATACGCAACCCGACTTCGGGGCACATGAGATATACTTATTGAGATATAATTATGTAAGTTACATTAACTTGTTCAAATAAATCTTTGTGAAAGTGCTTTTGGGTGAGTGTGTGTGTGTGTGTTTTGTTTTTTTACAAATTATTGAAAATGGTTATTGGAAATTATTTCAGTGAGGGAGGCATTTGTTTTTGTTTACAAGAAACAAAACAAACAGATTTCAATTGAAAGTGTGTGATATAAGCACTGATCGCTTTAGTCTGGAATGTGCTAGTTGTTGCACTAGGAATATAACGGATATTTTCTATGATTAACTTGCTTTATCATTTTATAATATTTAAAAAGTTAATTTAAACTGTACCTGCGATTGAGTTTTGAAGATCCCATTAGTTATCTGAGAATCGAACTCAGGGTGAGCCTGTAAAAGCTCAAGATGTGCATAAGATTTGATGTTAGCCGCAATGTGACTTGCTGTGTCGCCTCTGTTATCTTGAATATTGACTAAAATCTTCTTGTGAGACAACAAGGCTGCGGTATTTTCTATTTTGTCGTACATGACGGTCACATGAAGTGGCGCCCGGTGTTTATTGTCCTTCATGTTTGCATCAATATTTGATAAACAAAGTAGAAAGGTTGTGAGTTTTGAATTATATCGTTTACATGCCACATGCAGTGGCGTTTCTCCAGAAGAATCAGTGAAATTTATCATCTCTGGTTCAGTTTCAAGTAATAGTTTGCATTTGTCGATTTGCTCACTGCCACACGCTCTGTGTAGGCATCTCCGACCGCTTGAGTCTCTTATAAGCTTTGTGCCAACTTTCAATAGCGTTTTTAACATATCTGCCGATCCCTTTTCACACATTTCTACAAACGTGACATTTGTCTTATTCACTTCGTCTACGGTTTTTCCCTCTACGTTTGTTACAGAAGATTCATACTTAGGATGGGACTGAATGAGACCTAAAATATCTTTGTATTCTTTCATGGATGCATGATGTGCTGCCGTATTTCCTTTTACATCAACGGAATTAATGTTGATTGTTTTACTGCGAAGGAGTATTTCCACACAGTTTGAATTGTTTTGCTGAACAGCCACATGTAGAGCAGTAAATCCTGCGGTATTTTGTACATTTGGTTGGCATTTTGCATGATCAACTATCAAGCCAAGAATTTCGCGATGATTTTTAATGACAGCGATATGAAGAATACTTTCTCCTTCTATGTCCTTGATCGCGAGATTGGTTTCTGGATGTGCAAGCAACACACGAACGTTGTCGGTTTGTCCGGCGAAGATTGCAATGTGCATTGCGGTTTTCCCTTCAGGTGTGACAGTGTTAACATCACATTCCTTTGAAAGAAGCTCGAGCACCCTTGGGTCACAATTCTTTGCTGCCAGATGTATAGGGTAGAACTCAGCTTTGTTTTTGAGGAACATCTGTTTACGTTCGTGTTTAAGTAATATTTTCGTCTTTAGAAAAGCGTCAACCTCACTCTGGCATGCTTTGTGCATTGGAGTTTCGCCTTCGCTGTCTTTGATGCAAATTGCTCCTTCTGTCAAAAGATCTTGCACGTTGTTGGCATCATCTTCTTGTGCAGCCCTAAGAAGTTCTAAATTAAGTGGATTTTCTTGATCAGCTGTTAATTCAGCATTATTTGTAAGGTAATCAATGCAACCTGGAAAGTCCTTTAATTTTTGTACTATTTCAGCAAAACCATGAGCCGATGCATGGTGCAATGCGGTATCGCCGTTGCAGTCTTGCATGTTAACGTTTATCTTGGGGCAAAGTAAAAGAATGTTAACAACCTTTATTCGTCCAAAATGAGAACCTACGTGTAACGGGGAGAGAAATTTATTTGATAAAGCATTGACGTCGGCATCGTTATCTAACAGTATTTTCGCTATTGTATGGTCAATGCAAGTAGCTGCAACATGAAGTGGCGTACTGTTATTTTTGTTACAATGCCTGATCAGGGAACTATTTTCTTTTATAATTAGTTCAACTTTTTCTCTCGGTTCAGTCGGACTTCGGCACGCTTTGTGTAGAGCCGTATCAAGATTGTTATCCACCGAGTTGATATCTGCGCCACAGTTCAGTACCTCTTTTACAAATGCAGCAGTGGAATGCAGACTTGCCAAACACAAAACTGTTGTTTTTCGCATGGATTCGTCTAGTATTTCTGTATTGATGTCATTATTGACCAACAATTTGACCATTTGCATATTTCCAATTCGTAAGGCAATTCACATTATGGCAGGCTGCTGGGAAGCTAAAAAATGTTTGTCCATTCTTTTGATAAGGAACTGGAAAAGTCTCACTTTCTCTTTGTTTGCTGCTATATGAATTGGAAGGTATTTCACTCGATTTGCTACGTTTACTTGTGTTTTGTCAAAGGTAAGAAGGATTTCTGCCTTCTGTAGTTCCTCCGTGTTGCTGAGACAGACCTTATGCAATGGCGTTTCTCCATAAACATCTGAAATACAAATGGCACCATTGTTGAGCAATATTTGCACATCTGTAGCTGATCCATCTTTCGCTTTATCCAGAAGCTTCCAATTGATCGGATTTTCCTCATCAGCCGTAAATCCATCTTTATTTTTAAGTTCCTTGTTGCAGTTTGGATGTTGCTTTAGTTTTTGAATAATTTTTCTACGAGATTGACTTGACGCATAGTGCAATGCAGTATCGTCGTTTTCATCTTGAATATTTTCATCTACGCCAGCATGAAGTAAGATGTCAACAGCGTTGTTCAGACCATAGTATGATGCAATTTGTAGCGGTGTTGTACCTTTTTCGGATACTGCGTTGACATTGGCTCCCCTATCAAGCAATCGTTGGAGCACTGTGTGATCGCTGTTTAAAACAGCAATATGCAACGGAGTGATTCCCGTTTTGTTACTCCGATTTAGTAAATCTTTATTGTGACTAAGGAGTAGATCGAAGTAGTATGAAAACGACAGTTCTACTGCACTTTGTGACGTCATACTGTCTGGAAATGACGTCATAGCGTCTGGACCGGAAGTGCTGTCTGGACCGGAAGTGACGTCATCATGTCTGGACCGGAAGTGACGTCATCATGTCTGGACCGGAAGTGACGTCATCATGTCTGGACCGGAAGTCATGATAAGCGTTAGGATAGGCGCGACCATCTGTGACGTCATCATGACGTCATACTGAGATGATGCTGTCTGGAGCGAAAGTGGTTTGGCCGAGTCAATCAACATGAAGCCAATGAACTCGTCTGGAGCGGATTTCTGCCCCACTTTATGACGTCATACTGTCTGGAAGTGACGTCATCATGTCTGGAGCGGATTTCTGCCCCACTTTATGACGTCATACTGTCTGGAAGTGACGTCATCATGTCTGGAGCGGATTTCTGGCCCACTTTATGACGTCATACTGTCTGGAAGTGACGTCATAGCGTCTGGACCGGAAGTGTTGTCTGGAGCGGAAGTCATGATAAGCGTTAGGATAAGCGCGGCCATCCATGACGTGAAAATGGCGTCATGATGACGTCATACTGTCTGGAGCGAAAGTCTGGAGCGAAAGTTGTTTGGCTACGCCTTGTTTACGCCATAGTTACCTTAGTTACGCCTTAGTTGCGCCTTCGCTACAGTGGTTACACCTTAGTTACGCCTTAGTTACCTTAGTTACGCCTTGATTACGCCTTAGTTACCTTAGTTACGCCTTAGTGACGCCTTGGTTACAGTGGTTACTCCTTAGTTACGCCTTAGTTACCTTAGTTACGCCTTGGTGACGCCTTAGTTACCTTAGTTACGCCTTGGTTACGCCTTAGTTACCTTAGTTACTCCTTAGTTACGCCTTAGTTACCTTAGTTACGCCTTGGTTACGCCTTAGTTGCCTTAGTTACTCCTTAGTTACGCCTTAGTTACGCCTTAGTTACCTTAGTTACGCCTTAGTTACCTTAGTTACGCCTTGGTTACGCCTTAGTTACGCCTTAATTACCTTAGTTACGCCTTAGTTACGCCTTAGTTACGCCTTAGTTACCTTAGTAACGCCTTGGTTACGCCTTAGTTACCTTAGTTACGCATTAGTGACGCCTTGGTTACAGCGGTTACACCTTAGTTACGCCTTAGTTACCTTAGTTACGCCTTAGTTACCTTAGTTACGCCTTAGTTACGCCTTAGTTACGCCTTAATTACCTTAGTTACGCCTTGGTTACGCCTTAGTTACCTTAGTTACGCCTTAGTTACGCCTTAGTTACGCCTTAATTACCTTAGTTACGCCTTAGTTACCTTAGTTACTCCTTAGTTACGCCTTAGTTACGCCTTTATTTCCTTAGTTACGCCTTAGTTACGCCTTGATTTCCTTAGTTACGCCTTAGTTACGCCTTGGTTACAGTAGTTACACCTTAGTTACGCCTTAGTTACCTTAGTTACGCCTTAGTTACGCCTTAGTTACGCCTTAGTTACCTTAGTTACGCCTTAGTTACGCCTTAATTACCTTAGTTACGCCTTAGTTACCTTAGTTACTCCTTAGTTACGCCTTAGTTACGCCTTAATTACCTTAGTTACGCCTTAGTTACCTTAGTTACGCCTTAGTTACGCCTTAGTTACCTTAGTTACGCCTTAGTTACGCCTTAGTTGCGCCTTAGTTACATCTTGTTTGCGCCTTAGTTACCTTAGCTACGCAAAAACGAGATAACTTTTGTTGTAGTTGAGCGATTTGCATGAAAATTTTACCGTTTGATTCAGTTTTATATCTAGTTTTAACATTAAGTGATCACAGGCTATTTACGCCGGTGGTTGTATGCATCATGGATTCACCTTAAAAGTTTTTAAACTTAAAAGTAAGATAACTTTCGTTATGGTTGACCGATTTGAATGAAAATTTCACCGTTGGATTCAGTTTGATGTCTTAGTTTTACAGTAGTTTATGCATAGGTAGGTTGTTGGAATGGCGCGCGCCCACCATTTAAACATGTGTTTGAATAAGTTTTACGTCAAACTATTGTTCAACAAGTTGTTTAGCAATTGTACAACAATTGTTCAACAAGCTGTTGTTGAACATGTTCAACATGTTGTTGAACATGTTCAACATGTTCAACATGTTCAACATGTTCAACAAGTTGAACATGTTCAACATGTTCAACATGTTCAACAACATGTTCAACATGTTCAACATGTTCAACATGTTCAACAACATGTTCAACAAGTTGAACATGTTCAACATGTTCAACATGTTGTTGCACAAGTTGAACATGTTCAACATGTTCAACTTGTTCAACAACATGCTGTTTAACAAATTGTTCAACAAGTTGTAGTTCAAGCAAAGAAAAAACAAGACATATGTTGAATAGGTTTATTAATACATTTAAATACACTTAAATACACTTAAATACATTTAACTACACTTAAATACACTTAAATACACTTAAATACACTTAAATACATACAGCTTAAATCTTTAACAATATTACAATATTTGTTGATCTACAAAGTCTTTATTATAAAGTTTAGTCAAATAAGTCTATTTTTCTTCATCTGCTTCACTCTGTTCACTGGCATCCATATCACTTTTTTCGTCGCTGCTTTCATCTTCCTCCTCCTCATCTAGAAGCTCTTCAAAGAATGCATCGTTTCTTCTTATAGCCGCCTTTAGTGCCTTTGAATACTCGTAATGTTTTTCATCAACAAAGTAATTGAAGTCTTCTAAAATGGTTTCATAATGTTCGTTTTGTTGTAGACGTTGGGCATATTTGAATAGTCTCATAAACAGTTGTTTAAGTCGACGCTTATAAATGGGTCGAAAGTCATCACTTGCTATGTCACGCGCATCTTCAAGCCCTTGTTCTTCATATTCTGAAACCTTTTCTTGAAATTTCTTATCATATTCATCGTAGACTTCTTGAACCATATCATACCAAACAGAGTCTGTTTCTGACTCACTTTCAGAGTCTGTTTCTGACTCACTTTCAGAGCTGCCGTCATCATCACCCTCAACACAATGTTCCATATGTTTGAACAAAGCTTCTTGACTGTTGTATAATGCACCACATTCTGTACAAGCATGTGCATTCTTTTCAGTCATGTTGACGCTTTGACTTTCCATAGAAGACTCATCTAAAGTTTCAGTGATAGGTGGTTTTACAGGGTTTTCCACATCTATCTCCAATTCTTCTTCTTCTGAAGTGTGAGCATTCTTTAAGTGCCTTTTAAGACTTTGTGGCCAATTGTAAGATTTCAAACAAATGTTGCATTTATACATCCTTTCGGTTCAACATGCACTTTTCAAATGATGAAAAAGCCTTTAAACATAGCCTTATATACAACTTGTTGAACAACATGTTGAACATGTTCAACATGTTGTTGAACATGTTGTTGAACATGTTGTTGAACATGTTGTCTATGCCTAGGGGAGTTTAACGTCATGACGTCATTATGACGTCATCATTATGACGTCATTATTACGTCATCATTATGACGTCATAATGACGTCATTGGAACAGGCGCATGCTTTGTCAATGAAATGCATGTCTCACTCTTCCTTTTATGCTACTTAGATGTAATCAAAATATGGTGTGTAACTCGTCAAAAATGCCAAACTTGTAAAAATTGCTGATTTTGACGAGTTACACACCATATTTTGATTACATCTAAGTAGCATAAAAGGAAGAGTGAGACATGCATTTCATCCATATCAAACAGCAATAAATTCTGCTGAGTCAGTTTTTGACAAAGCATGCGCCTGTTCCAATGACGTCATTATGACGTCATAATGATGACGTAATAATGACGTCATAATGATGACGTCATAATGACGTCATGACGTTAAACTCCCCTAGGCATAGACAACATGTTCAACAACATGTTCAACAACATGTTCAACAACATGTTGAACATGTTCAACATGTTGTTCAACAAGTTGTATATAAGGCTATGTTTAAAGGCTTTTTCATCATTTGAAAAGTGCATGTTGAACCGAAAGGATGTATAAATGCAACATTTGTTTGAAATCTTACAATTGGCCACAAAGTCTTAAAAGGCACTTAAAGAATGCTCACACTTCAGAAGAAGAAGAATTGGAGATAGATGTGGAAAACCCTGTAAAACCACCTATCACTGAAACTTTAGATGAGTCTTCTATGGAAAGTCAAAGCGTCAACATGACTGAAAAGAATGCACATGCTTGTACAGAATGTGGTGCATTATACAACAGTCAAGAAGCTTTGTTCAAACATATGGAACATTGTGTTGAGGGTGATGATGACGGCAGCTCTGAAAGTGAGTCAGAAACAGACTCTGAAAGTGAGTCAGAAACAGACTCTGTTTGGTATGATATGGTTCAAGAAGTCTACGATGAATATGATAAGAAATTTCAAGAAAAGGTTTCAGAATATGAAGAACAAGGGCTTGAAGATGCGCGTGACATAGCAAGTGATGACTTTCGACCCATTTATAAGCGTCGACTTAAACAACTGTTTATGAGACTATTCAAATATGCCCAACGTCTACAACAAAACGAACATTATGAAACCATTTTAGAAGACTTCAATTACTTTGTTGATGAAAAACATTACGAGTATTCAAAGGCACTAAAGGCGGCTATAAGAAGAAACGATGCATTCTTTGAAGAGCTTCTAGATGAGGAGGAGGAAGATGAAAGCAGCGACGAAAAAAGTGATATGGATGCCAGTGAACAGAGTGAAGCAGATGAAGAAAAATAGACTTATTTGACTAAACTTTATAATAAAGACTTTGTAGATCAACAAATATTGTAATATTGTTAAAGATTTAAGCTGTATGTATTTAAGTGTATTTAAGTGTATTTAAGTGTATTTAAGTGTAGTTAAATGTATTTAAGTGTATTTAAGTGTATTTAAATGTATTAATAAACCTATTCAACATATGTCTTGTTTTTTCTTTGCTTGAACTACAACTTGTTGAACAATTTGTTAAACAGCATGTTGTTGAACAAGTTGAACATGTTGAACATGTTCAACTTGTGCAACAACTTGTTGAACATGTTGTTGAACATGTTGAACATGTTGAACATGTTGAACATGTTGTTGAACATGTTGAACATGTTGAACATGTTCAACTTGTTGAACATGTTGAACATGTTGAACATGTTGAACATGTTCAACAACATGTTGAACATGTTCAACAACAGCTTGTTGAACAATTGTTGTACAATTGCTAAACAACTTGTTGAACAATAGTTTGACGTAAAACTTATTCAAACACATGTTTAAATGGTGGGCGCGCGCCATTCCAACAACCTACCTATGCATAAACTACTGTAAAACTAAGACATCAAACTGAATCCAACGGTGAAATTTTCATTCAAATCGGTCAACCATAACGAAAGTTATCTTACTTTTAAGTTTAAAAACTTTTAAGGTGAATCCATGATGCATACAACCACCGGCGTAAATAGCCTGTGATCACTTAATGTTAAAACTAGATATAAAACTGAATCAAACGGTAAAATTTTCATGCAAATCGCTCAACTACAACAAAAGTTATCTCGTTTTTGCGTAGCTAAGGTAACTAAGGCGCAAACAAGATGTAACTAAGGCGCAACTAAGGCGTAACTAAGGCGTAACTAAGGCGTAACTAAGGTAACTAAGGCGTAACTAAGGCGTAACTAAGGTAACTAAGGCGTAACTAAGGTAATTAAGGCGTAACTAAGGCGTAACTAAGGAGTAACTAAGGTAACTAAGGCGTAACTAAGGTAAAATTAAGGCGTAACTAAGGCGTAACTAAGGTAACTAAGGCGTAACTAAGGCGTAACTAAGGCGTAACTAAGGTAACTAAGGCGTAACTAAGGTGTAACTACTGTAACCAAGGCGTAACTAAGGCGTAACTAAGGAAATCAAGGCGTAACTAAGGCGTAACTAAGGAAATAAAGGCGTAACTAAGGCGTAACTAAGGAGTAACTAAGGTAACTAAGGCGTAACTAAGGTAATTAAGGCGTAACTAAGGCGTAACTAAGGCGTAACTAAGGTAACTAAGGCGTAACCAAGGCGTAACTAAGGTAATTAAGGCGTAACTAAGGCGTAACTAAGGCGTAACTAAGGTAACTAAGGCGTAACTAAGGTAACTAAGGCGTAACTAAGGTGTAACCACTGTAACCAAGGCGTCACTAATGCGTAACTAAGGTAAATAAGGCGTAACCAAGGCGTAACTAAGGTAACTAAGGCGTAACTAAGGAGTAACTAAGGTAACTAAGGCGTCACTAAGGCGTAACTACTGTAACCAAGGCGTAACTAAGGCGTAACTAAGGTAATTAAGGCGTAACTAAGGCGTAACCAAGGCGTAACTAAGGTAACTAAGGCGTAACTAAGGTAACTAAGGCGTAACTAAGGCGTAACTAAGGAGTAACTAAGGTAACTAAGGCGTAACCAAGGCGTAACTAAGGTAACTAAGGCGTAACTAAGGAGTAACTAAGGTAACTAAGGCGTAACCAAGGCGTAACTAAGGTAACTAAGGCGTAACCAAGGCGTAACTAAGGTAACTAAGGCGTAACTAAGGAGTAACCACTGTAACAAGGCGTCACTAAGGCGTAACTAAGGTAACTAAGGCGTAATCAAGGCGTAACTAAGGTAACTAAGGCGTAACTAAGGTGTAACCACTGTAGCGAAGACGCAACTAAGGCGTAACTAAGGTAACTATGGCGTAAACAAGGCGTAGCCAAACAACTTTCGCTCCAGACTTTCGCTCCAGACAGTATGACGTCATCATGACGCCATTTTCACGTCATGGATGGCCGCGCTTATCCTAACGCTTATCATGACTTCCGCTCCAGACAACACTTCCGGTCCAGACGCTATGACGTCACTTCCAGACAGTATGACGTCATAAAGTGGGCCAGAAATCCGCTCCAGACATGATGACGTCACTTCCAGACAGTATGACGTCATAAAGTGGGGCAGAAATCCGCTCCAGACATGATGACGTCACTTCCAGACAGTATGACGTCATAAAGTGGGGCAGAAATCCGCTCCAGACGAGTTCATTGGCTTCATGTTGATTGACTCGGCCAAACCACTTTCGCTCCAGACAGCATCATCTCAGTATGACGTCATGATGACGTCACAGATGGTCGCGCCTATCCTAACGCTTATCATGACTTCCGGTCCAGACATGATGACGTCACTTCCGGTCCAGACATGATGACGTCACTTCCGGTCCAGACATGATGACGTCACTTCCGGTCCAGACAGCACTTCCGGTCCAGACGCTATGACGTCATTTCCAGACAGTATGACGTCACAAAGTGCAGTAGAACTGTCGTTTTCATACTACTACTTTGCTTTTATAATGAAATAATAAAATGAATAAATATATACATAAATAAATATATTAAGCCTTATTCGTGTTTTTATTTCCTATTTATGTTGCAACTTATGAAACTTGTATCATCAGCTTGCCTTGATTTATAACGAAATATAAGTTCGTAAATCAATTACTATTGCGAATATATATATATATATATATATATATATATATGTATATATATATATATATATATATATATATATATATACATATATATATATATCATGTAGTATAAATGTAGTATAGATATCCTTAAGATATAATAGAGATATACTAGAGTATTATAGATATATAATAGAATAGAGATACGCTAGAGATATAATTTTTCTATTCTATCTCTCATATCTCTAGTTTATCGCAATGTTTTTCTCTATTTAATCTCTCGCATATCTCTGAGATTTTCTATTATATCTCCATAATATCTGCATTATATCTGTTATATATCTGTGATGTCTATATTAGATCAATCTTATACCTCTGTTATATCTATAGTGTATCTCTATCATATCTATGATATATGTTATATCTCTTTCATATGTCTATTATATCTCTGTTATATTTCCATTATATCTATATTATGTCTCAGTTATATTCATATTATTTCTCTGTTGTATCTATTATATTTCAATTATATCTATTATATCTATGCTTTTTATATATCAATTATATATTAATTACATCTATGTCACGTCCTTGTTATATCTCTATTATATCTATATTAAATCTACATTGTATCTATATTAGACCTCTGTTATATTTATATATTTATATATAAATATTCTCTGTTCTATATGTATTATCTTTAATTGTATTTCTTATATGTATATAATGTCTCTGTTAAATGTGTATTATATGTCTATTATATCTATATCATATCCCTAGTTTTTCTGTATTATATCTATATCATCTCTCTGTTATATCTCTATTACATCTGTATTATATCTATATTATATATATATATATTTTATCTCTATTATATCTATATCATCTCTGTTATATTTCTACTATATCTCTGTTATATCTTTATTATATTTCTCTTATATCTCTTTTATCTCTATAATATATCTATATTACATTTGTATTGTATCTCATTTGTTTGTCTATTATATCTCTATATTATATCTATATTTTCTCTTTATTAAATCTGTGGTATATATCTCTGTTATATTTGTTTTGCATTATTTGTATTATCTCTTATATATGTTATATCTCTTTTATACACTTAGGGAGACCATTTGTATATTTTTTACCTTTGAGTTTAGAAAGACAAAAATTACCAAAAAATGTTCCTATACGTGGTAGATAATGGATGTGATTTTTTCTTTTTGTCATATTAAGTAGCAAAAAATAAACAAAAAAGTTGGTCTACGTATTTTTTCTATATTTTCCTTAGCATTTTAGGCGATCTGGCTAAAACCACGGAATTTCCCGGGTCTCTCCAAGTGTGTGGTTTAATGCTCTGTATATTTGGTCTCCCAAAGTAGCATATTTTGATACTAGTTGGGTGTTTTTAAAGACTTGTTTTAAACCTATGTTTATTATTAGTATTATTTGTTATGTATATGCATTGTTTATAAGTTATACGTATGTACGACAGCCTTGAGAGATGACACTATACACATATTACCAATGACTGCGTTATTTGGTTCTACTTTGCATGTAAATATGTGCAAGATGCTTCATGTTTCTAGGTTAAAATATTGTTACATGACATTTAAACTCTGCAACATTACTCAGGAAAGAAAGAATTGAAGCAGTAATTAATGATAAACAAAATGTTTCTTCAAGATGTATATATGGTCGCCTTAAGTCGGTTTATACAAATAGAAATATACAACCAGCAATAAGGAGACCATATCTTTTTCATGAATATGTGCAAGATTTTTATATTATTTAGACAAAACAGTGCTAAATGTTATTTTAAATTCCTTAAAAATTATTTTGGTAGGCAAAAAAAGAATAGTGAATATTTAAAAAATGCCCTTTAGAGTGTTTTTTATAAATGTGAAGCATAGTCCCCCTATGGCGGTTTACACGCTATATATATATATAAAGTAAAGATACGTTTTATTACGTCATAATGTTTATTACGTCATAATGCATCTTGCTCTAAAGTGTTCGTTTCTTTGAAAAAGTGCCTGTTTACAGTGCTAAATTATCCTTTCCTTCAATTTCGTGCTAAACCATGTGTAAGCATGTTGAGCAATTAAAAGGGTAAAAATACTGGTTGCTGTAACATTTTTAAATACATAATATATAGCGGATCTTAAATAAAAATGACAGTTTTCCTCGGTCTCCTTAAAGCTGATTTTTCGGCACTAATGTTTATACGATGTAAAAAGTTTAGAATCAAATTAAAAGCTTGTTATCAAGTGTCAACAAGCAAATTTAATTTTAAACCAAAGTACATTATATTTCCTATGCCATAAAATCATTCGCTTTTTGTTTACTGTGTAGTTTCGTAACGTTTAAACACGCTAAGAATTAAGAAGACCTACTTTTGGTCTCCCAAAATTTTTGGTCTCCCTAATACTGATTTTTTTTTGCAAAAATGGTCCCCGTATTGCTGGAGGTACACTTCTTTATATATATATATATATATATATATATATATATATATATATATATATATATATATATATATATATATATATATATATATATATATATAGATAGATCTAAAACCAGTCATAGGGAGACCATGCCTTTAATATAGCACTTAGGGAGACCATTTGTATATTTTTTACCTTTGAGTTTAGAAAGACAAAAATTACCAAAAAATGTTCCTATACGTTGTAGATAATGGGTGTGATTTTTTCTTCTTGTCATATTAAGTAGCAAAAAATAAACAAAAAAGTTGGTCTACGTATTTTTTCTAGATTTTCCTTAGCATTTTAGGCGACCTGGCTAAAACCACGGAATTTCCCGGGTCTCCGTAAGTGTGTGGTTTAATGCTCTGTATATTTGGTCTCCCAAAGTAGCATATTTTGCTACTAGTTGGGTGTTTTTGAAGATTTATTTTAAACCTATGTTTATTATTATTGTTATTTGTTATGTATATGCATTGTGTATAAGTTATACGCATGTACGACAGCCTTAATAGATGACACTATGCACATATTACCAATGACTGTGCCATTTAGTTCTACTTAGCATGCAAATATGTGCAAGATGCTTCATGTTTCTGGTTAAAATATTGTTACATGACATTTAAACTCTGTAGCATTACTTAGGAAAGAAAAGAATAGAAGTAGTAATTAATGATAAATAAAATGTCTCTTCAAGTTGTATATATGGTGGCCTTAAGTCCGGTTATACACCCAGAAATATAAAACCAGCAATAAGGAGACCATATATTTTTCATGAATATGTGCAAGATTTTTATATTATTAAGACAAAAAAGTGCTAAATGTTATTTTAAATTCCTTAGAAAGCATTTTGGTAGGCAAAAAAAGAGTATTGAATATTAAAAATGGCATTTGAAGTGTTTTGTATAAGTGTGAAGCATAGTCCCCTTAAGTCGGTTTACATACTATATATATATATATATAAATTAGGGATACGTTTCATTACGTCATAATGTTTATTACGTCATAATGCATCTTGCTCTCAATTGTTCGTTTCTTTGAAAAAAATGCCTGTTTACAGTGCTAAATTATCCTTTTCTTCAATTTCGTGCAAACCATGTATAAGCATGTTGAGCAGTTAAGGAAAAAAATACTGGTTGCTATAATATTTTTAAATACGTTATATATAGCGGATCTTAAATAAAAATGGCAGTTTTCCCCGGTCTCCTTAAAGCTGATTTTTTGGCACTAATGTTTATACAAGGTATAAAGTTTAGGATCAAATTGAAAGCTTGTTATCAAGTTTCAACACATAAATTTAATTTTAAACCAAAGTATGTTATATTCGCTATGCCATAAAATCATTCGTTTTTTGTTGGCTGAGTAGTTTCGTAACGTTTAAACACGCTAAGAATTAAGGAGACCTACTTTTGGTCTCCCTAAATTTTTGGTCTCCCTAATACTGGTTTTTTAGCAAAAATGGTCCCCGTATTGCTGGAGGTACACTTCTATATATATATATATATATATATATATATAGAGAGAGAGAGAGAGAGAGATCTGCAACCAGTCATAGGGGGGACCATGCCTTATATACAGCACTTGGGGAGACTATTTTGAAAAAAATAATATATTTTTTAGTTGTTAATTTTAAAACAGAATATAGTGTATTCACTATGTTATAGAATCATTCGTTTTTTGTTTACTATTTGGTCTCCTTAAATTTTTGGTCTCCTTAATACTGTCGTTTTTAGAAAAATGGTCTCCTTATTGCTGGTTGAATTGTTTGAGAAAATAAGTCTCCTGAATTACAAGAAATTACACACACACACACACACGCACACACACACACACACACACACATATATATATAAACTTCTATATTATCTGTACAATATCTACGGTATCTCTATTATATCTATGTTTTGTCTATGTTATATCTGTCTGATGTCTCTGTTATATCTATGTACGTCTTTATTGTTTCTCTTTTATATATCCCTATTTTCTCTATTTTATCTCTGTTAAGTCTATATTATGTTTTCTCCATGTTATAACGATGTTATATCTTTATTATATCAATTTTATATCTCTATTGTATCTCTAGTTTATATATTAAAGGGAAACAGGCCAAGTTCCTACTGGGCAAGTCCCTGCAAAGTAAGTCCCTACCGGTCAAGTCCCTGCTGGACAACTCCATACTTAGATATATTACAAATATTATAGACATGTTATAGACAATTTATAGATATATCATATTTCATTCATTGCAACATATATGCTCCACGAGAATAAAATGCGATTGATGGAATGTATCTGAGCAGACATCGCACACTTTGTAAACAAACTGAAGTACACGGCCTTGAGATCTGACTTTTACGAACGGTTAGATAACATCACCCTAGATGGCTTAGCATCCTGTGAATATTCGAATAATCTTTCCTGCTTAGAAAAATCATTTTTTCATTACCGTGGGATTTTTCTCCCTCTTTATTTATTTTCTTTTTTGTTTCGGAGATTTCTAATTAACCAATGTTAGACTGTATTGGCAGACTACATTGCAATTCTGTATATGTATGAAAGATGAAACTGAATTGAAATAATCTTCACCGCGATCTATCAGGTTAATCTCAAACTGATCAAACGCTGTTGTGCTTCAAAGCACCGCACTCTGTTGATGTGAATTGTTTGTACATATGTGTGCTATAATTCCTACTAGTGGTGTCCAGTACGAATGTTTTAGTTAATAACGGAGAAGTTCCAAAAAGTTTTAATTCCAAAATTATAAGTGAACGTATAATTAGGGATCTCCGTAGCAGGATCATATTTTGACCATTAGAAACTGCGATAAATACTCTTTATATAATAGTGATGAAACACTCAGAACCTCACTGAAACTTTGAAAATTTCTAAAATGTGAGTAATTAATCAAAATATTATCACTGGACACAACTTTTATTCCTATATTTAAATATTGTAGGTGAGGCAGTATATTTTTTGGGCGGACATACAAAATTTCTCCCTGCCCAACCTTTGCGGATAATGGTAAGTACCCTTTGGCCTTTTATTCAAAGATGTGGAAATGAGCACCCACCTTACACCCACTCGGATTCGACCCAAAGTTTGCATTGGTGAAAAACACCTGGTACCTGATGTGAATACAATTTCAAGTATCCAAAAACCCGACAAAACCTTTCTTGAATAATTATAGCTCCTAGATCAAGGGCAGGCATATAATGTACGTTCTGTTTGTGAATGTGTGAAGTGTATGTGTAAGTGAGAGTCTGTTGCTTACAAAACGTTGTGTACAGGATATATGAAGAACGAAACTTGATTTGTTTATTACTCGAGTAGGTTGAACTTTTTTTACTTTAGACGCGTGTTGCCTTCGCAGAAAAGTTGTTTGACGTCATTCCGACTTTTGTGTAACATATCTCAGGTGATGAAAGCTCAATCTTGATGGGATTCTTCCTTCGTATGTCCAAAAGATTCTGTCAAATTTTGTGGAGAGTAGAGCGATTCAGAATGTCTTGTGGCGTATGTATGCATTTTAAATAAGTTGTTGTGTGCAAAATAGCTCGAAAACGGAAAGTTTTGTCAAGTTCAAGGTTGGCATGATTATTTTTTGAATCTGTCAGAGGACTGGATAAACTTTAGATATTTGTGGCGGAATTAGGAAAGACTATGAGACATCACTTAAAATCTTGTGTGTCCAGTTTTATATCTTGTGGTATAATTGTTGCTTTTCTGATTTGAAAATCAAATTTTGTCGAGATTGGAACAAACAATAACACCACATTACGTCATCACGTAAAATATGCATAAAATTGGAAGAAGATCTTGTCTGCATGACACCGTAACGTACCGACTTCAACTTTTACAGAATATTGTTTGTTTCAGTAGGACAGCTGATATCTTTTGACGCGCAAAATAAAGTTAAGCAAGGTCTATGGCGTATCGACAAGCGCCTATGTATTCCTTGGAGGAGTGGCACGCTTTTTGTATGCATATTTATAAACTAAGCTGAGGATGTTATGTTTTTTTAAATTATCGAACGTTGCTGTTCTTTAAAATATTTGGAAACAGTGACAACGTAACTTTATCCATGGCTTATCCTCATATTTCCTGGAATTAACCTCATTTCAGCTATTACATGACACATGTCACATCAATGGTCAGTGTCAGTTGTGGTACATTATGCGCATTTTGATCAGGCTGATGTTTGAGGAAACACTCAACGTCTCCTCCTCCCACTCACTCATACCACTTACGTTTTAGTCACAGTCGTGCCAGAATTTTGGGACATGGGGAGGGATACGAATTCCCTTGAGATTTTACACAGAATTCAGAAATAAAAACCAAGGAATTTTATGCTCAGTACCGGGGCTTTTCGAAAAAAGCCCAGGCCTTCTATTTGGAAACTGGCCAATTTCAGGCGCTCATTTAGAAACCAAAATAGAATCCCCGGTGCTTCTATTAGGCAACGGTTTCCTAATTAGAGCCCCGGGACTTCTGTTTTTAGATGGGGGAAGGGGGGTTGTCGATAAGTTTTTATTGCAAAAAAATCACAATCACTCTCACAATAACAAAACGCACAAAGAAAACAGTAACTAAAAAGTCTGGTAAAGTGTGGGGGGAGGGGTTGTCTAGAACGCAGAACGTGTTTAGGGGTTTGCCTCACATCAAAGGATTAAGTGCACCGTGTCTGCATTGCGATTAAACATGCGTTCTAAAAAGACTTGCAGGGAAGGAGGGGCAACATCACGCCGCCCGTTTCAGTACTCGGCCCGTTATATTTCCAGTAATACTCCGGAGTAAAGGTGGAAGTGGGGAGGGGGGTGTCTGTTCGCCTTGTGCAAAGCACGGGATTAAAAACCGACGCAGAACATGTCTGGGGGTTGCCTCATACTAAAAGATTAAGTGCACCGTGTCTGTATTGCGAGTAAATACGAGTTCTAAAAAGACTTGCAGCGAAGGAGAGGGCCTTTATTGGGAAACAATTTTTTCAGGTCTTTATTTTAACTCCAAATAGAAGCCCCGGGGCTTCCTAAAACAGTTTCCTAATAAGAGCCCCGGGGCTTTTATATGGGGGAGCTTCTTTTCGGAAACTCCCGGTAAGATCTAGTCAATTAGTTTTCGTATGGTTGTTAAGCTGCTCTACATAAGGGAGTGAATGTGTTTTGAAGCGAGTCATTTGATATCCTGTTTTATGACAACCAGTTCACCTCCCCCCTCTAACCAAGGCGAGTCATCTGTTTCGTAGTTACGAAGAATGCTTTTCTAGTTCTAGTCTGTACCTTAACTAAACTAGAGCACACCCTTACCGTAACGTTGGGAAAGTCATATAATAAATTCTGCCTGTCCTGACCACCTTTCAGACCCGGATAAAACGACAAATAGTAAAACCTGTTTTAGCGACCACCTTCCAGACATGGATAAAAAGGTGCACCCTAAACCTTTTGGTACTGAGCATCTTCCGGACCTAGATTAAACCTGGATATGCAAAGAAGAAAGAATACTGAAAGTCAAGTTACGTACGCACTCTCCATCCCTACCCAAACGGGAGTAAGGTGATGCGCAACCCGACTTCGGGGCACATGAGATATACTTATTGAGATATAATTATGTAAATTATATTAACTTGTTCAAATAAAACTTTGTGAAAGTGCTTTTAGGTGAGTGTGTGTGTGTGTTGTGTGTGTGTGTGTGTGTGTGTGTGTGTGTGTGTGTGTGTGTGTATTGTTTTTTACAAATTATTGAAAATGGTTATTGGAAATTATGATTTCAGTGAGGGAGGCATTTGTTTTTGTTTACAAGAAACAAACCAAACAGATTTCAATTGAAAGTGTGTGATATAAGCACTGATCGCTTTAGTCTGGAATGTGCTAGTTGTTGCACTAGGAATATAACGGATATTTTCTATGATTAACTTGCTTTATCATTTTATAATATTTAAGAAGTTAATTTAAACTGTACCTGCGATGGAGTTTTGAAGATCCCATTAGTTATCTGAGGATCGAACTCAGGGTGAGCCTGTAAAAGCTCAAGATGTGCATAAGATTTGATGCTAGCCGCAATGTGACTGGCTGTGTCGCCTCTGTTATCTTGAATATTGACTAAAATCTTCTTGTGAAACAACAAGGCTGCGGTATTTTCTATTTTGTCGTACATGACGGTCACATGAAGTGGCGCCCGGTGTATATTGTCCTTCATGTTTGCATCAATATTTGATAAACCAAGTAGAAAGGTTGTGAGTTTTGAATCATATCGTTTACATGCCACATGCAGTGGCGTTTCTCCAGAAGAATCAGTGAAATTTATCATCTCTGGTTCAGTTTCAAGTAATAACTTGCATTTATCGATTGGCTCAGTGTCACCGCCACACGCTCTGTGTAGGCACGTCCGACCGCTTGAGTCTCTTATGAGCTTTGTACCAGCTCTCAACAGCTTTTTTAGCATATCTGTCGGTCCATTTTCGCACATTTCTACAAACGTGACATTCATCGGATTCACTTCGTCTGCGGTTTGTCCGTTTTCGTTTTTTACAGAAGAAACATACTTATGGTGGGACTGAATGAAATTTAAAATAACCATGAATTCATTCATAGATGCATAATGTGCTGCCGTGTTACCTTTGCCGTCAATGACACTAATGTTGATTCTTTCACTACGAAGGAGTATTTCCACGCACCTTGAATTGTTTCGCTGAGCAGCCACATGAAGAGCAGTAAATCCTGCGGTATTTTGTACATTTGGTTGACATTGTGCATGATCAACTATCAAGCCAAGAATTTCAGGATGATTTTCAATGACAGCGATATGAAGAATACTTTCTCCTTCTATGTCCTTGATCTCGAGGTTGATTTCTCCATGTGCAAGCAACACACGAACGTTGTCGGTTTTTCCGGCGAGGATTGCAATGTGCATTGCGGTTTTCCCTTCAGGTGTGACAGTGTTAACATCACATTCCTTTGACAGAAGCTCGAGCACTCTTGGGTCACTATTCTTTGCTGCCAGATGTATAGGGTAGAATTCAGCTTTGTTTTTAAGGAAAATCTGTTTACGTTCGTGTGTAAGTAATATTTGCGTCTTTAGAAAGGCCTCAGCTTCACTTTGACATGCTTTGTGCATTGGAGTTTCGCCTTCGCTGTCTTTGATGCAAATTGCTCCTTCTATCAAAAGAGCTTGTACGCTGTTGGCATCATCTTCTAGTGCAGCTCTAAGAAGTTCTAAATTAAGCGGATTTTCTTGATCAGCTGTTAATCCAGATTTATTTCTGAGGTAATCAATGCAACCAAAGTCCTTTAATTTTTTTACTATTTCAGCAAAACCATGAGCCGATGCATGGTGCATTGCGGTATCGCCGTTGCAGTCTTGCAAGTTTACGTCTATCCCGCGGCAAAGTAAAAGAATGATAACGATTTCTATTCGTCCAAAATGAGAAGCTATGTGTAGTGGGGAGAGAAATCTATTTGTTAAAGCATTGACTTCGGCGCCATTTTCTAACAGTATTTTGGCTATCGTATGGTCAATGCAAGTAGCTGCAACATGAAGTGGAGTACTGTTACTTTTGTTACCATGCCAGATCAGGGAACTATTTTCTTTTATAATTATTTCAACTTTTTCTCTCGGGTCAGTCACACTTCGGCACGCTTTGTGTAGAGCCGTATCACAAATGCTATCCACCGAGTTTATATCTGCACCACAGTTCAGTACCTCCTGTACAAATGAAGCAGTGGAATGCAGACTTGCCAAACACAAAACTGTTGTTTTTCGCATGGATTCGTCTAGTATTTCTGTGTTGATGTCATTATTGACTAACAATTTGACCATTTGCATATTTCCAAGGCGTACGGCAATTCGCATTATGGCAGGCTGCTTGAAAGCTAAAATGTGTTTGTTCATTCTATTGATAAGGAACTGGAAAAGTCTCACTTTCTCTTTGTTTGCTGCCATATGAATTGGAAGGTATTTCACTCTATTTGGTACGTTTATTTGTGTTTTGTCAAAGGTAACCAGGATTGCTGCCTTCTGCAGTTCCTCCGTGTTGCTGAGACAGACCTTATGCAAAGGCGTGTCTCCATAAACATCTGAAATACATATGGCACCTTTGTCGAGCAATGTTTGCACCTCTGTAGCTGATCCGCGTTGCGCTTTATCCAGAAGCTTCCAATTGATCGGATTTTCCTGATCAGCCGTAAATCCATCTTTATTTTTAAGCTCTCTATTGCAGTTTGGATGCTGTTTTAGTTTTTGAATAATTTTCACTCGAGATTGACTTGACACATAGTGCAATGCAGTATCACCGTTTTCATCTTGGATATTTACATCTACGCCAGGATGAAGTAAGATGATGTCAACAACGTTGCTCAGACCATAGTATGATGCTATATGTAGTGGTGTTGTACCCTTTTGTGATACGGCGTTGACATCAGCACCTTGTTCAAGCAATCGTTGGAGCACTGTGTGATCCCTGTTCAACACAGCAATATGCAGCGGGGTGATTCCTGTTTTGTTACTCCGATTTAGTAAATCTTCATTGTGACTGAGGAGTAGATCAACTTTTTCAAAGGCATCTATTGAACTTCTACAGGCTTTGTGAAGCGGTGTGTCATCAAAATCATCGGCTAAATTGGTACTTGCACCATGATCAAGGAGGTCTTTTGCAAAATAAAACCTTAAATATTGATTTGCGATACACAAAAGTGTTGTCCTACCTAACAAGTATTTTTTATGAGAACTTAGCTGTTGAGCATCTATGTTTTCGTCAACGGGCATGAAATCTGACCAGTTTTCTTCAAGTGCACGCGCAAATTCATTAATCGACATGTTTAGCTTTGTTCATTCTTATTGTATAGTAAACATCCTTATTATATAGTAAATCAAATGCAGATTTCTGCCAGAGATGAGTTTTATCAGTGCTGCAGTATAAGCTTGATAGCGAACTTAGGTTTTGATTGAAATTACTTATTCCTCCTCCTTTTGTCTACCATCACTTGGTAGTTGAAACTGAAATGTTAGAAAGAAACGTTAGTTTAGTTTTGTGTTGCAACACAAAATGTTTCAACATGTATATCAAAATATAACTCTTCAACATTTCATTTTTTATTTATTACTCAAATCCTTTAAATAATAGTACATTTAAACCAGAATGGAACACAAGAAATGTGTCAATATGTTGTCAAGGTATACCCTAGTCACACGTTCAACACCTGGCATTTAACAATGTCATGACCTGACATGCCGTGACATAACATGACATGACATTTAAAATGTCACATCCTGACATGGCATGACAAGACATGAAATATAACCATGCAATGACATGATGTGACAAAAAAAAACGACTTAACATTTTAAAATGTAGCAATGAAAGCAGTCAAAAAGAAGTGATATTCTTGCTTCATTATTGCTTTTGTGCCTCGAAAATGACATCGTGAAGGAAAGAAAATTTTCTCCATTTATTCAGTTTCCATAATTATAACTGCAATATATGTGCTTTTAAAGTAAAACATACCTATCGAAGAATGAACAAAAACACAACTTAACCAGATTCACCTGTCTGTTAAAAATGTAACTTGTGAAGTAATAGAGAGTCTTGCAAAGAAAGCTTTGCACACTTTGGAATGATGCTTGGAGTACTTGGCAAGCACTCTTTTACACTCCGTATCTGGTCCACTGGAGTAATTGTTTCCAGAAAACACTAGAAGTATGCATTTTCTCTTTATTTACTTATTTATTTTCTTATTTATTTAAATATTACTGTTATTATTGTTATTACTTATTTCTTATTATATTCATTATTATTATTATCATTATTATTATTATTATTATTATTATTATTATTATTATTATTATTATTATTATTATTATTATTATTATTATTATTATTATTATTATTATTGTTATTATTAAATAAGCGACTGAAAATATGTTATGTACGGAACCAATCTATCACAACACTTGGTTAAAATCCTTAATTTAGCTACACCCACTACAGTGCTATCCCCACAGAAGTGAGTGACGGGGCATTCGGGAGGATTAACATTGCCGATAACAGCACCATTGAAAGGTTTAGAAGTTTATATGAACATGTTCGAGATGTACGAAAAACACCACATGTCAACATTAACACCAGATCAGTAAAAAGGATACAAAGTACAGATAAACTAGTGCATGGATTTACGAAAATGGAGTTCTGATGCTGCAAGATTTACATTTCACGAAAAGCGTACAGGATAGAGAAAAAGTGGGATTGTTATAACAGGAAAACATAGTGCTATTTAACATGTCTTTCCAGATGGGAAAGTTAAACTTTGTACCTAAAAGTATGAATCCAACCTCATCGTGATTAGAAAGAAGTGGAACAACAGCGCTAAGTTATTATATGACAAGTTTTGTACTGCAGAATCTGACCATAGAGTAGCATTTGCAAATTTAGTTTATGTGCACATGGAAAGTCCTAACCGAAGAAAAAACGATTAGAAAAAACAGGGTGAAGTTACAGAAATGCATGATAAATATACAGTTGCAATAAGAAAATAGAACGGACAATGCACAACAACATCAGTGTACCAGAATTATTTCATTCCATGCATTACCGTTTTGTTTTTGTTAACAAAGAGAAATGTATTCCCCCCTCCCCGAAATCATCGCCCACCCCCTCCCCTTTTTAAGTTTACAAAGTTTAAAAATATACCATTTCAAAATTATGCGACGTTTATCGCTTATACATAAATTTGAATATACAGAACTTATATACCAAAACGTCAAACTACATCCAATTTTTGAAACGAAGAGGTACGTGTTTTTGCATCGGGATCTAGATGGCTATTACTACAAAGAGATTGTACTGTTCGTCCTTTTATTCGGTTGTATAAGGTGGTCGCTACAATATCAACTGTCTGCCTCATTGGTGATTTTTTGGTTACGGTCATCTCACCATCTAATGTAGGCACGACTCTGTCAGCGATTTCAATGAATGAATTATAGATACATGTTCGTCTACGTTTCTCATTGAAGTCAGCTTGAAGCGGCATTTTTTGTGCCTCAGAATTGTGAGCTGCTTATCATGACACCAGATAGCAGATGACTCACTTAAAACGTGAAAAATACTTCCAGTTATCTGGTACCAGAAAGTGGTCAATGCAGCCATGTTTTGCTGTGCAACTTTTTATCCGAGTCTGCTTCCATGTACTGCAACTTTTGCTAGCCGTTACATAATCACTATCATATATGCAACAGCCTGGCAGTGTTTTTACTTTTGAATTGTGGGTAATTTCCAGCATGTCTCCAAAATTTTTGGCACGCCTCTGACTAAAAGGTACATGAGTCGAGTAAAGGAGGAGAAGATGGTTCAAACCTGGACCATAAGCACCAGAAGGCGCTCTGTCAAGGTACAATTTCAGCAATGTAGAATGTGGTCACCATTAACTGAGCTCGTATTCTGCCTCAATGTATTCGATCTGAAGGCCAGTCACTACAAAGGTTTCACTGTAGGTACTTTTTTATTCGAGTCAAGGCAAGCAGATTTTGCAGTTCGTCTTAATCTGATTCTGGTAGGAGGTTACTATATAGAGATTTAAGTGTTCATCTTTTGTCAGGGTCGTGGAGGTGGGTACTTCAAACACGTTTTACTGTAAGTGTTGTAATAATAGCCTTGCAGGTGGTCACTACAAACATTTTTACCGAAGTTTTTCTTTATCCGCGGGGAGATCGTTGCATCACTTTTCCATATTTGACTGGTAAAAGACATATCTCTTCTGATGTAGGTGCAGCTCTGAACGAACCTTAACCCTTTTACACTTTCATGGTATGGGTTTGTCTCCCAAATGTACTTTTATTGATTATCTATACCTTGTACCTTTCTCATAGACAAAGAAACACAAGAAATATATAGTCATACCATACAGTGGGTGACTCACCTAAGTGGGTGCATTTTTGTGCCAACGTTGTGACAACACGATGACAAACTTAAAACGTAGACAACTTTGTTGTTAGCTGAATAAAATCAGTAGCTTGACCTGTAGAGGCACAGAAAATCCGCGTCATACTATTTCTAAGCAGTTGCGATAACTTCTGTACTGATTAACAACGGAACTGCCTACCACTTACCTTTTCCCCCTCGTGAAACCCTACTGGCGTACCCAATATGCATAGGTACCTCCACTCCTGCTCATCAATATTATGTGCCACCAACCTTTATTCCGAAAAAGTCATAGCAGAAGCTGTAGAGCTTACAATATACTACCTGATGTACTAAAAGCTATGAATGTGACTTGGGCATTCTATATTTGTGCAATGAGACTCTCTTTCATTGCAAGAAATGAGAACATTGGTCTTACAGGAATACTGTAACAATTCCAAAGTCTGATGGCCTTTAAACTGCAGAGGTATAGGTTTGTGCTCTGTAATGGTCAAAACACAACAGAGCGATTTTGAATCGAATCCGTCCATCCCCACTTCATACGAGACCAAAACATGGAAAAAAATACAAAATCCGTGCAGAATAGAAGTACCCAATGTTGTCACAGATCTAGACGTCGCTGATGATATCACCCTCATCAGTAAGCAAACAGTGCAAGCTCATAAAACGCTTCCGCATCTCGAATGGAATGAAAACTAAGTTATGGCATTTCACCAGTCTCAAGAAGTGCCCATCAAAGTAAATGATGGCTAAACTCTGGATGTGGTTGAAGAATGTATATATCTTTAATCCCTTGTCAGCAGTTAAGTTACGGATACCAAAAAGAGAATTCCACATACATATGCGGCATGTAATAAACTGGAAAGATTTGGTGGTCGTCATTATCCAGACAATATAAGCTAAGAATGTTTGGCACTGCGGCAGACTGCCCTACTTTACGAATGTGACAGGTGGGCTTAATCACCTCAGCTTAATTAGTTGTTACTTGCACAAAACTCTTGGAAAATGTGCTAGACAATAAAATTGAAATAAACAACTTCATTTTATTGCAAAGATCAGTCTGTAGATTAATTAATTGTATTAATTGTATTACTTAACAACAAGTAATACAAGTTATACAACAAGCAAAATTATATTTAATAGTCATTGTAGTCTGATATTTATCATCACAGCCCTTATCAATGTTTCAAATTTATTACATCTAAAGTTTAAACAATAGCATCTAAATCCTCGGCCATAATACTTAATTATACTTAAGATATTCCATGCGGTATCCTATCTTGAGTGTTTCGTTCTGTAAAATATCTAGTGTGGAATATGTAAAATGTAGCAAAGTACAGTGGCAGTTTTCTTAGAATATCATTGCTGAATTGTTCTCAGCTTGCAGTCACAGTTTGAAGATCATAACAAGAATTATTTCTAAGTGAATTTCTGAGTGAAAGCTTTTATTCCAGTTCTGTCTCATATTTAAATCCGAGGATACATTTTGCTTAGGTCATTATGTGACATAAATTACATTTTCTTATTGTATATCAACGATGTTCAAGCGCCCTTATTCAACCTTAATGATTTGTTATTGATAATTTCGCTACTTATTTTACTTAGATGTTTGAAATATTGAAATAATGACTTCATTTTGATCGTCCATTTGATAGATTAGCCTCACCAAGTCATTGCAATGTTTTAACCGGACAGTCATAAAACTGTCATTTTTGTTATTGATATATTTTAATTTTGTTTTATGTACTATATTTCTACTTGATGCACTCCTTTTAAGTTAGCTGATGACCACCAGTGGCATCTGCACGAGATCATAACAGTCATGTCATTGATCTGATAAAATATATCTGTGGTTTATATGATAACATTTTCTATAAAGTAATGAACGCACTGATAAGACTTTATTCACAAGAAAACCCCATCTTGTCCCTGTAAAAGATCTAGCTTATTAAAAGTAGCTTACGCGCGAGATTAGATGTATTGCTACAAGAACGTGTCATATAAAATAACTTAAGCTAAATTAATAAATATGAAAATGAGCGATTAGTTTTTGTGGTTATATGGAAAAGAGATGCGTTTCAAGTAAGTTAAACAGATTAAGAACGGTGTGTTTTATTCAGAAAAATAACGCTGCATAACAACTCAGGAATTCTTAGAACAGAACAAGCCCTTTCCAATAAAAAGGAAGATATCATTTGATGGTGTGACAGACATATCAACCCATACGTAAGTATCCTGCATTCCTATCAGTAAGAGTAAAAGCTGATACGTAAGTGTGCTACATTCTTATTAGTAAAAGTCAGCTGTACGTGGAGAGGGGACGTTTCCAGCTTTTGAGTATTGTTAAATAACATCGTACTTATAGTCTGGGTTTTGCCCCGATTCAGTTCAATATTTTTTTCAATTTTCAATCAGTACAGCCCCGTCTCTACTGGATTTGGGTTTATTTTGTCGATTCAAAGCTCAAAAATTGCACAAAATGTTATATCATTTATTAATGCAAAAATGAATGCGGCAAGCTTTCTTCAGTGAAAATGGCTTCAAAGGGTAGAAAGAAAGATATCAGGAAGGGAAGGTTTAACATTGGTGGAAGCTCCAAAACACAAACAACTGGAGGTGAATGTGATTAGCAACCGTGTTAAAATTTGAGTGTAATTTAGGTTTGGGTAATAAACCGTTATTTTCCCCCACTCCATTCAGATTTTCTCTTCATCCACTCTTCTCTCCTCCTATCTCCTCCACTTTCACCCCTAACCCTTATGGGTTTTTCAATATAAATGAAAAAGCGGCAAGACTACCCCCTCATAGACATTCTTTTTGAAGTCCATGTATCATCAAGATTTTTATCTCTCTCATTGTGTTGTGTCAAAATTAATGTCTTGTGCCATGTAAGAGTTATTTTGTAGTAATAAGAGGAGTTCCTATGTTATAGATCTGGCGTGCTGGCGAATGTGATGCAAAGTGCCTTATACTTTTGAAAGATGCAGACATCGCTGTACTGACTGCAGTTTCATTCGACAAGAATAATTAACTTCAAATTGGATTTTTTACTGATAAAACGGGTAAATAAATCCCAATGAAGAAGTGGAAATGAGCAAACATCACAAAAATGCATGTAGACTACCAAAAAACTTAGAATCGAATATTGAAGTTAGTCTGAAACAATACGGTATGTTTTTAAGCTCAAGAGTTGGTTCAAGTAAAAAAAGTGTTTTGTCAAATTTGAGTTCTCTACTTTGACCTGTCCTTATGTCTTCTTTATGGCTGAGCACAATATCAGTCTTATTTAATCTGAAGAAATAATTCAGGTAAAGGAGTTGTGACAGGGATAGTGTTTGAAATTACTAGTACTTGGCTCCTTCTTCTAGTAATCGTTGTGGCAATGTCTTGTTACTACGACTCTGTATATAATCATACAATGGTTAAGAGTCTAGTGTTAAAAAAACCGATACAGCTTGATTTGGTGTGTGATATATAATGATCACTTTTAAAAATAATAAGATATCGCTGTACTGTTTAAAAAAATAAGATATTTGAATAAATTAATTAAAAAATTGAAAATTAAAATATTTTCCATATGTTATCAAGTCGTGAATTATTGACAAGTTTTATACGTTATAATAACAGCGTGTCTTGACATAGAATAACATGCCATTATATATATAACATGGTCATGGCATGACATCACGTGATTTATAAGACTATTTTCGAACAGCAGCTGTAAATACTGCTAAATGTTGCAATGTGTTATTTTATTTACTAACTATATTATACATTATTTTGATGGTCAAATCAATAAATCAAGGATAAAAAATACTTTTTTCTTATCACAGAAAAACCTTAAATATGTATTCTTATGCCCATTTAAAAATTGCAAAAGAATTAAGCTCTTTGATATATAACTACAAAATTTAACATAAACTTTAAAATTTATTCAAAAGAAAATTAAAGAGACCATAAAATAAATTATTGAGTAAATCTCAATTCATGAAAAAAACGGATTGCATATTCATGCTCGAAAAAGAAGTCATTGTAACATGTTTAAATTCATGACAGCTTGCCAAGTCTTACAAGCAGGAAAATGGGCGAAATCTGTGAAAGTGAGGTAAGGGTAAACTTCCTGGATGGGGTATACAAATGAAGCGACTACTGTGTTTCTTTAATTTTAATTCAACAGGCCTAGATTTCCACTGAACTCTAACAAAGCGAGTGACTCTTACCGTAATACCAGTGTTGTTTTCATTCGCTCACACGGAACAGCCCAGGAACACAGAAAATTCTCGATTTTCCAAATTCGAACTCAGCACAATAGTTTGAACTAGTCCTTGCAATATTTTGTAAATCATTCATGCTGTTTAACAATACGACCACTTAATACACACATGTTTATTTTTCATAACCATTTAATGTTTACTTTGAATTAAACACTGAATAGTTCTTCTTTGTTGATTTAGCAATTCATTTCCATATCCTTGCTGTTAATAATTTAGTGTGTCTTCATAGTGTCACGAATATATACCATGCTTAACTTATGTTTTGGCGTGTTAGAATCAATTGCAGTGATCTTGTACATTCAATAAGCTTTCACTTGTGTCCTGGTTTCAATGCGGTTTATAATATGCTTGTGTTACTTGAGTGTGCTATTGACATAACAAGCACAAGAATAGCTTCGGCTTTCTATATTATTTCAGGCACGCAAATAACGACACAATTTTTTATGAAAAGGAGACACCGTGTCAACCCAAGCCCGGGTTCTTTTTCTCTTATCGTAGTGAGCATTATTTAACTAAATCGATGTCAAATGCTATTGGCAAATTTTGAAACATATTAAGTAAAGACAGACAAATGCTGAGGGCAGAAATTGGCAATTGTACTGCATACGGTTATCAGTAACCAACACAGCACTTGACCCAGCCTTCTGGGAACCAGTGTTACTTAAAATATTTTTGAATTTTGAAAATCTTTATACTTTACGTCGATTCGTGAAAGCATTATTAGAAAGTTACAGAAATACATGTTTTTTGAGATCAGCTAAGGTTTTGTGGTTTGGCCGAAAAGTGTTAAACGTTTTTAAAAAGTTCTTGCTGAAGTAGCCTAACAGGGATGCAGGTTGAATATAAAACTGTTGCTTAGATCTAAACCTAAACCTTTCATATTTCATCATCTGGGTTTCGTATTCGCAACATTCTGGGCATATGGAAGCATGGAAGAACTCAAACACGAAAAAATCATAACTTTTGAAACCAAACAACTGTCTTATGGCTGATATTTCACATAGCCTAACGCGCTAGATCTGAATAATATTCCACTTACACATGTCAATCGCAATGTATTTGTACATTAAAGTACTTTTTCTGATAAGCGTTTAAAATATATAAAAAATAATAGGTAAGAGAAATAGTAGCGTTAAAACCCTGGTTGAAGGAAAGTTAGCATTGAATGAACTACTGAAGTCCAAATACCGAACCCACGTTACCTTGATTGTTTCTCTTCACAGCACAACAATGCATTCTTTAAATACAGCATTCGGCTCTCTCAGGAGCCTATAAAATGACATTATAAGTTATCGTCATGGTCACTGTAAATTTCGAACAAGTGTTAGAACAACAGTTGTAAATCTAGATACTGTCATACTTCAATCAAGCCAAACTGCATTCACAGATATCTATCTATCCATTTCTATAGCAAATATTTAGCACAGTCAGAAAAGATTTAGCAATAACAACCCTGAAGGAGTGAGTTTTCAATTTCTGTTAAAGCACGAAAAAGTTGGCGATGTTCTTATATCTAGTGGTAACGTGCTCCACAACGACGGTGCAGCGTAACTGAAGGACCGTTTGCAATATTTCTGTTTTATCTTAGACACAACTAGATTCAGTGTCTTAGCAGAGCGTAGACCACGAAGTGGGACGTGTCCGGGTAGGTTGTCTGGGCCCTCTCTATACAAAGATTTGTATGTCGGCGATAGCACTTTAAACTAAATACGCTCGCGTAGAGACTGTAACACTGAGATATGTGTCATATTTTGAGGTATTTGTGACTGGCATTCATCAGCATTTGTAAACTATCTATAAGATAGTAGATTGATAAGCACAATACTATAGTAATCAATTGTGCTGATAGTGAGTGCGTGTACTACGAATTTTGAGGCCTCAAGAGTGATACAGGAACGGAATTTCCGAATCCAGTTGAGGTAATAAAAACCAGTTCGCCGAATGTGGTTGATATGATCAACCATGCACAAGGTATTATCCATCATTACTTCCAGGTTACGTACCACCCGAGAGGCTTGAATCATTTGGCCATCCATGTTGATACTATCCACTCAAATGCGACCGTGCATTTCAGCACTGGATATTACCATAAACTCTGTTTTGTCTTGATTTAACTGTAATTTGTTGTGAATCATCTACGTCACGGTACTCGCGAGTCTCGATAATGGACCTTGAGGCACAAAACAGGTACACTCGGCCAGTGCCTCGTCGGAGTAGTGGAGTTGCACATTTACTCTACCAGTCCTGCTTTCAAGGTAAGATTCGAACCATTGCAGTGTAGCGCTATTCACTGTGACGGTATCCTTGAACCTACGAAGAATGATACGATGATCCACAGCATTATTAGAAACACAGCCTCACTGTTATCAGAGTGGTTCAGTGTGTTATCAAATACCCTGCTCAGGGCATTTTTAGGGCTATAGGAGGCTCTGTATGCAGACTGTAACGATTCATTTTATCCTAACACAAGCATACAGTCGGTGAGTTGAATACAAACAGCTTGTTCGATTAATGTGGAAACACAAAGTAAGTGTGACACCGGTCTTACATCATCAGTAAAACGTTTTACACCATCAGTATAAACGGAATGTAGTTGAGATGAATACACGATTTTATCCTCAACTGAATTATTACCACATTCAAGGCCGAGTCAGTTTCATCTGTAAATTTTCCTCTGATTTTATCTGATTTTCTCTGGAAATGTGCCATGAAATTATCGGGGAATTATTCAATGTTTTTTACATTCAGGAAGAGGATTTAGCTTTGAACGGTGCATTATGTTGTTAATAGACTTATATAGATTTAGTTGATCACCAGCGTAGTCAGAGAACTTCCTCAGAAAATATGTTTGCTTTTCTTGCCTCAGGATATATTGTAAACGTCCCCTTGAGTGTAAATTTTTATTCTTTTTCAAAAGAATGATGTCTCTATATGCAGATCATACTGCCTACGCCGTTGTAGTTCTGTTCGGATCCTCGAACTGTGCCATGGTTTTCTTTTTGACTTGATAGAAGCTCTTCAAAGAATGCACTGTTTTTTCTTATAGCCGCCTTTAGTGCCTTAGAATAATCATCACGTCTTTCATCGACAAAGTAATGAAAGTCTTAAGAAATATTTTGATAATGTTCGCTTTGTTCTAGACGTTTGGCATATCTGAATAGCTTCACAAACAGTTGTTTAAGTCGACGCTTATAAATGGGTTCGAAGGTCATTACTTTGTCTTTCATTCGCACCTTCAAACCCTTGTTCTTCATATTCTAAAACCTTTTCTTGAAATTTGCATGCTGGTCATCATATAGTTCTTGAACCATATCATGCCAAACAGAGTCTATTTCTGACATCCCGCCAGAACTGCTGCCATCGTGACTCTCGACTCACTGCTTCATATGCGTTGCTAAAGCTTCTTTACTCTTGTACAACACACTACATTCTATACAAGCATGTGCATTAATTTCAGCCATAATGACTCTTTGATGTTTAATAGAAGACGCATCTAAAGTTTCCGTGAAAGGCGGTTTATAGGGTTATTCGAAGACATATTGCATTCATACATCCTTTCGAGTCCACATCATCTTTTCAAATGATAAACAAGTCTTTGGATGTAAATATATGATGACAACAACAAGGACGATGACAACAACAACAATGGCAGCAACAACAATGACAAGAGCAACAACAACAGCAGCAACAACAACAGCAACAACAACAACAATGGCAACAACAACAACACCAGCAACAACAACAATAATCGCAACAACAAAATAGCAACAACAATGGCAACAATAGCAACAATGGCAACAACAGCAACAACTACAACAACAACAACAATGGCAACAGCAACAATGGCAACAATAACAACAACAACGGCAACAACAATAACAACAACAATGCCAACAACAGTGGTAACAACAACAGCAACATCAACAGCAATAACGATGGCATGCCCTCTCCGATTGTACATGATGAATATATTCTTAAACTAAGGCCGTTTTAGAGATAATTGCAGAGTTTCTTTTCAGTCATGCAACAACCTGGACACCGCAGGAGAAATAGGCATATATGAACGTAAGTGCAGCGGCAATGGCAATTATTAAACTTCTTTGCTAATGTTGTAAATGTTTCACATATTGCACATTACAACTGTATTTATTTGATTCAGGTCTAGTTGATTAATCTGTCATGGGATGGAAAATTATATGTCTAAATATGATATGCCTACGCATCAATAAAAAAATTCCCACGAGGGGAGGCGGATAGCCCAGTCGTTCTACTACTTGCTAATAAACGAAAACTCGTCTTTGATTAGATGACAACGGTAATTATAAGATGAAAATGCTTAATGGTCAAAGACATCAAGTCGCCCATTTGTCACTGAACGGTCATTTCTAATAAAATGTTACTTATTCAAAATCAATTAAATATTTTAATCCTAAAAGCAATTTTATTGATAATATCGATTGTTAGAAGCATGGCAAAAAACAGGGAGATGAAGCTGGAAAAATATATGGCAAGGCAAGATGCTGTGCAAGGCTGAAATGATCAAGTCCTTTTCTTCATAAAACTGTTCTTAATGATTCCCTATGAACAGCTACTAATAGCCCAATTTTGATTTAGATGAGAAAAGGTAAAAATTGTTGCATAATATTAGCCAAGCAAAAGTTTCCAGTCTTAAAATACTACTTTACAAACTTGGTTATTTTGGTTATTGTTTATTCTGTTAAATATCAGTTTGCAATTGCCGTTTAAGGAAAACAGTAGACCTCTAGTAATATATTGTGTATAAACAGAAAGTGGATAGATTGTTTTAAAAATAGTTCCGCTCTTTCAGAACGAACTATTATGGTGGATTTCCCAAAAAAAAGACTGAACTGTCGTATAGGTTGAATGCGAGAGGTTGGCAGTCAGAGGTTAAATGTGAGAGGTTTTCTGTCAGACGTTGACTGTTAGAGCTTGGCTTTTACAGGTTGGCTGTCAGGTGTTGACCATCAGAAGTTGGCGGATACAGGATGGCTGTTAGAGGTTGGTTGTCAGCAGGGCTATTCGAAGCTAGCTGACAGATATTGGCTGTTAGAGGATGGCTGTCAGTGGTTGGTTGTAAGGGGTTGATTGCTAGAGCTTTGCTGTCAGAGGTTGGCTGCTAGAGGTTTGCTATCAGAACTGGACTGTTAGCGGTTGGCTGTCAGGCGTTGGCTGTCATAGATTGGCTGATACAGACTGACTGTTATAGCTTGCTTATCAGATGATGGTTGTTAGAAGTTAGCTTTCAGATATTGGCTGCTAGAGTATGGCTTTCACATGCTGGCAGTCAGAGCTTAGCTGTTAGAGGCTGGCTGTCAGAGGTTGGTTGTTACAGGTTGGATGTCTTACGTAGGCTGTTAGAGATTGACTGTCAGAGGTTGCCTAATACAGTTTGACTATAAGAGGCTGGCTGCTAGAATCTTGCCGTCAGCGGTTAACAGTCAAAGGTTGGCTGTCAGAGGCTGTGTGTCAGGCGTTGGCTGTTAGTAGCTAGCTGTTGGATGTAGGAGGTTGACTGCTAGAGGTTGGCTGTCAGTAGTAGGGAAATGGGTGTTCTGGCCCAGGAAGTGGTTCCAGAACAACCATGGGGGTCCTGGAACAGATGGTAATTGATATAGCGCGCGCCAGTGTCAATTACGTCATCATGACGTAATCACGACGTCATTATCATAACGTTATAATGACGTCATCATGACGTTATCATGACGTCATAATGACGCTATGACGTCATGACATCATACTAAGACTTTCCTAAGCAGCATAACCCTAAGTCACCTGTCAATCATCATGACTAATTAGTCACGTGACCTGTCCATCATCAGTCACTTGACCTGTCAATCATCATGTGACCCTTACCCTATATGAGGATTGCTTTCCCGAACATTAACCTTACGTCCCGCGTGGCTCACTTGGTAGAGCATGGGACTCGTAAGCGGACCCATGGTCGGAAGGTTGGCGGTTCGATCCCGCCCTAGGGCAACACTTTCACCTTCTGTCTATCATACCATCATATCATAAGGTTTTCAATGTGAGGATCTCCCTGGGTTCTCAATGTGAGGACCTCCCGACCGGGAATCCTCAATGTGAGGACTTCCACCATCTGTCTATTATACCATGGGAACCCCCCTCCCCAGGGGTCCTCCATGTGAGGACTTCTTCAAGGGGGTCCTCCATGTGAGGACCTCCCCCTAGGATGCGATTCAGCAGCCCTTTAAGAGCACATTGTGTGCCCACAAGTCTTTCATTCTTGCTGTGGTTGTTGTTGGATGCACATGAATAAAAAAAAATAAGTGAAAACATTTGCTCTTGCTGCTGTTGGATATACATGGAGAGGAAGTGAAAGATTGACTGGAATACACATAGGAGACGAAGTGAAAGATTGGCTATTCTTTGGAAAAGGAAGTGAAAGACTGGTTGGAATACACATGGAGACGAATTACCAAAAGAGTCGTGGTAAGTGACTTTTTTGTGACTCTGTGATATGACTTTTGTAACTCTGTGACATCATGCGACTTTATGTGACTCTGTGACATTATGTGTCATTATGTGACTGTGACTTTATGTGGCATTTTGTGACTCTGTGACATTATGTGACATTATGTGACTCTGTGACATTCTGTGACATCATGTGACACTGTGTGACTATGTGACATCATATGGCTATATGACTATGTGAGGACTAAGTAATTGCTATGTGAGTATAATTAGTCTAACTATGTATGTAATTATCAGACCAGCCCTGTTAGCTCACTTCGTGGAGCAGAGGACTAGTAAGCTGAAGATTGATGGTTCGGTCCCACCTAGGGGCAAGCAAAATTTTTTTTTTTTTGGTTTTTGTTGTCTTTTTTAACATAGTAGCCATGTTTCTATGTCTATTTCCACTGATAATATTTAATTAGTCATATTTCAATGGTTCTAATAGAGTAAACACTCATACACACACAGCGTAGGAATAAGTACATGAAAGGTCTCACAGCATGGGAACGATCAATAAATTTCAGAGTGCACGACTTCAGAGCGTGGGGACGATCGATAAATTTGAGAACATCAAAGACCGCAGACCGTGGGAACGATCAATGAATTTGAGAACATCAAAGGCCTAGGCCGTGGGAACGATCGATAAATTTGAGAGTGTGAGACTTCAGAGCGTGGGAACGATCGATAAATTTGAGAAGAAATGGGACTTTTCCCACGCTAAGTCTAATATTATATTTTATGTTATAGTGGTGGGAAAATGGTGGTTCTGGACCAACATTAACAAATTTAGTTTTTGATAGCATATGATATATAAAATAGGTTTTAGCATTTTAGCATGCTACTTATTCGAAAGTTCTAAAGTCATAGTAGTGGAAAAATTGTGGTTTTAGACCAACATTAACAAATTTAGTTTTTGATAGCATATGCTGTTTAAAATAAGTTTGAACATTTAAACATGTTGTGTAGGAGAAAATCAGGGTTCTAAACCAAAGTTAACAAATTTAGTTTTTGAAAAACATATGATGTAAAATAAGTTTGACATATGACAAAAGTTTTTTTTTGATGAGAAGAGCACACCATTCAAACATGTGTTCGGATAACAAGCCCATTCAAAGACGTGTTTGAATGGCAAGCCCATTCGAAACACGTGTTCGAATTATTATTGGAACATATTACGTTATGGTATTGTTCAACAATTTCTTAACAAGTTCAACAATTGTTCAATATGTTCAACATGTTCAACATGTTGTTCAACATGTTGTTCAACATGTTCAACATGTTCAACATGTTGTTCAACATGTTGGTGATCAACAGGTTGTATATAAAGCTATGTTTAATGACTTTCTCATCATTTGAATAGTGTAGGTTGAACCGAAAGGATGTATAAATGCAACATGTGTTCGAAATCATAACGTCATTATGACCTCATGATAACGTCATTGACACGGGCGCGCGCTCTATCAATTACCAGCTGTTCCAAAACCACCATGGGTGTTCTGGAACACCCTATGACGTCATTATGACGTCACTTCCTGGGCCAGAACACCCATTTCCCTACTACTGCTGTCAGGGGATGTCTGTCAGAGGCTGGCTGTCAGAGATTCGCTGATAGAGGCTGACCGATTGAAAGTGGCTGTCAGAGAGTGGCTGCAATTTCTATATGTTATACTCGGAAGTAACAATGCTCTAAGAAAGAGCAAATGCCTTGTCTCAGAATTTCTCTTTCTTGCCGTTTTTACTAAAATGATTTATTAGTCAACACTGCGTCATCAGATGGAAAGGAAATGTCATTTACATGATAAAATGATAAAAGAAATTCTCTATTACAGTGCCATTACAATACCATTACAGTACATACATCCGCACTAGTGTCTAAATACAGCGTATTGTTGGCGCGCCTTGTGGACCTAGTCTCAGTCAGTAATAACGTACTTTTAAAAACCACTTATAATTCACTGCCATATACTCTTTTTAATTAAAAAACATGACTCATCCATAACTATAGTTATTTAAAGTTTTAACTTTTAATATACAGTCACACATTATGATTTTTTTTGTTTTTTTTTATTTCTGAAAGCGAACAGCACATTTGTTACAGCTACAGGATAACATCACCCTAGAAATAAAACCACTTTTTTCCTCAGTTTTTCCTTTTGGAAAAAGAATCAATAAATTTTAAATTAAAACGTGGTGAAGAAAAAATATAGGAATACGATGTTGTATTTTCTATAAAGCGGCTTACTTAATTTACCTAATTTACGAGTACTCCCCCACCCTACAACCCTTGGCAGTAATTCCTAAAGTTGGCTTTGGTGGACATGTTAGGTTATGTGGCCATGTGTTGGGTTAGGTGGGCATGTGTTGGGTTAGATGGACATGTGTTGGGTGAGTTGGACATGTGTTGGGTTATGTGGGCATGTGCTGGGTTATGTGGCCATGTGTTGGGTTAGGTAAGCATGTGTTGGGTTAGATGGGCATGTGTTGCGTTATGTGGCCATGTGTTGGGTTAGATGGGCATGTGTTGGGTTAGGTGGACATGTGTTTGGTAAGTTGGACATGTGTTGGATGAGTTGGACATGTGTTGGGTTAGGTGAGCATGTGCTGGGTTAGATGGACATGTGTTTTGTGAGTTGGACATGTGTTGGGTTAGGTGGGCATGTGCTGGGTTAGGTGGGCATGTGTTGGGTTATGTGGCCCGTGTTGGGTTAGGTGGGCATGAGTTGGGTTAGGGGGCATGTGTTGGGTTAGGTGGGCATGTGTTGGGTTATGTGGCCATGTGCTGGGTTAGGTGAGCATGTGTTAGGTTAGGTGGGCATGTGTTGGGTTAGATGGACATGTGTTGGGTTTGAACGACATGAGTTTAGGGGACTCCCTTTTCATCAACAGTCAGTAATATTTTGGGTGCTGTCGAATTAGTGATACATGTGATACCAAGTGCCTCGTCCCCTCTCTCTTTCTCTCTCTCGATCTCTCTCTCCCTCCCTCTCTCTATCTCTCTCTCTATCTATCTCTCTATCTGCCTCTCTCCCTCCCTCTCTCTATCTCTCTATATATCTATCTCTCTATCTGCCTCTCTCTCTCTCTCTATCTGCCTATCTCTCTCTCTCTCTCTCTCTCTCTCTCTCTCTCTCTCTCTCTCTCTTCTCTTTGCATCCGCTTCTGCAAATTACAACCTGGGATATAACATGATGTTAGTACCTATACAAATAGCAATCTATTTATAGAAAACAGACAGGGATCACTTCCTCTCTACATTCCTTAAGGCCAGTTTGTAGCTGGGTATAATTGTGGCGACATTGAGAACAAAACCAGGTATACATAACCCAACATTTCCTCATATCCGACTTGCACAACATTTAAATGACGCCTGGTGATATGTAAAAAAAACTACACACACAATGCTGATTAAATTATAGCACCATTTTTCTTAATAAATTTTTTTGTTGATTTACCAAAGCTCTAAGGATATCAATAACATCCCGTTCATTTACAAGAAGCATTTAATCTTAACAAGGTTGTTTACCCTCGCGCTGCTGAGATATTCTGACGTACGTCACCACTGCTGTCAGGTCCACTTAAGGACGCTCTTTAAATTAAGCATGGAGCGATAAATTATGTAATATATTTGAGTTCTATATTAGGAAACGGTAGCTACACCTCAAGGATGTGTGGCATTCGCTGTTCTGATTTAATTAAGGAAATTTACATATGATTAAATACCTTCTCCCCTCCCCGTCCCCCGCCCCCTCCCTCAGAGAAGAAAGACCTCTTGAAATAGAAGAAATAAATCTTTGTATTAACGTGATTTTGATGTTCGGTGAAATGATATAGTGACGTAATCTTGACTCTGGAGTTCGGTTGAATCATATTGCGACACCATCGTCCCACACATAGCGTTACGATGACAAGTGAACGAAAAAAAAGAAAACCTGCGTAGATGTTCTACAGACCTCGCAACTGAGTTCACGCCCACCCCCCCCCCCCCCCACCTCGTTCTTTCACTTCTGGTACTTCTTTCCTCCCCCAATAAATTAATTCTTTATTCCTCTTGGATGTAATTCAAAAATAATAAAATCTAAAATTATATTTTGAGAGTACAACCCTATCCTCTAAGTAAATTAACTTGCAGTGAATACCCTCCATCACTACCCCCGCCCAATACCCATATGCCCACCCCACGATTTCTTACCTTCCCGTTAATCGGATACAAGGGGCCATTTGCGTGTCCCAAAAACAAAGAAAAAAACGCGGAGAAATGGGAAGAGGAGGTGAGTAATTTCGTCCAGAGGCATTAACATTCCACGTTTTGGGGTCGTTTTAAAACTCACGGACACGCATGCTGTTAGTACGCGAGTGCCCAACCTCCCCCATCCCCCCCACAGGCAATGGGACTTTTGCATTTGAGAATCTGCAGCATTTGTTGTACTGCACCTCACAAAATGAGTGCGATTAGCCTTATCGGTTTTAATACAGCTATTAACACTTCTGTTATGGCCCATTACAACTATTATTATTTTAGACAGTGTTAAGTTTTTACGTAACTTCTTCACACCAGTGTAAGGATTCTTCTCTAGTACGTAAGTACTGTTTAGAGTGTTGTAAGAACAGCCCCGTATATCAAAACAATTCTTCGAATTTCACTTATTAAGAATTGTTATGATGATCCTGTTTGCTGCATGGATTGTGTAGTTCTATCTAGACTTCTCCGCAATAAGCCTGTCACTGGTGACTGGTGTGCACATGGCGTGGCGCCTTGGGATCTGTAGATGGCGCCATGAGGCGTGGAGATGGTGCCATGGGATATGTACGTGGCGCCATAGATGCGTGAGCGGCGCCATGGAGTGCTTAGGTGGCGCATGTGGTGTGTCTGTGACGTCATGGGTGTGTAGGTGGCGCTATGGGATGTGTTTTGGGTATGTGGCTGTGATAATTACCGTTGGACATTGATCAATAATTATTAACGGCCAACAAAAGAAACTTATGCATCTTCCACTTGACTCTTACGTACGTCTCTTTTGACCTTGACACTGGTAGAAAACAGATCAGGGCTGGGAGTGACGGGGGGGAGGCAGGGGTGGGAGTGGATGGGATGGGATTGAGGGTTATTAAGGGTGTACATATGCATTCGAAAAGACGGCTTCATAACAAAAGATGGTACTAAAAAAGGGTTAAATAGAAAAATCGCTGCGTTATTAATTTAATCACTTTTCTTGAAATTTGGCAAATTAAAAAAAAGCAATTTTTCTCACTTTGGTAAGGAAGTATATTTTTTTAATGATGATGATGATGATGTGATGATGATGATGATGACGACGACGACGATGATGGTAATGTGGCGATGATGATAATGATGATGATTATAATGATGTGATGATGATGATGATGATGATAGTGATGATGATGATGATGATGATGATGATGATGATGATGATGATGATGATGATGATGATGATGATGATGATGATTATGATGATGATGGGAACCACGACAACGAAACAACAAGGATATAGATATCTCTATTCGCAGAATAGTTCTATAAATAAATACAGATCCCGATTGATTTGATCAAAAATAATTGTTAGGTACTTTAATCACCCCCTGCCAATTTGCTCTTTAACTCATACCAAAAGGCACTTGGATTGACAAATATTTTGAGGTGTGCCGAAGTCATTTGATCTCATGTGTATAAATTGATTATAAGCGGACCAATCACACAAAGAACACTGTGTTTTTTTCACTCTTCCTCAGAATGCATTTTTGGATCATACATCATTTCCTGTTCTGTTGTGTAGGCCACTGTCTTCGCCTTTTGAGTTGACTGTGGCGAGAAATTTGTTGATAAACCATTCATAACAGCTATTGCACCATTATATATATATATATATATATATATATATATATATATATATATATATATATATATATATATATATATATATATATATATATATGATGATAAGCCAATGATATAACAGTCTACAAAATGCAGAAATCTGATTTCGGACATGTAACAGGTTGAGGGTGGCCGGGGGGGAGTGGAGGGCGGCGAAGTTGTGGCATATTATGTGGACCAACAAGTGTTTCTATTACATGATATTTATAATCAGAAGTCTTTGCATTTCTTGTTATTTCTTGCAATAAAAATTCAAATACGAGCTGGGCAATTTTAATCAAACAACGGGATGAACGGTGCGAGGGGACGAACGGTGCAAGAGGGCGAAACGGTACGGGGGGAAAGCGGTAGGGGGACGACCGGTGTGAGGGGAAGAAAGGTTCGAGAGGACGAACGGTCCCCTCTGACGCATGCCTTTTATTTTTTGGCCAATTACCAACATAAAAAAAATACAAGACTGTTTTGAAGGCTGTATGAGAGTACGTGTGACGTCACCGCGTGTCTGCATTACTCCAGTAACGAAGTGATCCTGTTAGAACTCGAAGACATGCGCTGCACAATGGACACCCAAAGTCGGCTAGTTATAGCAACGCTATGTCAGTGAATGACTTCAGAACATCTCTCCCACATCCGCACGCACCACCGCCCCCACACTCACCCGCCACCACCCTCACACCCTCATCCACCACCGAACCCTACACCCACACCCACCACCATCGTTCAGCGCGGAGTACCAAAAGGAGGGGAAGGGGGTTAATCGAGCCCTTGCGAAGCCGGACGCGTTCAGCGCGGAGTACCAATCTGCTAAACAAAGGGAGGGGAGGGGGTATTTCATTCTGTACTACCCGAACACTCGCGTAACGTCTAAAATACATCTATACTAGATCGGCAATATCGGCAATTTCGTCGGCCGATGTATCGGTTGCACATAGGATTAACTATGGCCCGACGCATAATAGATATAGCGGCTTCCTACATCGATATACATCGGGCCGATATATCTTTAATACGTCGGGCCACCGTCGGAAATATCCCTACAAATTCTTCGACGTCGGATACCAACCGTCGGCTATACGTCGGTTATACGTTTATATTCCGATGCATTTCCGACGAACTTCCGATGATTTTTATACGTAAAAAAATTGTTTCTAACCTTAACTGACCCATTGAACCTTTACCAATCATTCATAATTCACATATTCATACATACACCATAGCATATTAATATACAACATAGCATATCTATATATTGCAACTGAACACTAGTACTTACTGGGGTTTGAACCGGGGACCTCTTGCATCCTAGGCGCGGAACATACCTCTACTCCACGGCGGCTGGGGCTAGTTTATTGAGGCAAATGATAATTTTCAAGTATATTCATAATGCTCCGCTATTGATTCTTCATAATGTCCCCTACAAAACGTCAATCGATAAATTTCCGACGCCGAATAAGCATCGGAAAATATGCGTTTTATAGACGTATAAAAAATACGTATAATATACGATTGCAATATCGGCATCTTTTTTTCGATGTATTTCCGACGTCGTTTATACATAGGAAAATATGCGTTTTATAGACGTTTAAAAAAAAGTATAATACGCGTTGGCAATATCGGCATCTTTTTTCCGACGCTGTGGAATATGTGGAGCACTCGTACACAACGCAATATATATATATATATAGTTTTCATTTCAAGCTATGCGTGAAATACACAAATTTAGAGATCCATTGGAAATCGGTATATTTCCGACGTTTCACCGACAAATATAACTATATGTATAATATACGTATATTTTTATACGCATACTACATGCTTGTAATATCTCAAATGACAAAAAAAAAAATAGTTTTCGTCGGAATTCGGTATATTTCCGACGTATAGCCGATGCAGTGATATATTTGTATATTATACGATTATTGTAATCCGTCAGTGATACATCAGTAATATCTTTTTCAAAAACAATTAAGTTTTGTTCCGTCGGAAGAACGTCTATGTCAGACGTTGGGCCAACATATACAACTCTGTGTATAAAGTACGTATAACTAAATACATCGAATATACGTATGCAATATCCGTTTCATTTTTTTTTACCATTGGTCGGAAGTTAATCTATTTCCAACGTATAACCAATGCGTAAAGATATATGTATAATATATGCATTGAGAAATACGTGTAATATATGAATATAATATTTTTAGCAAAAAAAATCCTAATTGGTCGGAAGTTCGTCGGAAAAAGATGTCGGCCCGATGAATATTTGCCAACATCTATTAAACTGAGGAAAATAATCATCGGGCACGTCTCTTATGTATAAACTCAGAGCGGATGGATATTTTCATGTATCTAGCCGTACTGTGCATTCCTCAGTGTTGAGTATTCTCGTACAATGGTGAAAAAGGTGCATCTGAGTGTCCAAGTCACTAAAATCTATATTTGAATGCACCCCCCTCCCATTTTTTTTGAAAGGTGATTCCTTTCTTTTATGAGTGCTATCCCCAGTGGGTCTGCGGAGTAACAAGTGTTATACACAATAGACCCAATCGCCGTAGAGACTGGCTGTGGGACAACAACAAGGGTGCCGGTACAATAATTTGTAAGGTTTACGGACGGTAAGTTATTTGCACCGCGCAGTTCGAAGAAAGATAATTCATTAAAAGGATATGATATGGGAATTAAGAGGGATGAAACAGTGCTTTTTATGTTTAAAAAAAGAAAAAAAGGCCATTTAAATGCTTTTAGCTGCAGCCAAGGGGATTTGTTTGCATTTGGGAGGGGTTTCTGCGGGGGGAGGAAGAGAAGTGTCCTCAACACCAGGTACTATGCATTTTGAGAGGGAAAGATTATGTAAAAGTGGAAGTGGGCTATTGGGTGCACTCGGGGTTCAGCCAAGTATTGGCATCGATTTGGACCTCTAAAATGTAACAATACCGTCACAATCGCCTTCATGGTGTCGGAGCCCATCCCCCGCCGGCCCAGGCTCATGTTTGTTGTCAAACAGCGAAATACCGGGGACATCATAGGCCGGTCCCGTGGCTACCCACTCCTTCAGCTTGCCATCCCACTCGACCAGAACGGGCGGCACTTGCGGATGGATATACGGCAGCCCGTCGGAATAGATGGGTACAGCTAACATACAAGGGCGTGATGGGTTCTTATCCTTGCGCTCGCTACCCCCACCGCCGGACCAGTAACAGCTGTCGAAATCACCCGTGTCCTGAAAATTGTAATACATAATATGAATAAATACATACATAAATAATAATGATACCTCCCCCCAAACTAACAAATTGATAATACGACTAAAGCGATTAGCCTCCCGCCAAGAATTACACTCTTCTCGACAAAGCCTCGCCACCCTCCCCTCCACCTCCTCCTTCCACACCTCGAAGTCTGCAAATTTGAACTCGAAATCGAAGGGCCTTGCCCAGTTCTTTAGAAGGGGTGACGGAGGTAGTGGGGGAAGGGAGAAGGATTTCCTTCCACTTGATTACGCCAAAAAAAAAAACCTGTTGGTACAGAAAAGTTGGATGATGTAAGGGAATTTTTCAAACGTCACAAATTTTCCGAAGTTATATTTTCCGGTTGTAGCTAAAAGAAACCATCTTGTGGGTTTATGCACTTTTACTCATCTTTTTTATTTGGTGCCTCCCCCACCCCGCCCCCTCTCCCTCTTGCTTTATCTTAATACCGTTCCGGATGTTGGAGCCCGATGACATCTGTCCGGGGAACCTTTGACTTGATGCTATCTAAGCTCTCCGACAACGCGTATCTCCTCTTTGCTGCCTGCTCTCTGGCCCTCCGTACCCCGACATGCCTCCTCAATTCTGGAACGAGCTGAGGCTTTTCTTTCATAAAGCAATCATTCTGGAACTCCTGAACATCCTGATCGATTCCCAGATCATACATGTACTGTTTAGATGGCGGTTTTACCTTTTCAAATCCATATAAGTTCAACTGCCGAATAAAACTCCCAATGTTGTTCGTCTTAAATGATTTATTTGGTGGATCTAAATATTCTTTCTGGAACTGTATTTTGTGGAGAACGATGGTTTTTGCCGTCTTCCCCCCACCCTATGGCACCTGTCCTGCATTCATTTACAATCCTCCCTAACTTCCAGGGAAATTTATTTGTTGTTGCCAAGCTGTCACCGTTTGCGTCAAACAGTGGCGCTATTTTCCGCCTTTTAGTGGACCACATGCGGAAAATGTAAAATTGTCACAGCAACGTGTAAATGTTTTAAAATTAGTGAAGTCATACGACTACTGTTTTGTTTTCTCAAAACGTTTATTTCCGGTGTGCGTTATTACGTAATCACTTATTGCTATGTCAAATGACGTTTTATATGACGAAATGAATTACACATGTCAATCAATCAATTTATGTGTCTGCCTATCGCTGGAATTTCACATATAAAATTAAAAGCGCAAGAAACTGAATTGATTTAGGTGAAGGGGGAGGAGAGGAGGAGGAGGGGGGTAAAGAATTCATGAAATGGCTTTTTATTATTCCATGAAGGAATTCGCCTCACAAAACTGCCTGCCCCGGTATTCAGAATAATTAACTGTGCAGTTAACTGTACACCGCACACGGGAAATCAGCTGATATAATTAAATTACGCAAATAGTTTTTATAAGAATTTGTTTTGATATAAAAAGTAAAATGTGGTGATTAAATTCAAAAAGTTTTGCTTGCCGAGTGAGAAGTTAATAGTAGGGAAATGGGTGATTTTTGCATATTTGTCGGTTTCAGACGATAGTAGTTGGAAAACGGGGATTCTGCCACAGTGATGACGTCAGAAAGGTGTGGTAGAACCCCCGTGGGGGTTCCACCACAGTGTTGACGTCATTATGACGTCAGAAAGGTGTGGTGGATCTGGATCAGATTGATGAGGTTGAGCGCGTCCGTGCCAATGATGTCATCATGACGTCACCATGACGTCATAATGACCTCATACTAACGTAAGACTCTCCTAAGCAGCATAACCCTAACCCTAAGTCACCTGTCAGTCATCGTGACGTCATCAGTCACGTGACCTGTCAATCATCGTCGGTCATGTGACCCCAACCCTATATGAGGAATGTTTTCCCGTGCACTAACCTTACGTCCCTCGTAGCTCACTTGGTAGAGCATGAGACTCGTGAGCGAACCCATGGTCAGAAGGTTGGGGCTTCGATCCCACCCGCGGGCAACATTTTCACCTTCTGTCTATCATACCGTCATATCATGGGGATCTCCATGTGAGGACCCCCTCCCTTTGTCTTCCATGTGAGGATTCCCCAGGGGTCCTCCATGTGAGGACTTCCACCATCTGTCTATCATATGAGGACCCCCGGGTCCTCCATGTGAGGACCCACCAAGGACATGATTTAGCAACCCTTGAAGAGCACATTGTGTGCGCACAAGTGTTACATTCTTGCTATGGATGTTGTTGGATGCAAAAAAGGAAGTGAAAACATTTGCTCTTGCTGTTGAAAGACTGCCTGGAATACACATAGGAGACGAAGTAAAAGATTGGTTGGAAACACATGGAAAGGAAGTGAAAGAGTGGTTGGAATACACATGGAGACGAAGTGGCAAATGAGTCGTGGTAAGTGACTTTTTTGTGACTCTGTGACATTATGTGACTCTGTGACATTATGTGACATTATGTGACTCTGTGACATTATGTGATATTATGTGACTCTGTGACATTATGTGACATTATGTGACTCTGTGACATTATGTGACTCTGTGACAGCATTTGACATTGTGTGACTCTGTGACATCATGTGACATTATGTGACTTTGTAACATCGTGTGACTCTGTGACATGATGTGACATTATGTGACTCTGTGACATCATGCGACATTATGTGACTCTATAACATCATGTGACATTATGTGACATCATGTGACACTATGTGGCTATGTGACATCATGTGGCTATATGACTATGTAACACCATGTAATGGCTATATAAACATAATTAATCTAGCTATGTATGTAATTATCAGATCGTTCACCAGACCTGCCCCTGTGGCTCAGTGCACAGCGCGTGAGATTCATAAGCGGAAGATTTATATTTCGATCCCACCTATGGGCAAACATAACTTCTTTTTTTTTTTTTTTTTTTGCTTTTTTTGTTTTTTTAATAGCAGCCATATTTCTATGCCTATTTTCACTGATAATATTTAATTAGTCATATTTAAGTGGTTCTATTACAGTAACCACTCACACACACAAAGCGTAGGAACAAATATATGAAAGACCTCAAAGCGTGGGAAAGACCAATAAATTTGAGTGTGAAAGACCTCAAAGCGTGAGAACGATCAATAAATTTGAGAACATCAAAGACCACAGACCGTGAGAATGATCAATGAATTTGAGAACATCAAAGGCCTAGACCGTGGGAACGATCGATAATTTTGAGAAGGAATGGGGTTTTTCTAATGTTATGTTTTATGTTATAGTAGTGGGACAAAGGTGGTTCTAAAGCACATTTAACAAATGTAGTTTTTAAAAACATATGATGTATAAAATAAGTTTGAGCATTTTACCATGCTACTAATTCGAATGCTTTGAAGTCATAGTAGGTGAAAAACGATGCTTCTAGACCAACTTTAACAAATTTAGTTTTTGATAACATATGATGCATAAAATAGCTTTTACCATTTTAGCCTGTTACTTATTCGAAAGTTCTTAAGTCATAGTAGGGGAAAACGATGCTTCTAGACCAACTTTAACAAATTTAGTTTTTTGACAACATATGATGTATAAAATAAGTTTGAACATTTTACCATGTTGTAGTAGGGGAAAATCAGGATGCTAAGCCAACTTTAGCAAACTTAGTTTTTTAAAACATATTATGTATAACATAAGTTTGAACATTTTAGTATGCTACTTATTCGAATGCTTTGAGGTCATAGTAGGGGAAAATCAGGGTTCTAAACCAAATTTAACATAAACATATGATGTATAAAAGAAGTTTGACATAAGACATAAGTTTTTTTTGGTGAGAAGTGCACACCATTCGAACATGTGTTCGAATAACAAGCCCATTCAAAGACGTGTTCGAATGGCAAGCCCATTCGAAACCCGTGTTCGAATTATTTTTTGAACATATTACGTCATGGAATTGTTCAACAATTGTTTTAACAAGTTCAACAATTGTTCAACCAGTTCAACATGTTCTACAAGTTGTTAAACATGTTGTTCAACATGTTCAACATGTTGTTCAACATGTTGTTCAACATGTTGTTCAACATGTTAAACATATTAAACATGTTCAACATGTTCTTGAACATGTTGTTGTTCAACAAGTTGTTGTATATAAAGCTATGTTTAAAGACTTTCTCATCACTTGAATAGTTTAAGCTGAATCGAAAGGATGTATAAATGCAAACAATTGGCCACAAAGTCTTAAAAGACACTTAAAGGCTGCACACACCTCAGAAATGGAAGAAGAATTGGATATGGAAAACCCTGTAAAACTACCTTTCACGGAAACTTTAGATGAGTCTTCTATGGAAAGTCAAAGCGTCAACATGGCTGAAAAGAATGCACATGCTTGTACAGAATGTGATGCATTATACAACAGCGAAGAAGCTTTGCTCAAACATATGGAGCAGTGAGGTAAGGATGCTGATGACAGGAGTTCTGAGAGTGAGTCATAAGCAGACTCTGAAAGTGAGTCAGAAATAGACTCTGTGTGGCATGATATGGTTCAAGAGGTCTACGATGACTATGATGACAAATTTCAAGAAAAGATTTTAGAATATGAAGAAAAAGGACTTGAATATGCACGTGAAATAGCAAGTGATGACCTTGGACCCATTTATAAGCATGGACTAAAACAACTGTTTATGAGACTATTCAAATATATCCAACGTCTAGAACAAAGCCAACATGATCAAAAGATTTTAGAGGACTTTAATTACTTTGTTGAGGAAAAACATTATAAGTATTCAAAGACACTAAAGGAGGCTATAAGGAAAAACAATACATTCTTTGAAGAGCTACTAGATACGGAGGAGGAGGAGGAGGATGACAGCAGTGATGAAGAAAGTGGTATGGTCACTGGGGTGCAACAGAGTGAAACAGATGAAAAAAAATAGACTAAGTTGACTAAACTTTATAATAAAGACTTTGTAAAAAAGCTGTAATATTTTATTAACTTAAGCGTTGTGTGTTAATATAAGAAGTCGCGAGAGGCTAAGATCCCTGACGTGGTGTGAATTCACCCGTAAATCATATATCATATGTCATATATTATAATGAAGTATTGTATTATTATGTGTTATATTCCAGTATTGTACTATTATGTATTATATCCAAGTATTGTATGAGAAAAATAAAACGTTGAAAAGCATCATATGTGTTTTTATTGAATATTACAAATATGTACAATTATGATAAAAACCAAAATATTTCAAAGACATATTATGTTAACATGTGCAGACTCACAACAACTTAACTTAAAATGTTATAAAAACTAACTTCACATTAACATAGATAATGTTAATTTCATAGTCTACATAGGAGGGATAAAGGCAATTTTATTTGAACTACATATCAAATGTACATGTTCATATGAGTTAAAGCTAAGTTTCAAGTTCTTGTCAAGCTTCAAAAACTTCGTTCCAATCTTCTGCACTGAGGGTGATGAAATCATAGCATCCACTAAGCTCGTCATGCTGTTAAAACTGTATGCAGTCATCTCGCTCAATGACTTTCTACTCAACCATCTTCTGACAGTCACTGCATTTATACACATCCATTTTCTGAAGCATGAGATCCACTGACGTCATTTGCTTCTTCAGCATTTGCCAATCTTTCAATGACAACAAAATTCCCTTCTTGGTAGGATGTAACCTCCCAGATGTATGATCCGAAATATATTCACGAATGTTAACCATCACTTTCTGTTGATATTTCGCCAATTTAATATATATTTCTCCATAAATGGTCATCATAACCGGTAAGTCGTCTACAGTCATCTTCTTCATGGTGGTATCAGCTTTAGGCTCTGGTTCTCGCTTCATTTTAGGCTCTGTCTTAATTTTTCGCTTTTTACACGGCGGCGTCATAGCTGGTAACACCTCTCTTTTTATCCTTCTAAGATGTGGTCGCTAATTGTAAGATGTGGTCGCTGCTGACGTGACTTCACCTTAGACTTTACCATGAGCATTGCCTTAGACTTTGCTGTAGGTATTTTCTCAGGCTTTGGTATAAAATTTTCTGCAGGTATTGTCTCAGACTTTTCTGCAGGCATTGTCTTAGTTGGTATTTGTTGTTCACTTACTGCAGACCTGTTCACTCTTCAGTATCTTGAAACAGAATGTGTGTTACGACTGATGGCTGATGTCTTTTGTGTTTATGTCTAATATGTTTAGAAATAACTTTACCACATGTAACTTTGTGGCTAATTGTAAGATTTCAAACAAATGTTGCATTTATACATCCCTTCGGTTCACTATTCAAATGATGAGAAAGTTTTTAAACACAGCTTTACATACAACAACTTGTTGAACAACAAGTTCAACAACATGTTAAACAACATGTTGAACATATTGAACAACATGTTGAACAACATGTTGAACATGTTGCACATGTTGAACAATTGTTGAACTTGTTAAAAAATTGTTGAACAATACCATGACGCAATATGTTTTAAAAATAATTAGAACACGTGTTTCGAATTGGCTTGCCATTCGAACAAGTCTTTGAATGGGCTTGTTATTCAAACACATGTTTGAATGGTGTGCTCTTCTCACCAAAAAAACTTATGTCTCATGTCAAACTTATTTTATACATCATCTGTTTTTCAAAAACTAAATTTGTTAAATTTGGTTTAGAACGACCATTCTCCCACTGTTATAACATAAAACATAACATTAGTCTTAGCGTGGAGAAAATCCCATTCCTTCTCAAATTTATCGATCGTTCCCACGGTCTAGGCCTTTGATGTTCTCAAATTTATTGATCGTTCCCACGGTCTGTGGTCTTTGATGTTCTCAAATTTATTGATCGTTCTCATGCTCTGAGGTCTTTCGCTCTCAAATTTATTGATCGTTCCCACGCTCTGAAGTCTTTCATATACTTATTCCTACGCATTGTGTGTGTGAGTGGTTACTAAAATAGAAACACTGAAATATGACTAATTAAATATTATCAGTGAAAATAGGCATAGAAATATGGCTGCCATTAAAAAAAAACAAAAAACAAACAAAAAACAAACAAATAAACAAAAAAAAACAAAAAGTTATGATTGCCCATAGGTGGGATCGAACCACCAATCTTCCACTTACGAGTGTCACGCGCTGTGCACTGAGCCACAGGGGCAAGTCTGGTGAACGATCTAATAATTACATACATAGCTAGACTAATTATGCTTACATAGCCCTTACATGGTGTCACATAGTCATATAGCCATATAATGTAACATAGTGTCACATGATGCCACATAGTCATATGATGTCACATAATGTCACAGAGTCACATAATGTCACATAATGTCACACAATGTCACAGAGTCACATAATGTCACATAATGTCACAGAGTCACATAATGTCTCATAATGTCACACAATGTCTCAGAGTCACATAATGTCACATAATGTCGCAGAGTCACATAATGTCACATAATGTCACACAATGTCACAGAGTCACATAATGTCACATAATGTCACAGAGTCACATAATGTCACATAATGTTTCAGAGTCACATAATGTCACATGATGCTACATAGTCACAAAAGTCACAAAAAAGTCACTTACAACAACTGTTTTGCCACTTCGTCTCCATGTGTATTCCAACCAGTCTTTCACTTCCTTTCCAAAAAATAGCCAATCTTTCACTTGGTCTCCTATGTCTTTCCAGTCAATCTTTCACTTTCTCTCCATCCCAGTTAGCGCCTCCACACATAGCCCACGTCGGCTATACGTGGGACATCCCGTGTTCCCACGCCGGCAATACGTATGCTTTTCGAGGGTTGTCCAATGTAATTACGTGTGGGCTTGGCGATTTTGAAACACTTTCCGACGCATACCCCACGTGGGCTGTCCGACGTTGGCTATGCATAGGCTTCCCGTGTTGGCAATAGATGGTACAGCTTACGTATAGCCAACGTATGTTTTAGGTGGGATGTCCCACGAAATTACGTGGGCGTATGGCGATTTTGAAACACGTTCCGAGGTATAGCCCACGTGGACTGTCCCACGTTGGCTATGCAAGGAACAGCCAACGCTCCAAAATAAACTTGGAACAATTCGTAACATCCCATTTAACATCTTGCCTGACCATTAGTTTAACCATTGACCATTATTCTTCAAACTACACTACAACCCACCATTCTGATTTTGTTTAGCAACTGATGAATAGTACTTACCTGGGTTTAAACCGGAATCCTCTGGCATCCTACTCGCCGACCTTACCTCTACGCCACGGGAGATCCATGTAATAATCAATGTTATTCTTCCACCAAAATTTTCTCGTCCTCAGCAGTTGATTTTTCATATTGTCCATTTTGTTAACTGTTTACTTTTATAATTATTTGTTTAACAAAGATCTTGTGTTCTGCTTTTATAATGGGTATTTGCTTATATGGAATATCATTTAGATATCCTAATATAATAAAATATTCAAAATCAAATGAATGATGTCTAAATTCAACATTAGATTTTGCAGTTATATATTAAAATCATAAGCAGTATCTGAAATTTGTCAAAAAATGGTATTTAGTTTATATGGTTTTCCATGATGGTCCAAAACACAACATCCAATAATATTGATTTTTCATAATGCTCCAGTGCAAAACGTTGGATGTACGTGGAGGTAAGAGGGGTCATCCGATAGTGGGATATCCAACATAATGCCCACTTGAAGCCGACGTTGGACAGCCGAAGTGGGCTACACGTGGGCTGTCTCACGAAGGTTATACGAGGGAGTAAGAGGGTTCACCCGATAGTGGGACATCCCACATAATGCCCACTTGAAGCCGACGTGTGACAGCCGAAGTGGGCTACACGTGGGCTGCCCCACGAAGGTTATACGAGGGAGTAAGAGGGGGCGTCCGACAGTGGGACAGCTCTCATAAAGCCCACGTACAGCCGATATTGGCTACACGTGGGTTGTCCCACATAGGGTATACGTTCGAGAAAGAGGGCACGCCCCACCGTGGGACATCCCTCTTCATGCCGACATATAACCGACGTTGGCTTTATAACTTGGGCTATGCGTGGGCTGTCCCATGTCGGCTATACGTAGGTATTAGGTGAGACTGGGACATCCCACATATAGCCCACGTGTAGCCGATGTAGGACGTCCCACGTCCTACATCTCGCTTAAAGCCAACATAATGCCAGCGTTGGCTATACGTGGAAGAAAATCTTGTGCTAACTGGTATGTATATCCAAAAACAGCAAGAGCAAATGTTTTCACTTCCTTTTTTCCATGTGCATCCAACAACAGTCACAGCAAGAATGGAACACTTGTGCGCACACAATGTGCTCTTAAAGGGTTCCTGAATCACGTCTTAGGGGGGTCCTCCGATGGAGGACCCGGGGGTGTCCTCACATGATAAACAGATGGTAGAAGTCCTCACAGGGATGACCCCGAGTATCCTCACATGGAAGACCCAGGGAGAGGGTCCTCACATGGAGGACCCCATGATATGACGACATGAAAGACAGAAGGTGAAAGTGTTTCTCGAGGGTGGGATCGAACCACCAACCTTCCGACCATGGGTTCGCTCACGAGTCCCATGCTCTACCAAGTGAGCTACGCGGGACGTAAGGCTAACGTCGGGAAAACATTCCTCATATAGGGTTGGGGTCACATGACCGATGATGATAAACAGGTCACAAAACTGATGACGCCTTACGTTAGTATGACGTCATTATGATGTCATTATGACGACATGACGTCATAACGTCATTATAACGGCATTATAACGTCATGATGACGTCAATGGCACGGGCGCGCGTTCAGCCCCATCAATCCTATCCAGATCCACCACACCTTTCTGACGTCATTATGACGTCGCCACTGTGGTGGAACCCCCATGGGGGTTCTACCACACCTTTCTGACGTCATCACTGAGGTAGAATCCCCGTTTTCTAACTACTGACGATTCTGAACATTTTTGGTTTTTGCCCCCGACCCCTTTCCGAATATGCGATTTTTGAATAGACTCTACCTTTCTCCAAAATTTTAGAATGTTTCCACGAAAATCCTAGGAGAAGAAACATTTTAAAGAAATCTGGTTTTTGGCTAATATTTCCTCCAAGTTTTGGTGAATTGCCACAAAAGTAATAGCCATGTAGGTACTTATGCCCACTACCTTCAATCAAGATTTCAAGACATTCAGATTAAAAACCTAGGAAGAGATACGATTTATTTTTCAACTTAAGCGTACATACGCACATACGCATACTTTCACCGATTGCTATAGCCCGTGATTCTGTAATTTATTTAGTTGATTAGTCATATGAATTCAGTGTTACTTAATGGTTTGGACTGAAATACAGTGTTCATTTGTTGTTATTTCAGTCACGGAGCGATGTTGGAATAACACGAGGACACGTCGAGTTTTTTTTTTGTTCGTTCTTTGCCGCTATAGTGACTAGTGTGTTGCCACGCACCGTCTAGAGCAATTCTTAAAGGGCATCGGTCGACGTTTTAGCTGTAACACCACGCCTGCAGGTAATAAATGCAGTCATGTCAGTAAATCCCATCAAAATCCGTTGACTATAGTAAGCTGATCATGTGGTCGAACTTACTTATAACAAAATCGGTTCTAACGACATCAGTTATAACGACATCGGTTATAACGACACAATGCTTGTGACGACTCAGTTGTGTGTTCGCAGTGATGTCGCACATTTTAAAAGCACCTGATGTAACGACACATCGAATATAACGACACACCGGATATAAAAACACACCGTAAATAACGACAAATCAGATATAACAACACACCAGATATAACGACACGCCGGATATAACAACATGGCTTCTCGCTCCCAGCCTTGTCGTTACAGTGTATATGTCCTGTATATAACGCGAAGTGCGTTCTTTCTTTTTTCTTTTTTTTTTAAATGACAAGATATCATTGGACAAAAGCCAGGAATGACAGTGTAAAATGGGTGTTCGTTCGCCTTAGACCACTTAATATGGTGAAGTGTTTTCACTGGCGTTTGTTTTCAGTGCAGCAAAGCTGAAAATCGAAAATAGAACACATTCGATGCAAAGGGTCAAAATATGTCACAACCCTACCCTCCACCTCCCCCCACTCCTTCAAGCCTTATTATGATGTCGCCATCTTTCACACCACTGTTGAAAAAATCATCCACACCCGTTACCCCTCCCCTTACAAGTTAGCCCAGTAACTGTTACTCAGTAAGAACTTATTTGAAATGAATTATGAGTTTTCCAGTTATGATCATGTCGGAGAATGATTTTAGCACAGGAGAGAAAACACACACACACACACACACACACACACACAGACACACACACACACACACACACAAGAACAAACCCCATGTCCCCCACAGAAAAACAGCAAAAAAAGGGAACATAGACACAGAACAAAAAACGTGGGTTATGCGTCTGTTAAACTGGATACAACTAGACCGAATTTCGCTACACGTAGCGAAATGACACCCACTTGCAATGGTACAATCTATCTGGTCAAAGACACATTTTTCAGTCTTTCCACATAATTGTCAGCTTCCGAATTATTATCATGAACAAGGATATCGAAGTAAATATAATGTAATCTCAAATAATCAAATTCCCGTTTTCTAACCGTTTTTAAGATAATGGACAACTACCGGTTTGTGACCTTGACCATGACGGAGGAGGTCAAGGTCATCCAGGTACCTCTTCTATAACGTCTTTTAGGCCCAAAGGGTCGAAAATAAGCTCAAAATCGCTCTATCTCTAACCGTTTTCGAAATAATGGTCTACTTCCGGTTTTTGACCTTGACCATGACTGGGGAGGTCAAGGTCATCGACATACCTCTTATATAACATCTTTTAGGAACAAGGGGTCGAAAATAAGCTCAAAATCGCTCTATCTCTAACCGTTTTCGAGATAATGGTCAACTTCCGGTTTTTGACCTTGACCATAACGGAGGAGTTCAAGGTCACCGAGGTATCTCTTATATAACGTCTTTTAGGCCCAAAGGGTCGAAAATAAGCTCAAAATCGCTCTATCTCTAACCGTTTTCGAGATAATGGTCTACTTCCGGTTTTTGACCTTGGCCATGACGGAGGAGGTCAAGGTCACCGAGGTACCTCTTATATAACGTCTTTTAGGCCCTAAGGGTCGAAAATAAGCTCAAAATCGCTCTATCTCTAACCGTTTTCGAGATAATGGTCAACTTCCGGTTTTTGACCTTGACCATGACGGAGGAGGTCAAGGTCACCGAGGTACCTGTTATATAACGTCTTTTAAAATAAGCTCAAAATCGCTCTATCTCTAACCGTTTTCGAGATAATGGTCAACTTTCGGTTTTTGACATTGACCTTGACGGAGGAGGTCAAGGTCACCGGGTACCTGTTATATAACGTCTTTTAGGCCCATAGGGTCGAAAATAAGCTCAAAATCGCTCTATCTCTAACCGTTTTCGAGATAATGGTCAACTTCCGGTTTTTGACCTTGGCAATGACGGAGGAGGTCAAGGTCACCGAGGTACCTCTTATATAACGTCTTTTAGGCCCAAAGGGTCGAAAATAAGCTCAAAATCGCTCTATCTCTAACCGTTTTCGAGATAATGGTCAACTTTCGGTTTTTGACATTGACCTTGACGGAGGAGGTCAAGGCCACCGGGTACCTGTTATATAACATCTTTTAGGCCCAAAGGGTCGCAAATAAGCTCAAAATCGCTCTATCTCTAACCGTTTTCGAGATAATGATCAACTTCCGGTTTTTGACCTTGACAATGACTGAGGAGGTCAAGATCACCGAGGAATCTCTTATATAACGTCTTTTAGGCCAAAGGGTCGAAAATAAGCTCAAAATCGCTCTATCTCTAACCGTTTTCGAGATAATGGTCAACTTCCGGTTTTTGACCTTGACCATGACAGAAGAGGTCAAGGTCACCGAGGTACCTGATATATAGCGTCTTTTAGGCCCAAAGGGTCGAAAATATGCTCAAAATCGCTCTATCTCTAACCGTTTTCGAGATAATGGTCAACTTCCGGTTTTTGACCTTGACCATGACGGAGGAGGTCAAGGTCACCGGGTACCTCTTATATAACGTCTTTTAGGCCCAAAGGGTCGAAAATATGCTCAAAATCGCTCTATCTCTAACCGTTTTCGAAATAATGGTCAACTTCCGGTTTTTGACCTTGACCATGACGGAGGAGGTCAAGGTCACCGAGGTACCTCTTATATAACGTCTTTTAGGCCCAAAGGGTCGAAAATAAGCTCAAAATCGCTCTATCTCTAACCGTTTTCGAGATAATGGTCAACTTTCGGATTTCGACATTGACCTTGACGGAGAAGGTCAAGGTCACCGGGTACCTCTTATATAACGTCTTTTAGGCCCAAAGGGTCGAAAATATGCTCAAAATCGCTCTATCTCTAACCGTTTTCGAAATAATGGTCAACTTCCGGTTTTTGATTTTGACCATGACGGAGGAGGTCAAGGTCACCGAGGTACCTCTTCTATAACGTCTTTTAGGCTCAAAGGGTCGAAAATAAGCTCAAAATCGCTCTATCTCTAACCGTTTTCGAGATAATGGTCAACTTCCGGTTTTTGACCTTGACCATGACGGAGGAGGTCAAGGTCACTGAGGTACCTCTTATATAACGTCTTTTAGGCCCAAAGGGTCGAAAAAAAATCAAAATCGCTCTATCTCTAACCGTTTTCGAGATAATGGTCAACTTTCGGTTTTTGACATTGACCTTGACGGAGGAGGTCAAGGTCACCGAGGTACCTCTTATATAACGTCTTTTCGGCCCAAGTGGTCGAAAATAAGCTCAAAATCGCTCTATCTCTAACCGTTTTCGAGATAATGGTCAACTTCCGGTTTTTGATCTTGACCATGACGGAGGAGGTCAAGGTCAACGAGGTACCTCTTCTATAACGTCTTTTAGGCTCAAAGGGTCGAAAATAAGCTCAAAATCGCTCTATCTCTAACCGTTTTCGAGATAATGGTCAACTTCCGGTTTTTGACCTTGACAATGACGGAGGAGGTCAAGGTCACCGAGGTACCTCTTATATAACGCCTTTTAGGCCCAAAGGGTCGAAAATAAGCTCAAAATCGCTCTATCTCTAACCGTTTTCGAGATAATGGTCAACTTCCGGTTTTTGACCTTGACCATGACGGAGGAGGTCAAGGTCACTGAGGTACCTCTTATATAACGTCTTTTAGGCCCAAAGGGTCGAAAAAAATCAAAATCGCACTATCTCTAACCGTTTTCGAGATAATGGTCAACTTCCGGTTTTTGGCCTTGACCATGACGGAGGAGGTCAAGGTCACCGAGGTACCTCTTATATAACGTCTTTTAGGCCCAAAGGGTCGAAAATAAGCTCAAAATCGCTCTATCTCTAACTGTTTTCGAGATAATGGTCAGCTTCCGGTTTTTGACCTTGACCATGACGGAGGAGGTCAGGGTCACCGAGGTACCTCTTCTATAACGTCTTTTAGGCCCAAAGGGTCGAAAATAAGCTCAAAATCGCTCTATCTCTAACCGTTTTCGAGATAATGGTCAACGTCCGGTTTTTGACCTTGACCATGACGGAGGAGGTCAAGGTCACCGAGGTACCTCTTCTATAACGTCTTTTAGGCCCAAAGGGTCGAAAATAAGCTCAAATCGCTCTATCTCTAACCGTTTTCGAGATAATGTTCAACTTCCGGTTTTTGACCTTGACCATGACGGAGGAGGTCAAGATCACCGAGGAACCTCTTATATAACGTCTTTTAGGCCCAAAGGGTCGAAAATAAGCTCAAAATCGCTCTATCTCTAACCGTTTTCGAGATAATGGTCAACTTCCGGTTTTTGACCTTGACAATGACGGAGGAGGTCAAGGTCACCAAGGTACCTCTTATATAACGCCTTTTAGGCCCAAAGGGTCGAAAATAAGCTCAAAATCGCTCTATCTCTAACCGTTTTCGAGATAATGGTCAACTTCCGGTTTTTGACCTTGACCATGACGGAGGAGGTCAAGGTCACTGAGGTACCTCTTATATAACGTCTTTTAGGCCCAAAGGGTCGAAAAAAAATCAAAATCGCTCTATCTCTAACCGTTTTCGAGATAATGGTCAACTTTCGGTTTTTGACATTGACCTTGACGGAGGAGGTCAAGGTCACCGAGGTACCTCTTATATAACGTCTTTTCGGCCCAAGTGGTCGAAAATAAGCTCAAAATCGCTCTATCTCTAACCGTTTTCGAGATAATGGTCAACTTCCGGTTTTTGATCTTGACCATGACGGAGGAGGTCAAGGTCACCGAGGTACCTCTTCTATAACGTCTTTTAGGCTCAAAGGGTCGAAAATAAGCTCAAAATCGCTCTATCTCTAACCGTTTTCGAGATAATGGTCAACTTCCGGTTTTTGACCTTGACAATGACGGAGGAGGTCAAGGTCACCGAGGTACCTCTTATATAGCGCCTTTTAGGCCCAAAGGGTCGAAAATAAGCTCAAAATCGCTCTATCTCTAACCGTTTTCGAGATAATGGTCAACTTCCGGTTTTTGACCTTGACCATGACGGAGGAGGTCAAAGTCACTGAGGTACCTCTTATATAACGTCTTTTAGGCCCAAAGGGTCGAAAAAAATCAAAATCGCTCTATCTCTAACCGTTTTCGAGATAATGGTCAACTTCCGGTTTTTGACCTTGACCATGACGGAGGAGGTCAAGGTCACCGAGGTACCTCTTCTATAACGTCTTTTAGGCCCAAAGGGTCGAAAATAAGCTCAAAATCGCTCTGTCTCAAACTGTTTTCGAGATAATGGTCAGCTTCCGGTTTTTGACCTTGACCATGACGGAGGAGGTCAGGGTCACCGAGGTACCTCTTCTATAACGTCTTTTAGGCCCAAAGGGTCGAAAATAAGCTCAAAATCGCTCTATCTCTAACCGTTTTCGAGATAATGGTCAACGTCCGGTTTTTGACCTTGACCATGACGGAGGAGGTCAAGGTCACCGAGGTACCTCTTCTATAACGTCTTTTAGGCCCAAAGGGTCGAAAATAAGCTCAAATCGCTCTATCTCTAACCGTTTTCGAAATAATGGTCAACTTCCGGTTTTTGATCTTGACCATGACGGAGGAGGTCAAGGTCACCGAGGTACCACTTCTATAACGTCTTTTAGGCTCAAAGGGTCGAAAATAAGCTCAAAATCGCTCTATCTCTAACCGTTTTCGAGATAATGGTCAACTTCCGGTTTTTGATCTTGACAATGACGGAGGAGGTCAAGGTCACCAAGGTACCTCTTATATAACGCCTTTTTAGGCCCAAAGGGTCGAAAATAAGCTCAAAATCGCTCTATCTCTAACCGTTTTCGAGATAATGGTCAACTTCCGGTTTTTGACCTTGACCATGACGGAGGAGGTCAAGGTCACTGAGGTACCTGTTATATAACGTCTTTTAGGCCCAAAGGGTCGAAAAAAAATCAAAATCGCTCTATCTCTAACCGTTTTCGAGATAATGGTCAACTTTCGGTTTTTGACATTGACCTTGACGGAGGAGGTCAAGGTCACCGAGGTACCTCTTATATAACGTCTTTTCGGCCCAAATGGTCGAAAATAAGCTCAAAATCGCTCTATCTCTAACCGTTTTCGAGATAATGGTCAACTTCCGGTTTTTGATCTTGACCATGACGGAGGAGGTCAAGGTCACCGAGGTACCTCTTCTATAACGTCTTTTAGGCTCAAAGGGTCGAAAATAAGCTCAAAATCGCTCTATCTCTAACCGTTTTCGAGATAATGGTCAACTTCCGGTTTTTGACCTTGACAATGACGGAGGAGGTCAAGGTCACCGAGGTACCTCTTATATAACGCCTTTTAGGCCCAAAGGGTCGAAAATAAGCTCAAAATCGCTCTATCTCTAACTGTTTTCGAGATAATGGTCAACTTCCGGTTTTTGACCTTGACCATGACGGAGGAGGTCAAGGTCACTGAGGTACCTCTTATATAACGTCTTTTAGGCCCAAAGGGTCGAAAAAAATCAAAATCGCTCTATCTCTAACCGTTTTCGAGATAATGGTCAACTTCCGGTTTTTGACCTTCACCATGACGGAGGAGGTCAAGGTCACCGAGGTACCTCTTCTATAACGTCTTTTAGGCCCAAAGGGTCGAAAATAAGCTCAAAATCGCTCTATCTCTAACTGTTTTCGAGATAATGGTCAGCTTCCGGTTTTTGACCTTGACCATGACGGAGGAGGTCAGGGTCACCGAGGTACCTCTTCTATAACGTCTTTTAGGCCCAAAGGGTCGAAAATAAGCTCAAAATCGCTCTATCTCTAACCGTTTTCGAGATAATGGTCAACTTCCGGTTTTTGACCTTGACCATGACGGAGGAGGTCAAGGTCACCGAGGTACCTCTTCTATAACGTCTTTTAGGCCCAAAGGGTCGAAAATAAGCTCAAAATCGCTCTATCTCTAACCGTTTTCGAGATAATGGTCAACTTCCGGTTTTTGACCTTCACCATGACGGAGGAGGTCAAGGTCACCGAGGTACCTCTTCTATAACGTCTTTTAGGCCCAAAGGGTCGAAAATAAGCTCAAAATCGCTCTATCTCTAACTGTTTTCGAGATAATGGTCAGCTTCCGGTTTTTGACCTTGACCATGACGGAGGAGGTCAGGGTCACCGAGGTACCTCTTCTATAACGTCTTTTAGGCCCAAAGGGTCGAAAATAAGCTCAAAATCGCTCTATCTCTAACCGTTTTCGAGATAATGGTCAACGTCCGGTTTTTGACCTTGACCATGACGGAGGAGGTCAAGGTCACCGAGGTACCTCTTCTATAACGTCTTTTAGGCCCAAAGGGTCGAAAATAAGCTGAAATCGCTCTATCTCTAACCGTTTTCGAGATAATGGTCAACTTCCGGTTTTTGACCTTGACCATGACGGAGGAGGTCAAGGTCACCGAGGTACCTCTTCTATAACGTCTTTTAGGCCCAAAGGGTCGAAAATAAGCTCAAAATCGCTCTATCTCTAACCGTTTTCGAGATAATGGTCAACTTCCGGTTTTTGACCTTGACCATGACGGAGGAGGCAAAGGTCACCGAGGTACCTCTTATATAACGTCTTTTAGGCCCAAAGGGTCGAAAATAAGCTCAAAATCGCTCTATCTCTAACCGTTTTCGAGATAATGGTCAACTTCCGGTTTTTGACCTTGACCATGACAGATTAGGTAAGGTCACCGAGGTACCTCTTATATAACGTCTTTTAGGCCCAAAGGTTCGATAATAAGCTCAAAATCGCTCTATCTCTAACCGTTTTCCAGATAATGGTCAACTTCCGGTTTTTGACCTTGACCATGACGGAGGAGGTCAAGGTCACCGAGGTACCTGTTATATAGCGTCTTTTAGGCCCAAATGGTCGAAAATAAGCTCAAAATCGCTATATCTCTAACCGTTTTCGAGATAATGGTCAACTTCCGGTTTTTGACATTGAAATTGACGGAGGAGGTCAAGGTCACCGGGTACCTGTTATATAACGGCTTTTAGGCCCAAAGGGTCGAAAATAAGGTCAAAATCGCTCTATCTCTAACCGTTTTCGAGATAATGGTCTACTTCCGGTTTTTGACCTTGACCATGACGGAGGAGGTCAAGGTCACCGAGGTACCTCCTATATAACGTCTTTTAGGCCCAAAGGGTCGAAAATAAGCTCAAAATCGCTCTATCTCTGACCGTTTTCGAGATAATGGTCAGCTTCCGGTTTTTGACCTTGACCATGACGGAGGAGGTCAAGGTCACCGAGGTACCTGTTATATAACGTCTTTTAGGCCCAAATGTTCGAAAAAAAGCTCAAAATCGCTCTATCTCTAACCGTTTTCGAGATAATGGTCAGCTTCCGGTTTTTGACCTTGACCATGACGGAGGAGGGCAAGGTCACCGAGGTACCTCTTATATAACGTCTTTTAGGCCCAAAGGTTCGATAATAAGCTCAAAATCGCTCCATTTCTAACCGTTTTCGAGATAATGGTCAACTTCCGGTTTTTGACCTTGACCATGACGGAGGAGGTCAAGGTCACCGAGGTACCTGTTATATAGCGTCTTTTAGGCCCAAATGGTCGAAAATAAGCTCAAAATCGCTCTATCTCTAACCGTTTTCGAAATAATGGTCAACTTCCGGTTTTTGACATTGACCTTGACGGAGGAGGTCAAGGTCACCGGGTACCTGTTATATAACGGCTTTTAGGCCCAAAGGGTCGAAAATAAGGTCAAAATCGCTCTATCTCTAACCGTTTTCGAGATAATGGTCAACTTCCGGTTTTTGACCTTGACCATGACGGAGGAGGTCAAGGTCACCGAGGTACCTCTTCTATAACGTCTTTTAGGCCCAAAGGGTCGAAAATAAGCTCAAAATCGCTCTATCTCTAACCGTTTTCGAGATAATGGTCAACTTCCGGTTTTTGACCTTCACCATGACGGAGGAGGTCAAGGTCACCGAGGTACCTCTTCTATAACGTCTTTTAGGCCCAAAGGGTCGAAAATAAGCTCAAAATCGCTCTATCTCTAACTGTTTTCGAGATAATGGTCAGCTTCCGGTTTTTGACCTTGACCATGACGGAGGAGGTCAGGGTCACCGAGGTACCTCTTCTATAACGTCTTTTAGGCCCAAAGGGTCGAAAATAAGCTCAAAATCGCTCTATCTCTAACCGTTTTCGAGATAATGGTCAACGTCCGGTTTTTGACCTTGACCATGACGGAGGAGGTCAAGGTCACCGAGGTACCTCTTCTATAACGTCTTTTAGGCCCAAAGGGTCGAAAATAAGCTGAAATCGCTCTATCTCTAACCGTTTTCGAGATAATGGTCAACTTCCGGTTTTTGACCTTGACCATGACGGAGGAGGTCAAGGTCACCGAGGTACCTCTTCTATAACGTCTTTTAGGCCCAAAGGGTCGAAAATAAGCTCAAAATCGCTCTATCTCTAACCGTTTTCGAGATAATGGTCAACTTCCGGTTTTTGACCTTGACCATGACGGAGGAGGCAAAGGTCACCGAGGTACCTCTTATATAACGTCTTTTAGGCCCAAAGGGTCGAAAATAAGCTCAAAATCGCTCTATCTCTAACCGTTTTCGAGATAATGGTCAACTTCCGGTTTTTGACCTTGACCATGACAGATTAGGTAAGGTCACCGAGGTACCTCTTATATAACGTCTTTTAGGCCCAAAGGTTCGATAATAAGCTCAAAATCGCTCTATCTCTAACCGTTTTCCAGATAATGGTCAACTTCCGGTTTTTGACCTTGACCATGACGGAGGAGGTCAAGGTCACCGAGGTACCTGTTATATAGCGTCTTTTAGGCCCAAATGGTCGAAAATAAGCTCAAAATCGCTATATCTCTAACCGTTTTCGAGATAATGGTCAACTTCCGGTTTTTGACATTGAAATTGACGGAGGAGGTCAAGGTCACCGGGTACCTGTTATATAACGGCTTTTAGGCCCAAAGGGTCGAAAATAAGGTCAAAATCGCTCTATCTCTAACCGTTTTCGAGATAATGGTCTACTTCCGGTTTTTGACCTTGACCATGACGGAGGAGGTCAAGGTCACCGAGGTACCTCCTATATAACGTCTTTTAGGCCCAAAGGGTCGAAAATAAGCTCAAAATCGCTCTATCTCTGACCGTTTTCGAGATAATGGTCAGCTTCCGGTTTTTGACCTTGACCATGACGGAGGAGGTCAAGGTCACCGAGGTACCTGTTATATAACGTCTTTTAGGCCCAAATGTTCGAAAAAAAGCTCAAAATCGCTCTATCTCTAACCGTTTTCGAGATAATGGTCAGCTTCCGGTTTTTGACCTTGACCATGACGGAGGAGGTCAAGGTCACCGAGGTACCTCTTATATAACGTCTTTTAGGCCCAAAGGTTCGATAATAAGCTCAAAATCGCTCCATTTCTAACCGTTTTCGAGATAATGGTCAACTTCCGGTTTTTGACCTTGACCATGACGGAGGAGGTCAAGGTCACCGAGGTACCTGTTATATAGCGTCTTTTAGGCCCAAATGGTCGAAAATAAGCTCAAAATCGCTCTATCTCTAACCGTTTTCGAAATAATGGTCAACTTCCGGTTTTTGACATTGACCTTGACGGAGGAGGTCAAGGTCACCGGGTACCTGTTATATAACGGCTTTTAGGCCCAAAGGGTCGAAAATAAGGTCAAAATCGCTCTATCTCTAACCGTTTTCGAGATAATGGTCTACTTCCGGTTTTTGACCTTGACCATGACGGAGGAGGTCAAGGTCACCGAGGTACCTCCTATATAACGTCTTTTAGGCCCAAAGGGTCGAAAATAAGCTCAAAATCGCTCTATCTCTAACCGTTTTCGAGATAATGGTCAACTTCCGGTTTTTGACCTTGACCATGACGGAGGAGGTCAAGGTCACCGAGGTACCTGTTATATAACGTCTTTTAGGCCCAAATGTTCGAAAAAAAGCTCAAAATCGCTCTATCTCTAACCGTTTTCGAGATAATGGTCAGCTTCCGGTTTTTGACCTTGACCATGACGGAGGAGGGCAAGGTCACCGAGGTACCTCTTATATAACGTCTTTTAGGCCCAAAGGTTCGATAATAAGCTCAAAATCGCTCCATTTCTAACCGTTTTCCAGATAATGGTCAACTTCCGGTTTTTGACCTTGACCATGACGGAGGAGGTCAAGGTCACCGAGGTACCTGTTATATAGCGTCTTTTAGGCCCAAATGGTCGAAAATAAGCTCAAAATCGCTCTATCTCTAACCGTTTTCGAAATAATGGTCAACTTCCGGTTTTTGACATTGACCTTGACGGAGGAGGTCAAGGTCACCGGGTACCTGTTATATAACGGCTTTTAGGCCCAAAGGGTCGAAAATAAGCTCAAAATCGCTCTATCTCTAACCGTTTTCGAGATAATGGTCAACTTCCGGTTTTTGACCTTGACCATGACGGAGGAGGTCAAGGTCACCGAGGTACCTGTTATATAACGTCTTTTTGGCCCAAATGTTCGAAAAAAAGCTCAAAATCGCTCTATCTCTAACCGTTTTCGAGATAATGGTCAGCTTCCGGTTTTTGACCTTGACCATGACGGAGGAGGTCAAGGTCACCGAGGTACCTCTTCTATAACGTCTTTTAGGCCCAAAGGGTCGAAAATAAGCTCAAATCGCTCTATCTCTAACCGTTTTCGAGATAATGGTCAACTTCCGGTTTTTGACCTTGACCATGACGGAGGAGGTCAAGGTCACCGAGGTACCTGTTATATAACGTCTTTTAGGCCCAAATGGTCGAAAATAAGCTCAAAATCGCTCTATCTCTAACCGTTTTCGAGATAATGGTCAGCTTCCGGTTTTTGACCTTGACCATGACGGAGGAGGTCAAGGTCACCGAGGTACCTGTTATATAGCGTCTTTTAGGCCCAAATGGTCGAAAATAAGCTCAAAATCGCTCTATCTCTAACCGTTTTCGAGATAATGGTCAACTTCCGGTTTTTGACATTGACCTTGACGGAGGAGGTCAAGGTCACCGGGTACCTGTTATATAACGGCTTTTAGGCCCAAAGGGTCGAAAATAAGCTCAAAATCGCTCTATCTCTAACCGTTTTCGAGATAATGGTCAACTTCCGGTTTTTGACCTTGACCATGACGGAGGAGGTCAAGGTCACCGAGGTACCTGTTATATAACGTCTTTTAGGCCCAAATGTTCGAAAAAAAGCTCAAAATCGCTCTATCTCTAACCGTTTTCGAGATAATGGTCAACTTCCGGTTTTTGACCTTGACCATGACGGAGGAGGTCAAGGTCACCGAGGTACCTCTTCTATAACGTCTTTTAGGCCCAAAGGGTCGAAAATAAGCTCAAATCGCTCTATCTCTAACCGTTTTCGAGATAATGGTCAACTTCCGGTTTTTGACCTTGACCATGACGGAGGAGGTCAAGGTCACCGAGGTACCTGTTATATAACGTCTTTTAGGCCCAAATGGTCGAAAATAAGCTCAAAATCGCTCTATCTCTAACCGTTTTCGAGATAATGGTCAACTTCCGGTTTTTGACATTGACCTTGACGGAGGAGGTCAAGGTCACCGGGTACCTGTTATATAACGGCTTTTAGGCCCAAAGGGTCGAAAATAAGCTCAAAATCGCTCTATCTCTAACCGTTTTCGAGATAATGGTCAACTTCCGGTTTTTGACCTTGACCATGACGGAGGAGGTCAAGGTCACCGAGGTACCTCTTATATAACGTCTTTTAGGCCCAAATGTTCGAAAAAAAGCTCAAAATCGCTCTATCTCTAACCGTTTTCGAGATAATGGTCAACTTCCGGTTTTTGACCTTGACCATGACGGAGGAGGTCAAGGTCACCGAGGTACCTCTTCTATAACGTCTTTTAGGCCCAAAGGGTCGAAAATAAGCTCAAATCGCTCTATCTCTAACCGTTTTCGAGATAATGGTCAACTTCCGGTTTTTGACCTTGACCATGACGGAGGAGGTCAAGGTCACCGAGGTACCTGTTATATAACGTCTTTTAGGCCCAAAGGGTCGAAAATAAGCTCAAAATCGCTCTATCTCTAACCGTTTTCGAGATAATGGTCAGCTTCCGGTTTTTGACCTTGACCATGACGGAGGAGGTCAAGGTCACCGAGGTACCTCTTATATAACGTCTTTTAGGCCAAAAGGGTCGAAAATAAGCTCAAAATCGCTCTATCTCTAACCGTTTTCGAGATAATGGTCAACTTCCGGTTTTTGACCTTGACCATGACGGAGGAGGTCAAGGTCACCGAGGTACCTCTTATATAACGTCTTTTAGGCCCAAAGGGTCGAAAATAAGCTCAAAATCGCTCTATCTCTAACCGTTTTCGACATAATGGTCAACTTCCGGTTTTTGACCTTGACAATGACGGAGAAGGTCAAGGTCACCGAGGTACCTCTTCTATAACGTCTTTTAGGCCCAAAGGGTCGAAAATAAGCTCAAAATCGCTCTATCTGTAACCGTTTTCGAGATAATGGTCAACTTCCGGTTTTTGACCTTGACCATGACGGAGGAGGTCAAGGTCACCGAGGTACCTCTTTTATAACGTCTTTTAGGCCCAAAGGGTCGAAAATAAGCTCAAAATCGCACTATCTCTAACCGTTTTCGAGATAATGGTCAACTTCCGGTTTTTGATCTTGACCATGACGGAGGAGGTCAAGGTCACCGAGGTACCTCTTATATAACGTCTTTTAGGCCCAAAGGGTCGAAAAAAATTCAAAATCGCTCTATCTCTAACCGTTTTCGAGATAATGGTCAACTTCCGGTTTTTGACATTGACCTTGACGGAGGAGGTCTAGGTCACCGGGTACCTGTTATATAACGTCTTTTAGGCCCAAAGGGTCGAAAATAAGCTCAAAATCGCTCTATCTCTAACCGTTTTCGAGATAATGGTCAACTTCCGGTTTTTGGCCTTGACCATGACGGAGGAGGTCAAGGCCACCGAGGTACCTCTTATATAACGTCTTTTAGGCCCAAAGGGTCGAAAATAAGCTCAAAATCGCTCTATCTCTAACCGTTTTCGAGATAATGGTCAACTTCCGGTTTTTGACATTGACCTTGACGGAGGAGGTCAAGGTCGCCGAGGTACCTGTTATATAACGTTTATTAGGCCCAAAAGGTCGAAAATAAGCTCAAAATCGCTCTATCTCTAACCGTTTTCGACATAATGGTCAACTTCCGGTTTTTGACCTTGACAATGACGGAGAAGGTCAAGGTCACCGAGGTACCTCTTCTATAACGTCTTTTAGACCTAAAGGGTCGAAAATAAGCTCAAAATCGCTCTATCTGTAACCGTTTTCGAGATAATGGTCAACTTCCGGTTTTTGACCTTGAGCATGACGGAGGAGGTCAAGGTCACCGAGGTACCTCTTTTATAACGTCTTTTAGGCCCAAAGGGTCGAAAATAAGCTCAAAATCGCTCTATCTCTAACCGTTTTCGAGATAATGGTCAACTTCCGGTTTTTGATCTTGACCATGACGGAGGAGGTCAAGGTCACCGAGGTACCTCTTATATAACGTCTTTTAGGCCCAAAGGGTCGAAAAAAATTCAAAATCGCCCTATCTCTAACCGTTTTCGAGATAATGGTCAACTTCCGGTTTTTGACATTGACCTTGACGGAGGAGGTCTAGGTCACCGGGTACCTGTTATATAACGTCTTTTAGGCCCAAAGGGTCGAAAATAAGCTCAAAATCGCTCTATCTCTAACCGTTTTCGAGATAATGGTCAACTTCCGGTTTTTGACCTTGACCATGACGGAGGAGGTCAAGGTCACCGAGGTACCTCTTATATAACGTCTTTTAGGCCCAAAGGGTCGAAAATAAGCTCAAAATCGCTCTATCTCTAACCGTTTTCGAGATAATGTTCAACTTCCGGTTTTTGACCTTGACAATGACGGAGGAGGTCAAGATCACCGAGGTACCTCTTATATAACGTCTTTTAGGCCCAAAGGGTCGAAAATAAGCTCAAAATTGCTCTAACCGTTTTCGAGATAATGGTCAACTTCCGGTTTTTGACATTGACCTTGACGGAGGAGGTCAAGGTCGCCGAGGTACCTCTTATATAACGTTTATTAGGCCCAAAGGGTCGAAAATAAGCTCAAAATCGCTCTATCTGTAACCGTTTTCGACATAATGGTCAACTTCCGGTTTTTGACCTTGACAATGACGGAGAAGGTCAAGGTCACCGAGGTACCTATTCTATAACGTCTTTTAGGCCCAAAGGGTCGAAAATAAGCTCAAAATCGCTCTATCTGTAACCGTTTTCGAGATAATGGTCAACTTATGGGTTTTGACCTTGACCATGACGGAGGAGGTCAAGGTCACCGAGGTACCTCTTTTATAACGTCTTTTAGGCCCAAAGGGTCGAAAATAAGCTCAAAATCGCTCTATCTCTAACCGTTTTCGAGATAATGGTCAACTTCCGGTTTTTGACCTTGACCATGACGGAGGAGGTCAAGGTCACCGAGGTACCTCTAATATAACGTCTTTTAGGCCCAAAGCGTCGAAAATAGGCTCAAAATCTCTAACCGTTTTCGAGATAATGGTCAACTTCCGGTTTTTGACCTTGACCATGACGGAGGAGGTCAAGGTCACCGAGGTACCTCTTATATAACGTCTTTTAGGCCCAAAGGGTCGAAAATAAGCTCAAAATCGTTTCTATCTCTAACCGTTTTCGAGATAATGGTCAACTTCCGGTTTTTGACATTGACCTTGACGGAGAAGGTCAATGTCACCGAGGTACCTCTTCTATAACGTCTTTTAGGCCCAAAGGGTCGAAAATAAGCTCAAAATCGCTCTATCTCTAACCGTTTTCGAGATAATGGTCAACTTCCGGTTTTTGACCTTGACCATGACGGAGGAGGTCAAGGTCACCGAGGTTCCTCTTTTATAACGTCTTTTAGGCCCAAAGGGTCGAAAATAAGCTCAAAATCGCTCTATCTCTAACCGTTTTCGAGATAATGGTCAACTTCCGGTTTTGATCTTGACCATGACGGAGGAGGTCAAGGTCACCAAGGTACCTCTTATATAACGTCTTTTAGGCCCAAAGGGTCGAAAATAACCTCAAAATCGCTCTATCTCTAACCGTTTTCGAGATAATGGTCAACTTAAGGTTTTTGACATTGACCTTGACGAAGGAGGTCAAGGTCACCGAGGTACCTCTTATATAACGTCTTTTAGGCCCAAAGGGTCGAAAATAAGCTCAAAATCGCTCTATCTCTAACCGTTTTCGAGATAATGGTCAACTTCCGGTTTTTGACATTGACCTTGACGGAGGAGGTCAAGGTCGCCGAGGTACCTCTTATATAACGTTTATTAGGCCCAAAGGGTCGAAAATAAGCTCAAAATCGCTCTATCTGTAACCGTTTTCGAGATAATGGTCAACTTCCGGTTTTTGACATTGACCTTGACGGAGGAGGTCAAGGTCGCCAAGGTACCTCTTATATAACGTTTATTAGGCCCAAAGGGTCGCAAATAAGCTCAAAATCGCTCTATCTGTAACCGTTTTCGACATAATGGTCAACTTCCGGTTTTTGACCTTGACAATGACGGAGAAGGTCAAGGTCACCAAGGTACCTCTTCCATAACGTCTTTTAGGCCCAAAGGGTCGAAAATAAGCTCAAAATCGCTCTATCTGTAACCGTTTTCGAGATAATGGTCAACTTCCGGTTTTTGACCTTGACCATGACGGAGGAGGTCAAGGTCACCGAGATACCTCTTTTATAAAGTCTTTTAGGCCCAAAGGGTCGAAAATAAGCTCAAAATCGCTCTATCTCTAACCGTTTTCGAGATAATGGTCAACTTCCGGTTTTTGACCTTGACCATGACGGAGGAGGTCAAGGTCACCGAGGTACCTCTAATATAACGTCTTTTAGGCCCAAAGCGTCGAAAATAGGCTCAAAATCTCTAACCGTTTTCGAGATAATGGTCAACTCCCGGTTTTTGACCTTGACCATGACGGAGGAGGTCAAGGTCACCGAGGTACCTCTTATATAACGTCTTTTAGGCCCAAAGGGTCGAAAATAAGCTCAAAATCGTTTCTATCTCTAACCGTTTTCGAGATAATGGTCAACTTCCGGTTTTTGACATTGACCTTGACGGAGAAGGTCAATGTCACCGAGGTACCTCTTCTATAACGTCTTTTAGGCCCAAAGGGTCGAAAATAAGCTCAAAATCGCTCTATCTGTAACCGTTTTCGAGATAATGGTCAACTTCCGGTTTTTGACCTTGACCATGACGGAGGAGGTCAAGGTCACCGAGGTTCCTCTTTTATAACGTCTTTTAGGCCCAAAGGGTCGAAAATAAGCTCAAAATCGCTCTATCTCTAACCGTTTTCGAGATAATGGTCAACTTCCGGTTTTGATCTTGACCATGACGGAGGAGGTCAAGGTCACCAAGGTACCTCTTATATAACGTCTTTTAGGCCCAAAGGGTCGAAAATAACCTCAAAATCGCTCTATCTCTAACCGTTTTCGAGATAATGGTCAACTTAAGGTTTTTGACATTGACCTTGACGAAGGAGGTCAAGGTCACCGAGGTACCTCTTATATAACGTCTTTTAGGCCCAAAGGGTCGAAAATAAGCTCAAAATCGCTCTATCTCTAACCGTTTTCGAGATAATGGTCAACTTCCGGTTTTTGATCTTGACCATGACGGAGGAGGTCAAGGTCACCGAGGTACCTCTTATATAACGTCTTTTAGGCCCAAAGGGTCGAAAAAAATTCAAAATCGCCCTATCTCTAACCGTTTTCGAGATAATGGTCAACTTCCGGTTTTTGACATTGACCTTGACGGAGGAGGTCTAGGTCACCGGGTACCTGTTATATAACGTCTTTTAGGCCCAAAGGGTCGAAAATAAGCTCAAAATCGCTCTATCTCTAACCGTTTTCGAGATAATGGTCAACTTCCGGTTTTTGACCTTGACCATGACGGAGGAGGTCAAGGTCACCGAGGTACCTCTTATATAACGTCTTTTAGGCCCAAAGGGTCGAAAATAAGCTCAAAATCGCTCTATCTCTAACCGTTTTCGAGATAATGTTCAACTTCCGGTTTTTGACCTTGACAATGACGGAGGAGGTCAAGATCACCGAGGTACCTCTTATATAACGTCTTTTAGGCCCAAAGGGTCGAAAATAAGCTCAAAATCGCTCTAACCGTTTTCGAGATAATGGTCAACTTCCGGTTTTTGACATTGACCTTGACGGAGGAGGTCAAGGTCGCCGAGGTACCTCTTATATAACGTTTATTAGGCCCAAAGGGTCGAAAATAAGCTCAAAATCGCTCTATCTGTAACCGTTTTCGACATAATGGTCAACTTCCGGTTTTTGACCTTGACAATGACGGAGAAGGTCAAGGTCACCGAGGTACCTATTCTATAACGTCTTTTAGGCCCAAAGGGTCGAAAATAAGCTCAAAATCGCTCTATCTGTAACCGTTTTCGAGATAATGGTCAACTTATGGGTTTTGACCTTGACCATGACGGAGGAGGTCAAGGTCACCGAGGTACCTCTTTTATAACGTCTTTTAGGCCCAAAGGGTCGAAAATAAGCTCAAAATCGCTCTATCTCTAACCGTTTTCGAGATAATGGTCAACTTCCGGTTTTTGACCTTGACCATGACGGAGGAGGTCAAGGTCACCGAGGTACCTCTAATATAACGTCTTTTAGGCCCAAAGCGTCGAAAATAGGCTCAAAATCTCTAACCGTTTTCGAGATAATGGTCAACTTCCGGTTTTTGACCTTGACCATGACGGAGGAGGTCAAGGTCACCGAGGTACCTCTTATATAACGTCTTTTAGGCCCAAAGGGTCGAAAATAAGCTCAAAATCGTTTCTATCTCTAACCGTTTTCGAGATAATGGTCAACTTCCGGTTTTTGACATTGACCTTGACGGAGAAGGTCAATGTCACCGAGGTACCTCTTCTATAACGTCTTTTAGGCCCAAAGGGTCGAAAATAAGCTCAAAATCGCTCTATCTCTAACCGTTTTCGAGATAATGGTCAACTTCCGGTTTTTGACCTTGACCATGACGGAGGAGGTCAAGGTCACCGAGGTTCCTCTTTTATAACGTCTTTTAGGCCCAAAGGGTCGAAAATAAGCTCAAAATCGCTCTATCTCTAACCGTTTTCGAGATAATGGTCAACTTCCGGTTTTGATCTTGACCATGACGGAGGAGGTCAAGGTCACCAAGGTACCTCTTATATAACGTCTTTTAGGCCCAAAGGGTCGAAAATAACCTCAAAATCGCTCTATCTCTAACCGTTTTCGAGATAATGGTCAACTTAAGGTTTTTGACATTGACCTTGACGAAGGAGGTCAAGGTCACCGAGGTACCTCTTATATAACGTCTTTTAGGCCCAAAGGGTCGAAAATAAGCTCAAAATCGCTCTATCTCTAACCGTTTTCGAGATAATGGTCAACTTCCGGTTTTTGACATTGACCTTGACGGAGGAGGTCAAGGTCGCCGAGGTACCTCTTATATAACGTTTATTAGGCCCAAAGGGTCGAAAATAAGCTCAAAATCGCTCTATCTGTAACCGTTTTCGAGATAATGGTCAACTTCCGGTTTTTGACATTGACCTTGACGGAGGAGGTCAAGGTCGCCAAGGTACCTCTTATATAACGTTTATTAGGCCCAAAGGGTCGCAAATAAGCTCAAAATCGCTCTATCTGTAACCGTTTTCGACATAATGGTCAACTTCCGGTTTTTGACCTTGACAATGACGGAGAAGGTCAAGGTCACCAAGGTACCTCTTCCATAACGTCTTTTAGGCCCAAAGGGTCGAAAATAAGCTCAAAATCGCTCTATCTGTAACCGTTTTCGAGATAATGGTCAACTTCCGGTTTTTGACCTTGACCATGACGGAGGAGGTCAAGGTCACCGAGATACCTCTTTTATAAAGTCTTTTAGGCCCAAAGGGTCGAAAATAAGCTCAAAATCGCTCTATCTCTAACCGTTTTCGAGATAATGGTCAACTTCCGGTTTTTGACCTTGACCATGACGGAGGAGGTCAAGGTCACCGAGGTACCTCTAATATAACGTCTTTTAGGCCCAAAGCGTCGAAAATAGGCTCAAAATCTCTAACCGTTTTCGAGATAATGGTCAACTCCCGGTTTTTGACCTTGACCATGACGGAGGAGGTCAAGGTCACCGAGGTACCTCTTATATAACGTCTTTTAGGCCCAAAGGGTCGAAAATAAGCTCAAAATCGTTTCTATCTCTAACCGTTTTCGAGATAATGGTCAACTTCCGGTTTTTGACATTGACCTTGACGGAGAAGGTCAATGTCACCGAGGTACCTCTTCTATAACGTCTTTTAGGCCCAAAGGGTCGAAAATAAGCTCAAAATCGCTCTATCTGTAACCGTTTTCGAGATAATGGTCAACTTCCGGTTTTTGACCTTGACCATGACGGAGGAGGTCAAGGTCACCGAGGTTCCTCTTTTATAACGTCTTTTAGGCCCAAAGGGTCGAAAATAAGCTCAAAATCGCTCTATCTCTAACCGTTTTCGAGATAATGGTCAACTTCCGGTTTTGATCTTGACCATGACGGAGGAGGTCAAGGTCACCAAGGTACCTCTTATATAACGTCTTTTAGGCCCAAAGGGTCGAAAATAACCTCAAAATCGCTCTATCTCTAACCGTTTTCGAGATAATGGTCAACTTAAGGTTTTTGACATTGACCTTGACGAAGGAGGTCAAGGTCACCGAGGTACCTCTTATATAACGTCTTTTAGGCCCAAAGGGTCGAAAATAAGCTCAAAATCGCTCTATCTCTAACCGTTTTCGAGATAATGGTCAACTTCCGGTTTTTGACATTGACCTTGACGGAGGAGGTCAAGGTCGACGAGGTACCTCTTATATAACGTTTATTAGGCCCAAAGGGTCGAAAATAAGCTCAAAATCGCTCTATCTGTAACCGTTTTCGAGATAATGGTCAACTTCCGGTTTTTGACATTGACCTTGACGGAGGAGGTCAAGGTCGCCGAGGTACCTCTTATATAACGTTTATTAGGCCCAAAGGGTCGAAAATAAGCTCAAAATCGCTCTATCTGTAACCGTTTTCGACATAATGGTCAACTTCCGGTTTTTGACCTTGACAATGACGGAGAAGGTCAAGGTCACCAAGGTACCTCTTCCATAACGTCTTTTAGGCCCAAAGGGTCGAAAATAAGCTCAAAATCGCTCTATCTGTAACCGTTTTCGAGATAATGGTCAACTTCCGGTTTTTGACCTTGACCATGACGGAGGAGGTCAAGGTCACCGAGATACCTCTTTTATAAAGTCTTTTAGGCCCAAAGGGTCGAAAATAAGCTCAAAATCGCTCTATCTCTAACCGTTTTCGAGATAATGGTCAACTTCCGGTTTCTTTTGACCATGACGGAGGAGGTCAAGGTCACCGAGGTACCTCTTATATAACGTCTTTTAGGCCCAAAGGGTCGAAAAAAATTCAAAATCGCTCTATCTCTAACCGTTTTCGAGATAATGGTCAACTTCCGGTTTTTGACCTTGACCATGACGGAGGAGGTCAAGGTCACCGAGGTACCTCTAATATAACGTCTTTTAGGCCCAAAGCGTCGAAAATAGGCTCAAAATCTCTAACCGTTTTCGAGATAATGGTCAACTCCCGGTTTTTGACCTTGACCATGACGGAGGAGGTCAAGGTCACCGAGGTACCTCTTATATAACGTCTTTTAGGCCCAAAGGGTCGAAAATAAGCTCAAAATCGTTTCTATCTCTAACCATTTTCGAGATAATGGTCAACTTCCGGTTTTTGACATTGACCTTGACGGAGAAGGTCAATGTCACCGAGGTACCTCTTCTATAACGTCTTTTAGGCCCAAAGGGTCGAAAATAAGCTCAAAATCGCTCTATCTGTAACCGTTTTCGAGATAATGGTCAACTTCCGGTTTTTGACCTTGACCATGACGGAGGAGGTCAAGGTCACCGAGGTTCCTCTTTTATAACGTCTTTTAGGCCCAAAGGGTCGAAAATAAGCTCAAAATCGCTCTATCTCTAACCGTTTTCGAGATAATGGTCAACTTCCGGTTTTGATCTTGACCATGACGGAGGAGGTCAAGGTCACCAAGGTACCTCTTATATAACGTCTTTTAGGCCCAAAGGGTCGAAAATAACCTCAAAATCGCTCTATCTCTAACCGTTTTCGAGATAATGGTCAACTTAAGGTTTTTGACATTGACCTTGACGAAGGAGGTCAAGGTCACCGAGGTACCTCTTATATAACGTCTTTTAGGCCCAAAGGGTCGAAAATAAGCTCAAAATCGCTCTATCTCTAACCGTTTTCGAGATAATGGTCAACTTCCGGTTTTTGACATTGACCTTGACGGAGGAGGTCAAGGTCGACGAGGTACCTCTTATATAACGTTTATTAGGCCCAAAGGGTCGAAAATAAGCTCAAAATCGCTCTATCTGTAACCGTTTTCGAGATAATGGTCAACTTCCGGTTTTTGACATTGACCTTGACGGAGGAGGTCAAGGTCGCCGAGGTACCTCTTATATAACGTTTATTAGGCCCAAAGGGTCGAAAATAAGCTCAAAATCGCTCTATCTGTAACCGTTTTCGACATAATGGTCAACTTCCGGTTTTTGACCTTGACAATGACGGAGAAGGTCAAGGTCACCAAGGTACCTCTTCCATAACGTCTTTTAGGCCCAAAGGGTCGAAAATAAGCTCAAAATCGCTCTATCTGTAACCGTTTTCGAGATAATGGTCAACTTCCGGTTTTTGACCTTGACCATGACGGAGGAGGTCAAGGTCACCGAGATACCTCTTTTATAAAGTCTTTTAGGCCCAAAGGGTCGAAAATAAGCTCAAAATCGCTCTATCTCTAACCGTTTTCGAGATAATGGTCAACTTCCGGTTTCTTTTGACCATGACGGAGGAGGTCAAGGTCACCGAGGTACCTCTTATATAACGTCTTTTAGGCCCAAAGGGTCGAAAAAAATTCAAAATCGCTCTATCTCTAACCGTTTTCGAGATAATGGTCAACTTCCGGTTTTTGACATTGACCTTGACGGAGGAGGTCAAGGTCACCGAGGTACCTCTTATATAACGTCTTTTAGGCCCAAAGGGTCGAATATCAGCTCAAAATCGCTCTATCTCTGACCGTTTTCGAGATAATGGTCAGCTTCCTGTTTTTGACATTGACCTTGACGGAGGAGGTCAAGGTCACCGGGTACCTCTTCTATAACGTCTTTTAGGCCCAAAGGGTCGAAAATAAGCTCAAAATCGCTCTATCTCTGACCGTTTTCGAGATAATGGTCAGCTTCCGGTTTTTGACCTTGACCATGACGGAGGAGGTCAAGGTCACCGAGGTACCTCTTATATAACGTCTTTTAGGCCCAAAGGGTCGAAAATAAGCTCAAAATCGCTCTATCTCTGACCGTTTTCGAGATAATGGTCAGCTTCCGGTTTTTGACCTTGACCATGACGGAGGAGGTCAAGGTCACCGAGGTACCTCTTATATAACGTCTTTTAGGCCCAAAGGGTCGAAAATAAGCTCAAAATCGCTCTATCTCTAACCGTTTTCGAGATAATGGTCAACTTCCGGTTTTTGACATTGACCTTGACGGAGGAGGTCAAGGTCGCCGAGGTACCTCTTATATAACGTTTATTAGGCCCAAAGGGTCGAAAATAAGCTCAAAATCGCTCGATCTGTAACCGTTTTCGACATAATAGTCAACTTCCGGTTTTTGACATTGACCTTGACGGAGGAGGTCAAGGTCGCCGAGGTACCTCTTATATAACGTTTATTAGGCCCAAAGGGTCGAAAATAAGCTCAAAATCGCTCTATCTGTAACCGTTTTCGACATAATGGTCAACTTCCGGTTTTTGACCTTGACAATGACGGAGAAGGTCAAGGTCACCAAGGTACCTCTTCCATAACGTCTTTTAGGCCCAAAGGGTCGAAAATAAGCTCAAAATCGCTCTATCTGTAACCGTTTTCGAGATAATGGTCAACTTCCGGTTTTTGACCTTGACCATGACGGAGGAGGTCAAGGTCACCGAGATACCTCTTTTATAAAGTCTTTTAGGCCCAAAGGGTCGAAAATAAGCTCAAAATCGCTCTATCTCTAACCGTTTTCGAGATAATGGTCAACTTCCGGTTTTTGACATTGACCTTGACGGAGGAGGTCAAGGTCACCGAGGTACCTCTTATATAACGTCTTTTAGGCCCAAAGGGTCGAATATCAGCTCAAAATCGCTCTATCTCTGACCGTTTTCGAGATAATGGTCAGCTTCCGGTTTTTGACATTGACCTTGACGGAGGAGGTCAAGGTCACCGGGTACCTCTTCTATAACGTCTTTTAGGCCCAAAGGGTCGAAAATAAGCTCAAAATCGCTCTATCTCTGACCGTTTTCGAGATAATGGTCAGCTTCCGGTTTTTGACCTTGACCATGACGGAGGAGGTCAAGGTCACCGAGGTACCTCTTATATAACGTCTTTTAGGCCCAAAGGGTCGAAAATAAGCTCAAAATCGCTCTATCTCTGACCGTTTTCGAGATAATGGTCAGCTTCCGGTTTTTGACCTTGACCATGACGGAGGAGGTCAAGGTCACCGAGGTACCTCTTATATAACGTCTTTTAGGCCCAAAGGGTCGAAAATAAGCTCAAAATCGCTCTATCTCTAACCGTTTTCGAGATAATGGTCAACTTCCGGTTTTTGACATTGACCTTGACGGAGGAGGTCAAGGTCGCCGAGGTACCTCTTATATAACGTTTATTAGGCCCAAAGGGTCGAAAATAAGCTCAAAATCGCTCGATCTGTAACCGTTTTCGACATAATAGTCAACTTCCGGTTTTTGACATTGACCTTGACGGAGGAGGTCAAGGTCGCCGAGGTACCTCTTATATAACGTTTATTAGGCCCAAAGGGTCGAAAATAAGCTCAAAATCGCTCTATCTGTAACCGTTTTCGACATAATGGTCAACTTCCGGTTTTTGACCTTGACAATGACGGAGAAGGTCAAGGTCACCAAGGTACCTCTTCCATAACGTCTTTTAGGCCCAAAGGGTCGAAAATAAGCTCAAAATCGCTCTATCTGTAACCGTTTTCGAGATAATGGTCAACTTCCGGTTTTTGACCTTGACCATGACGGAGGAGGTCAAGGTCACCGAGATACCTCTTTTATAAAGTCTTTTAGGCCCAAAGGGTCGAAAATAAGCTCAAAATCGCTCTATCTCTAACCGTTTTCGAGATAATGGTCAACTTCCGGTTTCTTTTGACCATGACGGAGGAGGTCAAGGTCACCGAGGTACCTCTTATATAACGTCTTTTAGGCCCAAAGGGTCGAAAAAAATTCAAAATCGCTCTATCTCTAACCGTTTTCGAGATAATGGTCAACTTCCGGTTTTTGACATTGACCTTGACGGAGGAGGTCAAGGTCACCGAGGTACCTCTTATATAACGTCTTTTAGGCCCAAAGGGTCGAATATCAGCTCAAAATCGCTCTATCTCTAACCGTTTTCGAGATAATGGTCAACTTCCGGTTTTTGACATTGACCTTGACGGAGGAGGTCAAGGTCACCGGGTACCTCTTCTATAACGTCTTTTAGGCCCAAAGGGTCGAAAATAAGCTCAAAAGCGCTCTATCTCTAACCGTTTTCGAGATAATGGTCAACTTCCGGTTTTTGACCTTGACCATGACGGAGGAGGTCAAGGTCACCGAGGTACCTCTTTTATAACGTCTTTTAGGCCCAAAGGGTCGAAAATAAGCTCAAAATCGCTCTATCTCTAACCGTTTTCGAGATAATGGTCAACTTCCGGTTTTTGATCTTGACCATGACGGAGGAGGTCAAGGTCACCGAGGTACCTCTTATATAACGTCTTTTAGGCCCAAAGGGTCGAAAAAAATTCAAAATCGCTCTATCTCTAACCGTTTTCGAGATAATGGTCAACTTCCGGTTTTTGACATTGACCTTGACGGAGGAGGTCAAGGTCACCGGGTACCTCTTATATAACGTCTTTTAGGCCCAAAGTTTCGAAAATAAGCTCAAAATCGCTCTATCTCTAACCGTTTTCGAGATAATGGTCAGCTTCCGGTTTTTGACCTTGACCATGACGGAGGAGGTCAAGGTCACCGAGGTACCTCTTCTATAACGTCTTTTAGGCCCAAAGGGTCGAAAAAAAGCTCAAAATCGCTCTATCTCTAACCGTTTTCGAGATAATGGTCAACTTCCGGTTTTTCACCTTGACCATGACTGAGGAGGTCAAGGTCACCGAGGTACCTCTTTTATAACATCTTTTAGGCCCAAAGGGTCGAAAATAAGCTCAAAATCGCTCTATCTGTAACCGTTTTCGAGATAATGGTCAACTTCCGGTTTTTGACCTTGACCATGACGGAGGAGGTCAAGGTCACCGAGGTACCTCTTATATAACGTCTTTTAGGCCCAAAGGGTCGAATATCAGCTCAAAATCGCTCTATCTCTAACCGTTTTCGAGATAATGGTCAACTTCCGGTTTTTGACATTGACCTTGACGGAGGAGGTCAAGGTCACCGGGTACCTCTTCTATAACGTCTTTTAGGCCCAAAGGGTCGAAAATAAGCTCAAAATCGCTCTATCTCTGACCGTTTTCGAGATAATGGTCAGCTTCCGGTTTTTGACCTTGACCATGACGGAGGAGGTCAAGGTCACCGAGGTACCTCTTATATAACGTCTTTTAGGCCCAAAGGGTCGAAAATAAGCTCAAAATCGCTCTATCTCTGACCGTTTTCGAGATAATGGTCAGCTTCCGGTTTTTGACCTTGACCATGACGGAGGAGGTCAAGGTCACCGAGGTACCTCTTATATAACGTCTTTTAGGCCCAAAGGGTCGAAAATAAGCTCAAAATCGCTCTATCTCTAACCGTTTTCGAGATAATGGTCAACTTCCGGTTTTTGACCTTGACCATGACGGAGGAGGTCAAGGTCACCGAGGTACCTCTTTTATAACGTCTTTTAGGCCCAAAGGGTCGAAAATAAGCTCAAAATCGCTCTATCTCTAACCGTTTTCGAGATAATGGTCAACTTCCGGTTTTTGATCTTGACCATGACGGAGGAGGTCAAGGTCACCGAGGTACCTCTTATATAACGTCTTTTAGGCCCAAAGGGTCGAAAAAAATTCAAAATCGCTCTATCTCTAACCGTTTTCGAGATAATGGTCAACTTCCGGTTTTTGACATTGACCTTGACGGAGGAGGTCAAGGTCACCGGGTACCTCTTATATAACGTCTTTTAGGCCCAAAGTTTCGAAAATGAGCTCAAAATCGCTCTATCTCTAACCGTTTTCGAGATAATGGTCAGCTTCCGGTTTTTGACCTTGACCATGACGGAGGAGGTCAAGGTCACCGAGGTACCTCTTCTATAACGTCTTTTAGGCCCAAAGGGTCGAAAAAAAGCTCAAAATCGCTCTATCTCTAACCGTTTTCGAGATAATGGTCAACTTCCGGTTTTTCACCTTGACCATGACTGAGGAGGTCAAGGTCACCGAGGTACCTCTTTTATAACATCTTTTAGGCCCAAAGGGTCGAAAATAAGCTCAAAATCGCTCTATCTGTAACCGTTTTCGAGATAATGGTCAACTTCCGGTTTTTGACCTTGACCATGACGGAGGAGGTCAAGGTCACCGAGGTACCTCTTTTATAACGTCTTTTAGGCCCAAAGGGTCGAAAATAAGCTCAAAATCGCTCTATCTCTAACCGTTTTCGAGATAATGGTCAACTTCCGGTTTTTGATCTTGACCATGACGGAGGAGGTCAAGGTCACCGAGGTACCTCTTATATAACGTCTTTTAGGCCCAAAGGGTCGAAAAAAATTCAAAATCGCTCTATCTCTAACCGTTTTCGAGATAATGGTCAACTTAAGGTTTTTGACATTGACCATGACGGAGGAGGTCAAGGTCACCGAGGTACCTCTTATATAACGTCTTTTAGGCCCAAAGGTCGAAAATAAGCTCAAAATCGCTCTATCTCTAACCGTTTTCGAGATAATTGTCAACTTCCGGTTTTTGACATTGACCTTGACGGAGGAGGTCAAGGCCACCGGGTACCTCTTATATAACGTCTTTTAGGCCCAAAGGGTCGAAAATAAGCTCAAAATCGCTCTATCTCTAACCGTTTTCGAGATAATGGTCAGCTTACGGTTTTTGACCTTGACCATGACGGAGGAGGTCAAGGTCACCGAGGTACCTCTTCTATAACGTCTTTTAGGCCAAAAGGGTCGTAAATAAGCTCAAAATCGCTCTATCTCTAACCGTTTTCGAGATAATGGTCAACTTCCGGTTTTTGACCTTGACCATGACGGAGGAGGTCAAGGTCACCGAGGTACCTCTAATATAACGTCTTTTAGGCCCAAAGGGTCGAAAATAAGCTCAAAATCGCTCTATCTCTAACCGTTTTCGAGATAATGGTCAACTTCCGGTTTTTGACATTGACCTTGACGGAGGAGGTCAAGATTACCGAGTTACCTCTTATATAACGTCTTTTAGGCTCAAAGGGTCGAAAATAAGCTCAAAATCGCTCTATCTCTAACCGTTTTCGAGATAATGGTCAACTTCCGGTTTTTGACATTGACCTTGACGGAGGAGGTCAAGGTCGCCGAGGTACCTCTTATATAACGTTTATTAGGCCCAAAGGGTCGAAAATAAGCTCAAAATCGCTCTATCTCTAACCGTTTTCGACATAATGGTCATCTTCCGGTTTTTGACCTTGACAATGACGGAGAAGGTCAAGGTCACCAAGGTACCTCTTCCATAACGTCTTTTAGGCCCAAAGGGTCGAAAATAAGCTCAAAATCGCTCTATCTGTAACCGTTTTCGAGATAATGGTCAACTTCCGGTTTTTGACCTTGACCATGACGGAGGAGGTCAAGGTCACCGAGGTACCTCTTTTATAAAGTCTTTTAGGCCCAAAGGGTCGAAAATAAGCTCAAAATCGCTCTATCTCTAACCGTTTTCGAGATAATGGTCAACTTCCGATTTCTGATCTTGACCATGACGGAGGAGGTCAAGGTCACCGAGGTACCTCTTATATAACGTCTTTTAGGCCCAAAGGGTCGAAAAAAATTCAAAATCGCTCTATCTCTAACCGTTTTCGAGATAATGGTCAACTTCCGGTTTTTGACATTGACCTTGACGGAGGAGGTCAAGGTCACCGAGGTACCTCTTATATAACGTCTTTTAGGCCCAAAGGGTCGAATATCAGCTCAAAATCGCTCTATCTCTAACCGTTTTCGAGATAATGGTCAACTTCCGGTTTTTGACATTGACCTTGACGGAGGAGGTCAAGGTCACCGGGTACCTGTTATATAACGTCTTTTAGGCCCAAAGGGTCGAAAATAAGCTCAAAATCGCTCTATCTCTGACCGTTTTCGAGATAATGGTCAGCTTCCGGTTTTTGACCTTGACCATGACGGAGGAGGTCAAGGTCACCGAGGTACCTCTTATATAACGTCTTTTAGGCCCAAAGGGTCGAAAATAAGCTCAAAATCGCTCTATCTCTGACCGTTTTCGAGATAATGGTCAGCTTCCGGTTTTTGACCTTGACCATGACGGTGGAGGTCAAGGTCACCGAGGTACCTCTTTTATAACGTCTTTTAGGCCCAAAGGGTCGAAAATAAGCTCAAAATCGCTCTATCTCTAACCGTTTTCGAGATAATGGTCAACTTCCGGTTTTTGATCTTGACCATGACGGAGGAGGTCAAGGTCACCGAGGTACCTCTTATATAACGTCTTTTAGGCCCAAAGGGTCGAAAAAAATTCAAAATCGCTCTATCTCTAACCGTTTTCGAGATAATGGTCAACTTCCGGTTTTTGACATTGACCTTGACGGAGGAGGTCAAGGTCACCGGGTACCTCTTATATAACGTCTTTTAGGCCCAAAGTTTCGAAAAAAATTCAAAATCGCTCTATCTCTAACCGTTTTCGAGATAATGGTCAACTTAAGGTTTTTGACATTGACCTTGACGGAGGAGGTCAAGGTCACCGAGGTACCTCTTATATAACGTCTTTTAGGCCCAAAGGTCGAAAATAAGCTCAAAATCGCTCTATCTCTAACCGTTTTCGAGATAACTGTCAACTTCCGGTTTTTGACATTGACCTTGACGGAGGAGGTCAAGGCCACGGGGTACCTCTTATATAACGTCTTTTAGGCCCAAAGGGTCGAAAATAAGCTCAAAATCGCTCTATCTCTAACCGTTTTCGAGATAATGGTCAGCTTACGGTTTTTGACCTTGACCATGACGGAGGAGGTCAAGGTCACCGAGGTGCCTCTCCTATAACGTCTTTTAGGCCCAAAGGGTCGTAAATAAGCTCAAAATCGCTCTATCTCTAACCGTTTTCGAGATAATGGTCAACTTCCGGTTTTTGACCTTGACCATGACGGAGGAGGTCAAGGTCACCGAGGTACCTCTAATATAACGTCTTTTAGGCCCAAAGGGTCGAAAATAAGCTCAAAATCGCTCTATCTCTAACCGTTTTCGAGATAATGGTCAACTTCCGGTTTTTGACATTGACCTTGACGGAGGAGGTCAAGATTACCGAGGTACCTCTTATATAACGTCTTTTAGGCTCAAAGGGTCGAAAATAAGCTCAAAATCGCTCTATCTCTAACCGTTTTCGAGATAATGGTCAACTTCCGGTTTTTGACATTGACCTTGACGGAGGAGGTCAAGGTCGCCGAGGTACCTCTTATATAACGTTTATTAGGCCCAAAGGGTCGAAAATAAGCTCAAAATCGCTCTATCTCTAACCGTTTTCGACATAATGGTCATCTTCCGGTTTTTGACCTTGACAATGACGGAGAAGGTCAAGGTCACCAAGGTACCTCTTCCATAACGTCTTTTAGGCCCAAAGGGTCGAAAATAAGCTCAAAATCGCTCTATCTGTAACCGTTTTCGAGATAATGGTCAACTTCCGGTTTTTGACCTTGACCATGACGGAGGAGGTCAAGGTCACCGAGGTACCTCTTTTGTAAAGTCTTTTAGGCCCAAAGGGTCGAAAATAAGCTCAAAATCGCTCTATCTCTAACCGTTTTCGAGATAATGGTCAACTTCCGATTTCTGATCTTGACCATGACGGAGGAGGTCAAGGTCACCGAGGTACCTCTTATATAACGTCTTTTAGGCCCAAAGGGTCGAAAAAAATTCAAAATCGCTCTATCTCTAACCGTTTTCGAGATAATGGTCAACTTCCGGTTTTTGACATTGACCTTGACGGAGGAGGTCAAGGTCACCGGGTACCTGTTATATAACGTCTTTTAGGCCCAAAGGGTCGAAAATAAGCTCAAAATCGCTCTATCTCTGACCGTTTTCGAGATAATGGTCAGCTTCCGGTTTTTGACCTTGACCATGACGGAGGAGGTCAAGGTCACCGAGGTACCTCTTCTATAACGTCTTTTAGGCCCAAAGGGTCGAAAATAAGCTCAAAATCGCTCTATCTCTAACCGTTTTCGAGATAATGGTCAACTTCCGATTTCTGATCTTGACCATGACGGAGGAGGTCAAGGTCACCGAGGTACCTCTTATATAACGTCTTTTAGGCCCAAAGGGTCGAAAAAAATTCAAAATCGCTCTATCTCTAACCGTTTTCGAGATAATGGTCAACTTCCGGTTTTTGACATTGACCTTGACGGAGGAGGTCAAGGTCACCGAGGTACCTCTTATATAACGTCTTTTAGGCCCAAAGGGTCGAATATCAGCTCAAAATCGCTCTATCTCTAACCGTTTTCGAGATAATGGTCAACTTCCGGTTTTTGACATTGACCTTGACGGAGGAGGTCAAGGTCACCGGGTACCTGTTATATAACGTCTTTTAGGCCCAAAGGGTCGAAAATAAGCTCAAAATCGCTCTATCTCTAACCGTTTTCGACATAATGGTCATCTTCCGGTTTTTGACCTTGACAATGACGGAGAAGGTCAAGGTCACCAAGGTACCTCTTCCATAACGTCTTTTAGGCCCAAAGGGTCGAAAATAAGCTCAAAATCGCTCTATCTGTAACCGTTTTCGAGATAATGGTCAACTTCCGGTTTTTGACCTTGACCATGACGGAGGAGGTCAAGGTCACCGAGGTACCTCTTTTGTAAAGTCTTTTAGGCCCAAAGGGTCGAAAATAAGCTCAAAATCGCTCTATCTCTAACCGTTTTCGAGATAATGGTCAACTTCCGATTTCTGATCTTGACCATGACGGAGGAGGTCAAGGTCACCGAGGTACCTCTTATATAACGTCTTTTAGGCCCAAAGGGTCGAAAAAAATTCAAAATCGCTCTATCTCTAACCGTTTTCGAGATAATGGTCAACTTCCGGTTTTTGACATTGACCTTGACGGAGGAGGTCAAGGTCACCGAGGTACCTCTTATATAACGTCTTTTAGGCCCAAAGGGTCGAATATCAGCTCAAAATCGCTCTATCTCTAACCGTTTTCGAGATAATGGTCAACTTCCGGTTTTTGACATTGACCTTGACGGAGGAGGTCAAGGTCACCGGGTACCTGTTATATAACGTCTTTTAGGCCCAAAGGGTCGAAAATAAGCTCAAAATCGCTCTATCTCTGACCGTTTTCGAGATAATGGTCAGCTTCCGGTTTTTGACCTTGACCATGACGGAGGAGGTCAAGGTCACCGAGGTACCTCTTCTATAACGTCTTTTAGGCCCAAAGGGTCGAAAATAAGCTCAAAATCGCTCTATCTCTAACCGTTTTCGAGATAATGGTCAACTTCCGATTTCTGATCTTGACCATGACGGAGGAGGTCAAGGTCACCGAGGTACCTCTTATATAACGTCTTTTAGGCCCAAAGGGTCGAAAAAAATTCAAAATCGCTCTATCTCTAACCGTTTTCGAGATAATGGTCAACTTCCGGTTTTTGACATTGACCTTGACGGAGGAGGTCAAGGTCACCGAGGTACCTCTTATATAACGTCTTTTAGGCCCAAAGGGTCGAATATCAGCTCAAAATCGCTCTATCTCTAACCGTTTTCGAGATAATGGTCAACTTCCGGTTTTTGACATTGACCTTGACGGAGGAGGTCAAGGTCACCGGGTACCTGTTATATAACGTCTTTTAGGCCCAAAGGGTCGAAAATAAGCTCAAAATCGCTCTATCTCTGACCGTTTTCGAGATAATGGTCAGCTTCCGGTTTTTGACCTTGACCATGACGGAGGAGGTCAAGGTCACCGAGGTACCTCTTATATAACGTCTTTTAGGCCCAAAGGGTCGAAAATAAGCTCAAAATCGCTCTATCTCTGACCGTTTTCGAGATAATGGTCAGCTTCCGGTTTTTGACCTTGACCATGACGGAGGAGGTCAAGGTCACCGAGGTACCTCTTTTATAACGTCTTTTAGGCCCAAAGGGTCGAAAATAAGCTCAAAATCGCTCTATCTCTAACCGTTTTCGAGATAATGGTCAACTTCCGGTTTTTGACCTTGACCATGACGGAGGAGGTCAAGGTCACCGAGGTACCTCTTTTATAACGTCTTTTAGGCCCAAAGGGTCGAAAATAAGCTCAAAATCGCTCTATCTCTAACCGTTTTCGAGATAATGGTCAACTTCCGGTTTTTGATCTTGACCATGACGGAGGAGGTCAAGGTCACCGAGGTACCTCTTATATAACGTCTTTTAGGCCCAAAGGGTCGAAAAAAATTCAAAATCGCTCTATCTCTAACCGTTTTCGAGATAATGGTCAACTTCCGGTTTTTGACATTGACCTTGACGGAGGAGGTCAAGGTCACCGGGTACCTCTTATATAACGTCTTTTAGGCCCAAAGTTTCGAAAATAAGCTCAAAATCGCTCTATCTCTAACCGTTTTCGAGATAATGGTCAGCTTCCGGTTTTTGACCTTGACCATGACGGAGGAGGTCAAGGTCACCGAGGTACCTCTTCTATAACGTCTTTTAGGCCCAAAGGGTCGAAAAAAAGCTCAAAATCGCTCTATCTCTAACCGTTTTCGAGATAATGGTCAACTTCCGGTTTTTGATCTTGACCATGACGGAGGAGGTCAAGGTCACCGACGTACCTCTTTTATAACGTCTTTTAGGCCCAAAGGGTCGAAAATAAGCTCAAAATCGCTCTATCTCTAACCGTTTTCGAGATAATGGTCAACTTCCGGTTTTTGACATTGACCTTGACGGAGGAGGTCAAGATTACCGAGGTACCTCTTATATAACGTCTTTTAGGCCCAAAGGGTCGAAAATAAGCTCAAAATCGCTCTATCTGTAACCGTTTTCGAGATAATGGTCAACTTCCGGTTTTTGACATTGACCTTGACGGAGGAGGTCAAGGTCGCCGAGGTACCTCTTATATAACGTTTATTAGGCCCAAAGGGTCGAAAATAAGCTCAAAATCGCTCTATCTGTAACCGTTTTCGAGATAATGGTCAACTTCCGGTTTATGACCTTGACCATGACGGAGGAGGTCAAGGTCACCGAGGTACCTCTTTTATAAAGTCTTTTAGGCCCAAAGGGTCGAAAATAAGCTCAAAATCGCTCTATCTCTAACCGTTTTCGAGATAATGGTCAACTTCCGATTTCTGATCTTGACCATGACGGAGGAGGTCAAGGTCACCGAGGTACCTCTTATATAACGTCTTTTAGGCCCAAAGGGTCGAAAAAAATTCAAAATCGCTCTATCTCTAACCGTTTTCGAGATAATGGTCAACTTCCGGTTTTTGACATTGACCTTGACGGAGGAGGTCAAGGTCACCGAGGTACCTGTTATATAACGTCTTTTAGGCCCAAAGGGTCGAATATCAGCTCAAAATCGCTCTATCTCTAACCGTTTTCGAGATAATGGTCAACTTCCGGTTTTTGACATTGACCTTGACGGAGGAGGTCAAGGTCACCGGGTACCTGTTATATAACGTCTTTTAGGCCCAAAGGGTCGAAAATAAGCTGAAAATCGCTCTATCTCTGACCGTTTTCGAGATAATGGTCAGCTTCCGGTTTTTGACCTTGACCATGACGGAGGAGGTCAAGGTCACCGAGGTACCTCTTATATAACGTCTTTTAGGCCCTAAGGGTCGAAAATAAGCTCAAAATCGCTCTATCTCTAACCGTTTTCGAGATAATGGTCAACTTCCGGTTTTTGACATTGACCTTGACGGAGGAGGTCAAGGTCACCGAGGTACCTCTTATATAACGTCCTTTAGGCCCAAACGGTCGACAATAAGCTCAAAATCGCTCTATCTCTAACCGTTTTCGAGATAATGGTCAACTTCCGGTTTTTGACCTTGACCATGACGGAGGAGGTCAAGGTCACCGAGGTACCTTTTCTATAACGTCTTTTAGGCTGAAAGGGTCGAAAATAAGCTCAAAATCGCTCTATCTCTAACCGTTTTCGAGATAATGGTCAACTTCCGGTTTTTGACATTGACCTTGACGGAGGAGGTCAAGGTCACCGGGTACCTGTTATATAACGTCTTTTAGGCCCAAAGGGTCGAAAATAAGCTCAAAATCGCTCTATCTGTAACCGTTTTTGAGATAATGGTCAACTTCCGGTTTTTGACCTTGACCATGACGGAGGAGGTCAAGGTCACCGAGGTACCTCTTCTATAACGTCAGTAGTGTATAAACGGGGGTTTGAAAACAGGAAGTGACGTCATAGTGACGTCACGTGGTGTTTTAAAACCCCCACGGGGGTTTGAAAACAGTGACGTCATAATGACGTCACTGTGGGGAAAACCCGATCGATAAATTTTAGAGTGCACTCGTACAGAGTGTGGGGGAAAACCCGATCGATAAATTTCAGAGTGCACTCGTACAGAGTGTGGGGGAAAACAGATCGATAAATGTTAGAGTGCACTCGTTCAGAGCGTGAGAACGATCAATAAATTTGAGAAGGAATGGGATTTTCAGCAGGATAAAAGTGTGGCTCCGAAAACAGGAAGTGACGTCATAATGACGTCACGAGGTGTTTTCGGAGCCCCATGGGGCTCCGAAAACAGTGACGTGATTGTTTTCGAATTCGCATGGGTATTTTGAAACAGGTAATCGAAAGAGCGCGCGCCCGTTCAATGACGTCATGATGACGTCATGATGACGTTGTAATGACGTCATCATGATGACGTTATAATGACGTCATCATGACGTTATAATGGCGTCATCATCATGACGTTATAATGACGTCATAATGACGTCATCATGACGTTTTCATGACGTCATCATCATGACGTTATAATGACGTCATTATGACGTTATCATGATGTTATCATGACGTCATCATGATGTTATGGCATATTAAGACAGTTCTAAGCAGGATAACCCTAAGTGGCCTGTCAATCATCATGACGTCATTAGTCACATGACCTGTCAATCATCATTGGTCACATGACCTGTCAATCATGTGTGATGTGATTCCAACCGCATATGAGGAATATTTTCCTGCTCATTAACCTTCTGGCCTGAATGGCTCAGTTGGTAGAGCAGAGGACCCGTAAGCGGACCCATGATCTGAAGGTCGGTGGATCGAACCCGCCCTCGGGCATCACTTTCATATCAAAGGTCCTCAATCTTAGAAGACCCCCCCCCGGGTCCTCAAACTTGGAAGACCCCCCCCGGGTCCTCAAACTTGGAAGACCCCCCCCCTGGTGCCTCAAACTTGGTAGACCCCCCCCGGGTCCTCAGACTTGGAAGACCCCCCCCCCCCCAGGATGTGACTATGTAACATCATATAGCTATATGACTATTTAATTGCTATGTGAACATAATTAGTTTCAAGTATGTATGTCATTATCAGATCGTTCAACAGTCAAGCCGCGATAGCTCACTTGGCAGAGCAAACGGCTAGCAACCTGAGAGTCCCGGGATCGATGCCACATCGGGGCAAACTTTTTTTTTTGGTTTTTTGTTCACTTTTATGACTCTGTGACATTATGTGACAACATGTGACTGTGACATCATGTGACTCTGTGACATTATGTGACTGTGACTGTTTTTTTTTTTTTTTTTTTTTTTTTTTTTTTTTTTTAAACATAATGGCTATATTTCTATGTCTATTTTCACTATTATTATGATAATATTTAATTAGTCATATTTCAATGGTTCTAACCACACAGCATAGGAATAAGTACATGTGTACAGAGTGTGGGGAAACCGATCAATAAATTTTAGAGTGCACTCGTTCAGAGTGTGGAGGAAACCGATGGATAAAATTTCAGAGTGCACTCGTTCAGACCGTGGGAACGATCGATAAATTTGAAAACATCAAAGGCCTAGACCGTGGGAACGATCGATAAATTTGAAAACATCAAAGGCCTAGACCGTGGGAACGATCAATAAATTTCAGAGTGCACTAATTCAGAGCGTGGGAACAATCAATAAATTTGAGAAGGAATGGGATTTTTCACAACTCTATGTTTTATGTTATAGTAGTTGGAAAATGACACTTCTAAAGCACATTTAACAAATGTAGGTTTTTATAACATATAATATATAAAATAAGTTTGAACATTTTAGCATGCTACTTATTTGAATATTCTAAAGTCATACTAGTGGAAAAATGATGGTTCTAGACCAACTTTAACAAATTTTGTTTTTTGACCAAATATGATGTATAAAATAAGTTTGAACATTTTACCATGATGTAGTAGGGTAAAAATAAGGGTTCTAGACCAACTTTAACAAATTTTTGTTTTTTGACAACATATGATGTATAAAATAAGTTTGAACATTTTACCATGGTGTAGTAAGGTCAAAATCAGGGTTCTAAACCAACTTTAACAAATTTAGTTTTTTACACGTTTCAGACGATTCTACCACTTGGTTGGTACATGTTCAACATGTTCAACATGTTCAACATGTTCAACAAGTTCAACAACATGTTCAACATGTTCAACAAGTTGTTCAACATGTTCAACATGTTGTTGTTCAACATGTTGTTCAACATGTTCAACATGTTGTATATAAAGCTATGTTTAAAGACTTTCTCATCATTTGAATAGTGTAGGTTGAACCGAAAGGATGTATACATGCAACATTTGTTCGAAATCTTACAATTGGCCGCAAAGTCTTAAAAGACACTTAAAGGTTGCTCACGCTTCAGAAGTGGATGAAGAATCGGATATGGAAAACCCTGTAAAACTACCTTTCACGGAAACTTTAGATGAGTCTTCTATGGAAAGTCAAAGCGTCAACATAGCTGAAAAGAATGCACATGCTTGTACAGAATGTGGTGCATTGTACAACAGCGAAGAAGCTTTGCTCAAACATATGGAGCAGTGTGGTGAGGATGCTGATGACAGGAGTTCTGAAAGTGAGTCAGAAACAGACTCTGAAAGTGAGTCAGAAATAGACTCTGTTTGGCATGATATGGTTCAAGACGTCTACGATGACTATGATAACATATTTCAAGAAAAGGTTTCAGAATATGAAGAACAAGGACTTGAAGATGCGCGTGAAATAGCAAGTTATGACCTTCGACCCATTTATAAGCATGGACTAAAACAACTGTTTATGAGACTGTTCAACTATACCCAGCGTCTACAACAAAGCAAACATTATCAAAAGATTTTAGAGGACTTTAATTACTTTGTTGATGAAAAACATTATAAGTATTCAAAGGCATTAAAGGCGGCTATAAGGAAAAACAATGCATTCTTTGAAGAGCTACTAGATATGGAGGAGGAGGAGGAGGGTGGTAGCAGTGACAACAAAAGTGGCATGGACAGTGAACAGAGTGAAACAGATGCAGAAAAATAGACTTATTTGACTAAACTTTATAATAAAGACTTTATAAATGTTGTAATATTTTATTAACTTAAGCGTTGTGTAATATATGTCTTGCTTTGCAACATATAAAGTTGTAAGGTTCCTGACACGGTTTTAATTGACCCTTAAACCATATATCATATATTGGGTATTATAGTTAATTTTGTATTATTATGTATTATATTCAAGTATTGTTTTATTGTGTATTATATCCAAGTATTGTTTTATTATGTATTATATCCAAGTATTGTTTTATTATGTATTATATCCGAGTATTGTATGAGAAAAATAAAAAGTTGAAAAGCAGCATATGTGTTTTTATTGAACATTACAACTATGTACAATTATGATAAAAACAAAACTATTTCAAATACATATTATGTTAATACATGTGCAGAAGAACTTAACTTAAAATTTTATAACAACTGACTTCACATGAACATAGATAATGTTAATTTCATAGTCTACATATGAAGACAATTTAATTTGAACTACATATCAAATGTACATGTTCATATGAGTCAAAGCTAAGTTCTTGTCAAGCTTCAAAACCTTCGGTCCAATCTTCTGCACTGTGATGAAATCAAAGCATTTACTAAGCTCGTCATGCTGTTAAAACTGTATACAGTCATCTCGCTGTCTACTCAACCATCTTCTGACAGTCACTGCATTTATACAGATCCATTTTCTGAAGCATGAGATCCACTGACGTCATTTGCTTCTTCAACATGTGCCAGTCTTTCAATGACAACAAAATTCCCTTCTTGGTAGGATATAACCTCCCAGATGCATGATTCGTAATATATTTACGAATGTTAACCATCACTTTCTGTTGATAATTCACCAATTTAATATATGTTTCTCCATTAATGGGTATCATAACCGGTGAATCGTCTACACGCATCTTCTTCATGGTGGTATCAGCTTTACGCTCCGGTTCTCGCTTCATATTAGGCTCTGTCGTACTTTTTCGCATTTTACACGGCGGCGTCATAGTTGGTAACTCATCTCTTTTTATCTTTCTAAGATGTGGTCGCTTTTGACGCTGCTGACGTGACTTCGCCTTAGACCTTACCATGGGCATTGCCTTAGACTTTGCTGTAGGTATTGTCTCAGGCTTTGCTATAGAATTTTCTGCAGGCATTGCCATAGATGGTAGTTGTTGTTCACTCACTGCAGACATGTTCACTCTTCAGTATCTTGATACAGAATGTGCGTTATGTCTGAGGGTAGGTACCTTTTATGCTCTATAGGGAGCTGTCACACTCGAGGTTGGACACACTATGTCCTAAAATGTTTAGAAATAATTTTACCATATGCGACTTTGCAGCCAATTGTAAGATTTCGAACAAATGTTGCATGTATACATCCTTTCGGTTCAACCTACACTATTCAAATGAAGAGAAAGTCTTTAAACATAGCTTTATATACAACTTGTTGAACAACAACATGTTGAACAACAACATGTTGAACATGTTGTTGAACATGTTGAACATGTTGAACATGTTGTTGAACATGTTGAACATGTTGTTGAACATGTTGAACATGTTGTTGAACATGTTGAACATGTTGTTGAACATGTTGAACATGTTGTTGAACATGTTGTTGAACATGTTGTTGAACATGTTGAACATGTTGAACATGTTGAACATGTTGTTGAACATGTTGAACATGTTGTTGAACATGTTGAACATGTTGAACATGTTGAACATGTTGTTGAACATGTTGAACATGTTGTTGAACATGTTGAACATGTTGTTGAACATGTTGTTGAACATGTTGAACATGTTGTTGAACTTGTTGAACATGTTGAACATGTTGAATGTGTTGAACATGTTGAACAATTTGTTGAACAATACCACGACGTAATATCTTTCAAAAATTATTCGAACACGTGTTTTGAATGGGCTTGCCATTCGAACACGTCTTTAAGATGGGCTTGCCATTCGAACACGTCTTTAAAATGGGCTTGCCATTCGAACACGTCTTTTGAATGGGCGCAGTTTTCCTACAGAACTATTCACATTTTCACTTCCCATTTTCCAACAATCAACCAACCAACCAAGTGGTAGAATCGTCTGAAACGTGTAAAAAACTAAATTTGTTAAAGTTGGTTTAGAACCCTGATTTTGACCTTACTACACCATGGTAAAATGTTCAAACTTATTTTATACATCATATGTTGTCAAAAAACAAAAATTTGTTAAAGTTGGTTTAGAACCCTTATTTTTACCCTACTACATCATGGTAAAATGTTCAAACTTATTTTATACATCATATTTGGTCAAAAAACAAAATTTGTTAAAGTTGGTCTAGAACCATCATTTTTCCACTAGTATGACTTTAGAATATTCAAATAAGTAGCATGCTAAAATGTTCAAACTTATTTTATATATTATATGTTATAAAAACCTACATTTGTTAAATGTGCTTTAGAAGTGTCATTTTCCAACTACTATAACATAAAACATAGAGTTGTGAAAAATCCCATTCCTTCTCAAATTTATTGATTGTTCCCATGCTCTGAATTAGTGCACTCTGAAATTTATTGATCGTTCCCACGGTCTAGGCCTTTGATGTTTTCAAATTTATCGATCGTTCCCACGGTCTAGGCCTTTGATGTTTTCAAATTTATCGATCGTTCCCACGGTCTGAACGAGTGCACTCTGAAATTTTATCGATCGGTTTCCTCCACACTCTGAACGAGTGCACTCTAAAATTTATTGATCGGTTTCCCCACACTCTGTACACATGTACTTATTCCTATGCTGTGTGGTTAGAACCATTGAAATATGACTAATTAAATATTATCATAATAATAGTGAAAATAGACATAGTAATATAGCCATTATGTTTAAAAAAAAAAAAAAAAAAAAAAAAAAAACAGTCACAGTCACATAATGTCACAGAGTCACATGATGTCACAGTCACATGTTGTCACATAATGTCACAGAGTCATAAAAGTGAACAAAAAACCAAAAAAAAAAGTTTGCCCCGATGTGGCATCGATCCCGGGACTCTCAGGTTGCTAGCCGTTTGCTCTGCCAAGTGAGCTATCGCGGCTTGACTGTTGAACGATCTGATAATGACATACATACTTGAAACTAATTATGTTCACATAGCAATTAAATAGTCATATAGCTATATGATGTTGCATAGTCACATCCTGGGGGGGGGGGGGGGTCTTCCAAGTTTGAGGCACCAGGGGGGGTCTTCCAAGTTTGAGGACCCGGGGGGGTCTTCCAAGTTTGAGGACCCGGGGGGGGGTCTTCTAAGATTGAGGACCTTTGATATGAAAGTGATGCCCGAGGGCGGGTTCGATCCACCGACCTTCAGATCATGGGTCCGCTTACGGGTCCTCTGCTCTACCAACTGAGCCATTCAGGCCAGAAGGTTAATGAGCAGGAAAATATTCCTCATATGCGGTTGGAATCACATCACACATGATTGACAGGTCATGTGACCAATGATGATTGACAGGTCATGTGACTAATGACGTCATGATGATTGACAGGCCACTTAGGGTTATCCTGCTTAGAACTGTCTTAATATGCCATAACATCATGATGACGTCATGATAACGTCATGATAACGTCATAATGACGTCATTATAACGTCATGATGATGACGTCATGAAAACGTCATGATGACGTCATTATGACGTCATTATAACGTCATGATGATGACGCCATTATAACGTCATGATGACGTCATTATAACGTCATCATGATGACGTCATTACAACGTCATCATGACGTCATCATGACGTCATTGAACGGGCGCGCGCTCTTTCGATTACCTGTTTCAAAATACCCATGCGAATTCGAAAACAATCACGTCACTGTTTTCGGAGCTCCATGGGGCTCCGAAAACACCTCGTGACGTCATTATGACGTCACTTCCTGTTTTCGGAGCCACACTTTTATCCTGCTGAAAATCCCATTCCTTCTCAAATTTATTGATCGTTCCCACGCTCTGAACGAGTGCACTCTAACATTTATCGATCGGTTTTCCCCCACACTCTGTACGAGTGCACTCTGAAATTTATCGATCGGGTTTTCCCCCACACTCTGTACGAGTGCACTCTAAAATTTATCGATCGGGTTTTCCCCACAGTGACGTCATTATGACGTCACTGTTTTCAAACCCCCGTGGGGGTTTGAAAACACCACGTGACGTCACTATGACGTCACTTCCTGTTTTCAAACCCCCGTTTATACACTACTAACGTCTTTTAGGCTCAAAGGGTCGAAAATAAGCTCAAAATCGCTCTATCTCTAACCGTTTTTGAGATAATGGTCAACTTCCGGTTTTTGACCTTGACCATGACGGAGGAGGTCAAGGTCACCGAGGTACCTCTTATATAATGTCTTTTAGGCCCAAAGGGTCGAACATCAGCTCAGAATCGCTCTATTTCTAACCGTTTTCGAGATAATGGTCAACTTACGGTTTTTGACCTTGACCATGACGGAGGAGGTCAAGGTCACCGAGGTACCTCTTATGTAACGTCTTTTAGGCCCAAAGGGTCGAAAATAAGCTCAAAATCGCTCTATCTCTAACCGTTTTCGAGATAATGGTCAACTTCCGGGTTTTGACCTTGACCATGACGGAGGAGGTCAAGGTCACCGAGGTACCTCTTATATAACGTCTTTTAGGCCCAAAGGGTCGAAAATAAGCTCAGAATCGCTCTATTTCGAACTGTTTTCGAGATAATGGTCAACGTCCGGTTTTTGACATTGACCATGACGGAGGAGGTCAAGGTCACCGAGGTACCTCTTCTATAACGTCTTTTAGGCCCAAAGGGTCGAAAATAAGCTCAAAATCGCTCTATCTCTAACCGTTTTCGAGATAATGGTCAACTTCCGGTTTTTGACCTTGACCATGACGGAGGAGGTCAAGGTCACCGAGGTACCTCTTATATAACGTCTTTTAGGCCCATAGGGTCGAAAATAAGCTCAGAATCGCTCTATTTCGAACCGTTTTCGAGATAATGGTCAACGTCCGGTTTTTGACCTTGACCATGACGGAGGAGGTCAAGGTCACCGAGGTACCTCTTATATAACGTCTTTTAGGCCCAAAGGGTCGAAAATAAGCTCAAAATCGCTCTATCTCTAACCGTTTTCGAGATAATGGTCAACGTCCGGTTTTTGACCTTGACCATGACGGAGGAGGTCAAGGTCACCGAGGTACCTCTTATATAACGTCTTTTAGGCCCAAAGGGTCGAAAATAAGCTCAAAATCGCTCTATCTCTAACCGTTTTCGAGATAATGGTCAACTTCCGGTTTTTGACCTTGACCATGACGTAGGAGGTCAAGGTCACCGAGGTACCTCATCTATAACGTCTTTTAGGCCCAAAGGGTCGAAAATAAGCTCAAAATCGCTCTATCTCTAACCGTTTTCGAGATAATGGTCAACTTCCGGTTTTTGACCTTGACCATGACGGAGGAGGTCAAGGTCACCGAGGTACCTCTTCTATAACGTCTTTTAGGCCCAAAGGGTCGAAAATAAGCTCAAATCGCTCTATCTCTAACCGTTTTCGAGATAATGGTCAACTTCCGGTTTTTGACCTTGACCATGACGGAGGAGGTCAAGGTCACCGAGGTACCTCTTACATAACGTCTTTTAGGCCCAAAGGTTCGAAAACAAGCTCAAAATCACTCTATCTCTAACCGTTTTCGAGATAATGGTCAACTTCCGGTTTTTGACCTTGACCATGACGGAGGAGGTCAAGGTCACCGAGGTACCTCTTCTATAACGTCTTCTAGGCCCAAACGGTCGAAAATAGGCTCAAAATCGCTCTATCTCTAACCGTTTTCGAGATAATGGTCAACTTCCGGTTTTTGACCTTGACCTTGACGGAGGAGGTCAAGGTCACCGAGGTACCTCTTATATACGTCTTTTAGGCCCAAAGGGTCGAAAATAAGCTCAAAATCGCTCTTTCTCTAACCGTTTTCGAGATAATGGTCAACTTCCGGTTTTTGACCTTGACCATGACGGAGGAGGTCAAGGTCACCGAGGTACCTCTTATATAACGTCTTTTAGGCCCAAAGGGTCGAAAATAAGCTCAGAGTCGCTCTATTTCGAACCGTTTTCGAGATAATGGTCAACGTCCGGTTTTTGACCTTGACCATGACGGAGGAGGTCAAGGTCACCGAGGTACCTCTTCTATAACGTCTTTTAGGCCCAAAGGGTCGAAAATAAGCTCAAAATCGCTCTATCTCTAACCGTTTTCGAGATAATGGTCAACTTCCGGTTTTTGACCTTGACCATGACGGAGGAGGTCAAGGTCACCGAGGTACCTCTTCTATAACGTCTTTTAGGCCCAAAGGGTCGAAAATAAGCTCAGAATCGCTCTATTTCGAACTGTTTTCGAGATAATGGTCAACGTCCGGTTTTTGACATTGACCATGACGGAGGAGGTCAAGGTCACCGAGGTACCTCTTCTATAACGTCTTTTAGGCCCAAAGGGTCGAAAATAAGCTCAAAATCGCTCTATCTCTAACCGTTTTCGAGATAATGGTCAACTTCCGGTTTTTGACCTTGACCATGACGGAGGAGGTCAAGGTCACCGAGGTACCTCTTATATAACGTCTTTTAGGCCCAAAGGGTCGAAAATAAGCTCAAAATCGCTCTATCTCTAACCGTTTTCGAGATAATGGTCAACGTCCGGTTTTTGACCTTGACCATGACGGAGGAGGTCAAGGTCACCGAGGTACCTCTTATATAACGTCTTTTAGGCCCAAAGGGTCGAAAATAAGCTCAAAATCGCTCTATCTCTAACCGTTTTCGAGATAATGGTCAACTTCCGGTTTTTGACCTTGACCATGACGTAGGAGGTCAAGGTCACCGAGGTACCTGTTATATAACGTCTTTTAGGCCCAAAGGGTCGAAAATAGGCTCGAAATCGCTCTATCTCTAACCGTTTTCGAGATAATGGTCAACTTCCGGTTTTTGACCTTGACCTTGACGGAGGAGGTCAAGGTCACCGAGGTACCTCTTATATACGTCTTTTAGGCCCAAAGGGTCGAAAATAAGCTCAAAATCGCTCTTTCTCTAACCGTTTTCGAGATAATGGTCAACTTCCGGTTTTTGACCTTGACCATGACGGAGGAGGTCAAGGTCACCGAGGTACCTCTTATATAACGTCTTTTAGGCCCAAAGGGTCGAAAATAAGCTCAGAGTCGCTCTATTTCGAACCGTTTTCGAGATAATGGTCAACGTCCGGTTTTTGACCTTGACCATGACGGAGGAGGTCAAGGTCACCGAGGTACCTCTTCTATAACGTCTTTTAGGCCCAAAGGGTCGAAAATAAGCTCAAAATCGCTCTATCTCTAACCGTTTTCGAGATAATGGTCAACTTCCGGTTTTTGACCTTGACCATGACGGAGGAGGTCAAGGTCACCGAGGTACCTCTTCTATAACGTCTTTTAGGCCCAAAGGGTCGAAAATAAGCTCAGAATCGCTCTATTTCGAACTGTTTTCGAGATAATGGTCAACGTCCGGTTTTTGACATTGACCATGACGGAGGAGGTCAAGGTCACCGAGGTACCTCTTCTATAACGTCTTTTAGGCCCAAAGGGTCGAAAATAAGCTCAAAATCGCTCTATCTCTAACCGTTTTCGAGATAATGGTCAACTTCCGGTTTTTGACCTTGACCATGACGGAGGAGGTCAAGGTCACCGAGGTACCTCTTATATAACGTCTTTTAGGCCCAAAGGGTCGAAAATAAGCTCAAAATCGCTCTATCTCTAACCGTTTTCGAGATAATGGTCAACGTCCGGTTTTTGACCTTGACCATGACGGAGGAGGTCAAGGTCACCGAGGTACCTCTTATATAACGTCTTTTAGGCCCAAAGGGTCGAAAATAAGCTCAAAATCGCTCTATCTCTAACCGTTTTCGAGATAATGGTCAACTTCCGGTTTTTGACCTTGACCATGACGTAGGAGGTCAAGGTCACCGAGGTACCTGTTATATAACGTCTTTTAGGCCCAAAGGGTCGAAAATAGGCTCGAAATCGCTCTATCTCTAACCGTTTTCGAGATAATGGTCAACTTCCGGTTTTTGACCTTGACCTTGACGGAGGAGGTCAAGGTCACCGAGGTACCTCTTATATACGTCTTTTAGGCCCAAAGGGTCGAAAATAAGCTCAAAATCGCTCTTTCTCTAACCGTTTTCGAGATAATGGTCAACTTCCGGTTTTTGACCTTGACCATGACGGAGGAGGTCAAGGTCACCGAGGTACCTCTTATATAACGTCTTTTAGGCCCAAAGGGTCGAAAATAAGCTCAGAATCGCTCTATTTCGAACTGTTTTCGAGATAATGGTCAACGTCCGGTTTTTGACCTTGACCATGACGGAGGAGGTCAAGGTCACCGAGGTACCTCTTCTATAACGTCTTTTAGGCCCAAAGGGTCGAAAATAAGCTCAAAATCGCTCTATCTCTAACCGTTTTCGAGATAATGGTCAACTTCCGGTTTTTGACCTTGACCATGACGGAGGAGGTCAAGGTCACCGAGGTACCTCTTATATAACGTCTTTTAGGCCCATAGGGTCGAAAATAAGCTCAGAATCGCTCTATTTCGAACCGTTTTCGAGATAATGGTCAACGTCCGGTTTTTGACCTTGACCATGACGGAGGAGGTCAAGGTCACCGAGGTACCTCTTCTATAACGTCTTTTAGGCCCAAAGGGTCGAAAATAAGCTCAAAATCGCTCTATCTCTAACCGTTTTCGAGATAATGGTCAACTTCCGGTTTTTGACCTTGACCATGACGGAGGAGGTCAAGGTCACCGAGGTACCTCTTATATAACGTCTTTTAGGCCCAAAGGGTCGAAAATAAGCTCAGAATCGCTCTATTTCGAACTGTTTTCGAGATAATGGTCAACGTCCGGTTTTTGACCTTGACCATGACGGAGGAGGTCAAGGTCACCGAGGTACCTCTTCTATAACGTCTTTTAGGCCCAAAGGGTCGAAAATAAGCTCAAAATCGCTCTATCTCTAACCGTTTTCGAGATAATGGTCAACTTCCGGTTTTTGACATTGACCTTGACGGAGGAGGTCAAGGTCACCGAGGTACCTCTTCTATAACGTCTTTTAGGCCCAAAGGGTCGAAAATAAGCTCAAAATCGCTCTATCTCTAACCGTTTTCGAGATAATGGTCAACTTCCGGTTTTTGACCTTGACCGTGACGGAGGAGGTCAAGGTCACCGAGGTACCTCTTATATAACGTCTTTTAGGCCCAAAGGGTCGAAAATAAGCTCAGAATCGCTCTATTTCGAACTGTTTTCGAGATAATGGTCAACGTCCGGTTTTTGACCTTGACCATGACGGAGGAGGTCAAGGTCACCGAGGTACCTCTTCTATAACGTCTTTTAGGCCCAAAGGGTCGAAAATAAGCTCAAAATCGCTCTATCTCTAACCGTTTTCGAGATAATGGTCAACTTCCGGTTTTTGACATTGACCTTGACGGAGGAGGTCAAGGTCACCGGGTACCTCTTATATAACGTCTTTTAGGCCCAAAGGGTCGAAAATAAGCTCAAAATCGCTCTATCTCTAACCGTTTTCGAGATAATGGTCAACTTCCGGTTTTTGACCTTGACCATGACGGAGGAGGTCAAGGTCACCGAGGTACCTCTTATATAACGTCTTTTAGGCCCATAGGGTCGAAAATAAGCTCAGAATCGCTCTATTTCGAACCGTTTTCGAGATAATGGTCAACGTTCGGTTTTTGACCTTGACCATGACGGAGGAGGTGAAGGTCACCGAGGTACCTGTTATATAACGTCTTTTAGGCCCAAAGGGTCGAAAATAAGCTCAAAATCGCTCTATCTCTAACCGTTTTCGAGATAATGGTCAACGTCCGGTTTTTGACCTTGACCATGACGGAGGAGGTCAAGGTCACCGAGGTACCTCTTATATAACGTCTTTTAGGCCCAAAGGGTCGAAAATAAGCTCAAAATCGCTCTATCTCTAACCGTTTTCGAGATAATGGTCAACTTCCGGTTTTTGACCTTGACAATGACGTAGGAGGTCAAGGTCACCGAGGTACCTGTTATATAACGTCTTTTAGGCCCAAAGGGTCGAAAATAAGCTCAAAATCGCTCTATCTCTAACCGTTTTCGAGATAATGGTCAACTTCCGGTTTTTGACCTTGACCTTGACGGAGGAGGTCAAGGTCACCGAGGTACCTCTTATATACGTCTTTTAGGCCCAAAGGGTCGAAAATAAGCTCAAAATCGCTCTTTCTCTAACCGTTTTCGAGATAATGGTCAACTTCCGGTTTTTGACCTTGACCATGACGGAGGAGGTCAAGGTCACCGAGGTACCTCTTCTATAACGTCTTTTAGGCCCAAAGGGTCGAAAATAAGCTCAAAATCGCTCTATCTCTAACCGTTTTCGAGATAATGGTCAACTTCCGGTTTTTGACCTTGACCATGACGGAGGAGGTCAAGGTCACCGAGGTACCTCTTCTATAACGTCTTCTAGGCCCAAACGTCGAAAATAAGCTCAAAATCGCTCTATCTCTAACCGTTTTCGAGATAATGGTCAACTTCCGGTTTTTGACCTTGACCATGACGGAGGAGGTCAAGGTCACCGAGGTACCTCTTCTATAACGTCTTTTAGGCCCAAAGGGTCGAAAATAAGCTCAAAATCGCTCTATCTCTAACCGTTTTCGAGATAATGGTCAACTTCCGGTTTTTGACCTTGACCATGACGGAGGAGGTCAAGGTCACCGAGGTACCTCTTCTATAACGTCTTTTAGACCCAAAGGGTCGAAAATAAGCTCAAAATCGCTCTATCTCTATCCGTTTTCGAGATAATGGTCAACGTCCGGTTTTTGACCTTGACCATGACGGAGGAGGTCAAGGTCACCGAGGTACCTGTTATATAACGTCTTTTAGGCCCAAAGGGTCGAAAATAAGCTCAAAATCGCTCTATCTCTAACCGTTTTCGAGATAATGCACAATTTTTCTTTAACGGAATTCAATATACAGAAGTCACATGACCTTGACCTTGACACTGAATGTCGAGATTCCATCCATGATGTTACTGCCTACTGATACCGTGCTCGTGTTGAAACAAGGATTTGAGCGCTATTTCCAGCAATTTTTCGTGATGGAATAGGTTTTTTAAAAAATATTTTGACCTCAATTTGAAGGTCAAGGTCAAAAAAATTTGCGGATTTCACGACATCTTATCACCCTCTATCTCTGTGCCAAATTTCATCGCCCTACGTCAAATAGCCTAGGAGGAGTTTTCTGGAAACCTCCGTGACCGAAAAAAAAAAAAAAAAAAAAAGGAAGAAATAAACGGTCAGAATTCTTTGCAAAGCATACCCATTTGTAAACTCTGTTGGTTCAAAGCCGAGAGGAGATTAGATATCAGGGAGGTAGGAAAGTGGGTGGCGTTGGTGCACCCTTCGCCACAAATCACATATAAGGAGAGCTTAATGTGGACAGTTACCATGTTAAGATTTGAGAGATAAGAGAGGGATCTCGAAACCACATCTCCTTCGTTTTCTCCCTGCCACTTCTCTTCCCTCCTACCCCCTGTCCCTCCCACACGCCCTCTTCTCCACCGTTTGACGCTCATGACAATGCCAGACCCAGCGCCACCTCTCATACACGCCTGTGTGAGGTTCTGGGCGTGGCAAAATTATAGCCTCCCCCCAAAAAAAAGAAATTCCTTCCCGACCCAACGCCTCCACCTCCCTCCCCCCCCCCCCCCCCCCCCGGTGTGTCGAAGTGAATATCTTGCGCCATGTAAAAGTTGTTTTATATTGATAGCAAGGATCGCTATGGTTACAGAATCGCCGTGTTGGGTTCCCGGATGAGGAGGCGTGTGAATGCTGCTCGTGCTGGACGAAGGCATCACTGCATGAACTGTGGCAACGCAATTTCAATCGACAAGAGTGAAGAACTTCAACAAGACTTTTTCATGGTGAAATGAAAGAGGAATAAATATCCATTAAAAGGGGGAATTGGTCAAAGACTGTACGAAAACTAAAAAAAAACAAACAAAACATTCGTTAGTCTGTAACGATACTGAACGTATTTTGAAGCTCATGAGTTGGATCGCGTAAAAGAGTTGTGAAAGCGGTAGTGTTTTTTTTTTTTTTTTTTTTTGTCAAAATTGGTCGGTTTCTCCTTCTGCTTCTGTGATGTCTTCATTTTGACGGCTGGGCACACTGTCCACGGACTTTCTTAAAAGCTGAAGAGTTGGTTCAGGTAAAGGAGTTGTGAAAGGGGTAAAGTCTGAAATTACTAGCCATTAAAAACACCACCCACAGTCGGTCCGTCAATTGAAGAGCCCATGAGAGTGCTTCAGTCGCGTCAAAACTGATAAAAAAGACCGTTCATAACAGCAAGCCAAACGTTTTTATTATTTCATGCTGAAGCAGATACACACAAAATCAGCCTTTAACCCAAGCAAAAAAAAATAAATAAAGTTTTTGTCCTCTATTGAATCAGTGAAATAAACTGAGTGACACTCGACCCGAAAAACATTTTCTAGAACGCGCTTAGTACACATGCATGGAATGCCGCTTTAACAATTTGATGCAATTTTTGATATCAAAATATGATTAAAGATATCAACAAATCAATGTCGATCTCATCAGTTTATATTTTTCTCTCAATAATTATATTTTAGAATTTATTTTTGAAATAAAAAATATTTTACAAGCTTATAAAATCTTAAGGAAGGCCAACATTTATAGAAAATTTGTCGAATCGTATATATAAGTTTGGAGATGAAAAATTAAATTAATGACCTCAACAACACAATTTTTGAGCTGAAGAATACGGAATGCCGTTTTAACATTTGATATCAAAATAAAGTTAAAGATAGCAATAAATTAATGTAGATCTCAATAATTTATATTTTGCTATCAATAACTGAATTTTAGATGGCAAAAATTTATTTTTGAGATAAAAAAAATCAATTTTACAAACTTCAAAATTCTTAAGGGAGACACACATTCACATAAAATATAACGAATCGTCAATTAAATTTTGGAGATGAAAATCTGAATTATTGATATCAATAATAACAACACAATTTTTGATCTCAAGAATTGCTTCTTTTTTATACAGTAAAAAATTAAAAGAAGGATTCTGTATACACGGACTAGTCATTATTCATTCACAGATGTGTGTATCTGAATTTTTTCATGAAAAAAAAAACAGATTGATATTTTGACATCAAAAAATCGTTTGCCGTTTTCAGAATACAAATTAAAAAAGCATCCGTCTGAAATAATGATGTTTGAAGTAAATTCTTGATATCAGTAAAAACAAAATGAACTTTTTGAGCTCATAATTTATATTTTGCTCTCATATATTTCATTTTTGCTATCAAGAATTGAATTTTTGATCTCAGAAAATCAATTCTAGATATTATTAAATCATTCTTGATATCAATAAATATTTCTTGATATCTCTAAATATTTATTGATATCAAAAATTATTTTTTGAGATCAAGAATACATTTCGAGATATCAAAAATACAATTACAGATAGCAAAAATTAATTCTTGATATCAAAATATGGATTTTTTGAGATCAAAAATTAATTCTTGATATCAATAATTCACTAATAAATGTGAAAACGGCATTCCATAGATTCTGTATACAGGAGCCAGTCATTATTTCATTTGTTGATGTTTGCTGATAAGATATTAAAAAGCAAACTTATATTTTGACATCAAAAATTAATTTTTTTGACATAAAAATTATTTACAGATTTCAAAATATAAATTGAATACGTCTCATTCTGAAATAATGATATCTAAAACAAATTCTTGATATCAATAAAAAATGAATTTTTCAGCTCGAAATTTCGTTTTGCCATCAAAAATTGAACTTTTGATTTTTAGAAACTTAAATAATTTATGCTATCAGTAACTATTTCTTATCTCTATAAATATGTATTGATTTCTAGAATGATTTCTTAAGATCAAGAATACATTTAGAGAGATCGAAAATATAATTACAGATGGCAAAAATATTTTTGATTTCAAAAATGAATATTTGAAATTAAAATTAATTTTTGATGGCAAAAAATAATTCTGAGAGCAAAAAGTAATTCTTGATGTCAATAATTGTCTAATAAAAGTGAAATTGACATTCAATATATTTGAGAATAAAAATCCGAATCAGAATCAAGATTTCTTTCATAATTACTCTAAAAAAGCGATTGTATTTGCTGATACAAATATAGAAAATATCGTTCCTTAATTTTTTTTAAAAATAATGAAAATTATTTCAGCGAAAAACAAAACACCAAAAAAAAAATAAAAACCAAAACAAAAGCAAACAAACATTGCGGAACAAAATTACATTGATATATCCATCATATTACGTCATATCAAATGTTTACATATTATTCCATTACATTCTCATAATACAGTCAAAACATGTCGCCGTTCTTTTACCAACAAACTTAACATTATATTTATACCATCATAACACGTAACAGACGTTTGTTCACTACCAAAATGTCTCAGATGTTGGGATTGGTAATTTGCCAATAACATACCACACGGAATTCGAAACTATAGAATCCGGATGCTGCGCGATAATTTATCCAGTTATCTAATATGCTTTTGGAGTTACACAGCAATTTGCTAAATATACAGAACATTATAATAACATACTGTGGCATTCAATTAAAACCACTACATTCACATTCAATAAATAAAAATAATGGGCCAAAGAACACTAAAATTTTGATTTAGAAAAATGACCAACTAATTCCATTAACATTGCGGATAGATTTCATGAGTTTGCTCTCAGTAATTCTATTTTAGAATTTATTTTGGAAATCAATTTTACAAGCAAATAAACTCAAGCACACATTTATATAAAATTTTAACGAATCGTACGTTAAAGTTTCAAGATGAAAAACTGAATTGTTAACCTAAATAATAACAACAAAATTTTTGAGCTCAAGAATTGCTTCTTTTTTTCTGCAGTATGAAATTAAAAGGAAGATTCTGAATAAAGGTGCCAGTCATTATTTCATGCGCAGGTGTTTGCTCATGAATTTTAGATATTAAAAAATAGACTGATATTTTGATCTCTAAAGTTATTTTTTATATAAAAATTATTTGCAGGTTTCAAAATATGAATAAATAAATTATTCTGGAATAATGACTTCCAAAAAAAAATCTTGATATCAATAAAAAGAAGTGAAAAAAACTGAGCTCAAAATTAAGATCTTGCTCTTTGATATTTCATTTTTGGTATCAAAAATTGAACTTTTGATCTAAAATCAATTTTATCTATTATTAAATAATTTATGCTACCAATAATTATTTTTACCTCTTTAAATATTTATTGATATCTAGAACAATTTTTTATGTCACGAATATGCATAGAGGCATCAGAAATATAATATCAGATGACAAAATAAAATTTTGATGTAAAAAATGAATATTTGAAATCCAAAACTAATTTTTGATGGCAAAAATTATTTTTTGAGAACAAAGATTAATTCTTGATGTAAATAATTGTCCAATCAATGTGAAAATGACATTCCATACATTTAAGAAAAAAGTCTTCAAAAATGATTCCTAAAAAATAGTATAATCGTTAAAAAATTTTTGATATCAAAAATGAAAATTTGAAATTATAATTAAGTTTTGATGGCAAAAAAAAATAATTTTTTAGATAACAAATTAATTCCATACATTTGAGAAGAAAAATAAGTAAAATAAAGACATTTTACTTCAAAATTGATTCCTAAAAACAGTATACCGGTGAAACAATGGTCAGCGTGGTGGATTAACAAGTTCGCTCTTTCGGATCAGAATCAAAACTTCTTTCACAATGTCTCTGAAAAAGACAATATTTGCTGATACAAATATCAGTAAATATTGGTCTTTAAATTATTTCAAAATAATGAAAGTTATTTCCGCCAAAAAGTAATAAAAAACATTGCAGAACAAAATTACATTGATGCATCCATTACAATACATTACATCACATCACATCACATTACATCACATTACATCACATTTTACATTGCATTCTCATAATACAAACTTAGCTTCATATTTAAAACATGTTGGCATTCAACAGAAGTCCCAGGTATTGGTATCTTTAATTTTACAATAAAACATACCACACGGAATTCGAAAATATGGGGTCGGGACGCTGTGCGATAAGGGCACTCAACTTATCTAGTTATCTATAGTACTTCTGGAGTGCACAGTTATTTGCTAAATATGCAAAACATTAAAAAAAAAAACTACGACGCTCAATGAAAACCGCCGCATTCACATTCAGTAAACAATATATATATATATATATATATAAAATCGCAGAGAATTTATGGTCTAAAGAACATCGGAATTTTGATCTCGAAGAATTATCATCAGGCATCGTGTTGACAAAGGTTAACTGCACAGTTAACTGATTCCGTTAGCTGCGATGTTAGAAACCAGTCCCCGTATTCACAGACGCTAACTGCACAGTTAACTGATACCGTTAACTGCTCCCTGAACAACCAGGATCAACTGCACAGTTAACTGATTCCGTTAACTGCTCCGTTGACAACCAGCCCCGGTTTTCACAGAGGTTAACTGCACAGGGTAACTGTTCTTTTTGACACCAGAACATCCAAAAGTAAATTCATAAATTTAACTTGTTTCATAAACAAGCTTGAAGTAGCTAGATCAATCGATTTTTTTCATCTGGGAGTACTCTACAACTAACTTTTGTCAATATCGGATTGTAGTTCTGATTACTCAAGTAAATCCGTCCATAATCGGTACAGCTTTTGATTACGATAAAAAGAAATCAGAGCAGTAAACGCATACACATATTATTCAAGCAAACCGTTACTGTAAATGACATCGTGTCGTTTTCATATCTAATAATACTCCGATGATAAGAGGTTAAGTGCAAATGAAATGCCATCCAAACGACATCAGACAGCATTTTCTTTACTCAAGTAAAGTAAAAAGACTTGAGTAAAGAAAAAGAGAAATGACAAAATTTAAAGCAATTAATTCAAAAAAAAAAAAATAGTTGCTTAAGCTCTGGTCTAAGCGTTGATCATCTCTGGTCCTACCGCTGAAGAAGCTGTGATATAACGAGCCGAACATTGCTAATCAACCCCCCCCCCCCCAAAAAAAAAAAAAAAGAAACACATTGTAAATCCACATCAGATGACACATAAACATTAAGATATAATAAATCGCATAACATACATAATAAGGCAGGGATGGGGGGAGGGTAGAGACGACAGCACGGAGATACTGCATACAAGTCCGCTTCGAATCTCCAAATTTTACCTCCAGCACCTTTTTCCACCATACCCGCCCTCCCCCCCCCCCCCCCCCATCCAACTAAAAAAAAGCACGCTTAACTATAAATTTCACTTAACGACCAATAAATAAAAAAAAATTGTTATGTTCACGGTATATGAAATTCAAACATTAAGATATTAATTGCGCCATATACATATTTTAGAATAATAATAATGCTATAATAATAATGTTGATAATAACAATAACAAAAAAATAATAATAACATAGTATTATTATGATATTATTATTATTATTATTCTAAGGCATAATAATAATAATAATAATAATAATAATAATAATAATAATAATAATAATAATAATAATAATAAACTACCCTTAACAGTGTGCATTTGGTTCGGTGCAAACGCAATTCAATTAAATAAAGTCTTTTCGTTTAGCAGCTTTGATATAGCGGGCTGAACAACGCTTAACAAGCCAAAAATAGACATTCAAACTTTACATAGCTACTATACACTATGTTATATATACTGTTGTATAAACTTCTATTTACATAGAGCGTCGACAATGGCATATAATAAAATAATCACAAAGATTTACAGAAACTCTGTTTATTTTACACAATGAAATCCGTCTGCTCCATATTTCAAGGGATCAGACAAAATTAAAAGACAAAGTTTCCGCTATGTCCGGTTTTCATGGGACAAGGGGGTAGCAGGGTGGGGGAGGGGGAAGTGGGTGGGGGAGGGGGGAAGTGGGAGGGGGAGGGGTGGTAAAAACAAAGATAATGCACATGGGACATGAGTCCACAAAAACGTGTGATTAGTAATGGTAGTGAAGTCAAGATCTTCCCCACGCTTTTCCTTATCCAGCTGATCTTCCCCCTCCCCGCCCAAAAAAAATAACCTTGCACCTCACACTTCATAATTAAATTTCTGACAAATAATTCCAAATAATATATATATATATATATGAATACGTTCTTGCGCATAAAAAATTCTACAAGGGTTAACAACTTTGAAAGTGTTATCGTCAGCCATTTCTTTTGTTTGATTAGCTTTGATCCCGCCGATGGAAGCAGCGTTGAAATAACGGACCAAAAACTGCTATGCAAACCAAATGTACGCATTGTAAATCCACACCACTGCTATATACACGGAATTATTACAATTATGTGAGTTAAAACATGGAAAAAATTCACACAAATTTATACAGTCTACACAGTGTTACCCCTTCAAAAAAAAAACAAAAACAAAACAAAAAAAAAACAAAAAACAAAATCAAAAACAAAAAAACACGCCTGACTTTTAACCTAAATGAATGACATACACCCAAATAGCTTGCTATGTATGCTTTACGTGACATGTAAACATTTAAGATTTAAATCGCCTAACATACATGATAAGGCACGGGTGGGGGGGGGGGAGGGGGGAGGGGGGTAGGAGACAACAGCACAAATATATTGGATGCCAGTCCTCTTCGAATCTCCAAATTTTACCCCCTCCCCTCCCCCGCCCCAACACTTTTCTCCAGCCATACCCCTCTCAAAAAAAAAAACCAAAAAAACATGCACTTAACTATAAAGTTCACCACTAAATCCAAATAACTTGTTATGTTCACGGTGCATGAAATCCAGACAATAAGATATTAGTTGCACCATGCATATTTAAATAATAATAAACAACAACGCTTAGCAAGCCAAAATTACACATTCTAAATTGACATAGCTACTATATATTATATTATGTATACTGTTATGCATATTTCTACATGCAAAGAATGTCCACAGTGGTATACAATAAAATAAGCATAAAGATTTACAGAAACTCTGTTCACTTTACACAATGAAATCCCTCTGCTCCATATTTCAAGGGATCAGACAAAGTTACCCCTACGGGGCAAGGGGTGGATAGCAGGGTGGAGTAGGGGTAGTTAAAACAAAGATAAACATGAAACATAATTCCTAGAAAACTACTAATGTTAAGAGCTTCCTTGCATCTTTCTTTGTCCAGCTAAACCTCCCCCCCGCCCCCCCCCAAAAAAAACAAACCTTGCACCCCACACTTTACAATTCAATCTATGGCAAGCACTTCCACATAGCTTGTTTATACACACACAACACACACACACACATACACACACACACACACACACACACACACACACGCACGCACACACAGACATGCGTCGGGGTTTTATAATTAACGTCAGTTCTGTCACTTTTCATGCACGTCGTAGCGGATAGCACCAGTCAGTCCGGGATGGAATATTTACGTCACTGTCTTTATTTGGGATACACAGCAATGACGCAATCACGGGAATGATCAACCATTGCACATATGTCACTTCCTTCACTATGGAGATAAAGTGGCGTCATGACGGAAACCACCATTCAGTGCGCATGCGTAGTGTATTGTCTTTCACACCATTCTGGTCACCATGGATACACAGGCAAGATTACATGACGACAGGTGCATGTGCAACAGATACTTCTTTCACGAAACGTAAACATTTCAAGGACGCCACCCAGCAAACAACCGACGTCATTTTTTTGGTTGAAAAAGGTTGTATTTTGGTAGCGACGACTTCACAACATGCATATTCTGACCTATTACCATAAAACCCGACTTTATTCCGACGTCGAGGCGACGTCGGTTTTCTGGCGTCATTCCGGCGTTGCAAAAACGACCAAAAAGCTAAATACTAAATAGATATCAGACACCCACACCTCAGATGGATGCCAAATAAAAAAAAATAAAAAAAAATAAATAAACAGGCAGGAAGTCCACGGTGTTGTCTTTCCCCTTCTATCACTCTCCCCCTCCCCCCACCCACCCTCCGCCCACCCTTCGATTATACCTGGCAAATGTGTCGTATAAGAACTGCAGCCTGTTAAGTGAAAAAAAAATGTCATGAATAATGATTGAATATTTGTCGTTATTGGAAATTATATGAGCGCGGGGATGAAGGGAGTGTGTGTGTTGGAGGGGGGACGGGTGGGTTGGGGTCTGGGGGTTCACTAACCGACTACACTAATCACCTCCCACCCCCACTCCCCACGCCCGCCCGCCCGCCCGCCCCCTCCCCCGCCCTTCCCCTCCAAAAATAAGTGTTTTTCGTGGAACTTATATTAAAACATTTCCATTGTCTAAAAAGGCCGAAAAGAAAACATTAGGGAAAGAAGTGGAGACAGGAAAAAAAACAGGGACACCGACTTGTTATGTTTTGCTTGTTTGTTTGTTTTTGAATTTTGATTTTTTTTGTTTTTTGTTTTTTTAGGACGATAAGGATGGGTGGATGGTGGGAGTGAAAATGGTTTTAAAATAACTGATCAAATATGATCGTGTGATTTGCTTTTGTTACACATCTGTATGAAATGGTAGCTTGTTAATTCATTCGTGGTAAGAACAACGTTAATTTGGGAGGATTGGACGCTCCATGCACTGCATACAGGCGGCCTGGTATATACACAGCACCGTGAACCTTGTCATCGCCGAGCGGCAGGGGAGTCACTGACCAGGCATGATCACGGCGTAGCACTTGTAGACGCCTGTTCAGCATATCCGCTATCAGCACATTGTCTGTGTCATCGCTGTGGCATAAGCGTGGATACTGTAACTCCCCAGGCTCCCCACTACCCTCACGCCCCACAGTCTGCATGGCCTCCCCGTCACCAGACACCACATCCAGTTTACATTCATACCCACAGCATGCATATATGGCTTGACTTGTGACGAACACTGTTACAGCTTGAAGACCGCAAGGCAGCGGAATGACGCGGTGCCGCTGCCATGACTCACTCCGTGTGTACACCTCTATGCTATTATTCTTATTCATCCAGCCAAGCCGCACGGCGTACAGCTTATCCTCGTACGTCGTCACATTCCAATACCAGCCTGACGCGATCTTGCTGATTATCTGACCTGAACATACGAGTGACAAAGACACGCCAAGCTACAAAATCAATATAGTTGAATTTTAACTTGAAAGAAAATCATGTTAGGTGAATGACGGCATTTGTTAAGAATGGAATGGGATCTATTCACACCTGTGAGCGTGAGATGGTAGAGACCGCCACGGGCAGCAGCAACAAGTCCCGCGTTCTTCAGTTCTGTCACCTGCCATACGTCACCCATGTCACCTGCATCAAAGCGGGCTATCTGCTCCAGTGCCTGGTTGTAGATGTACACAGCATCGCCATGACAGCTGTACAAGTGGTCTGCTATTAGTGATAACGAAGGATGTTCCCATGAAATGAACACACGCATACTCTGCATGTACACACTCCTATGCTCGTACCATGTACGCTCGTGCAGCCGGGAGAGACGCCCGTAAGGACACCATATCTACAACACACAAACAAAACGAAAGAAAAAAGTCTACTTTGAAGGCATGAGTAAAACTTCGCAGTAGTAAATAAAAACGATTTTGGATTAGGCAGGTTTGTTTGCTTGTTTGTTATTTTGTTTGTTTGTTTGTTTTTTTTGTTGTTTTTGATGAAGTAAATTTTGACTGCCCTGCTTGTGTTTTAAAGGAATGTGTTTATACTTCTGGTGACAACCCCCCCCCCCCCCATTCCGCTCGCACATCCCCTTCCCCCATCCTGTGTAAATTACACTGTTCGTCCATTACATTACCAAACATAACAAATAGAGGTTGTGTATTATTTCCCGTGAATGACTTTGCTGCCTTATAATTACTCGTGAAACAAAAATCTACATTTTGCTTTTATAATGTAATAATAAAATGAAAAATAAATACTAAATAAATATATTAAGCCATTATTCGTGTTTTTATTTCATATTTATGTTGCACCTTATCATCAGCTTGCCTTGATTTATAACGAAATATCAGTTCGTAAATCAATTACTATTGCGAAAACCAATATATATATATATATATATATATATATATATATATATATATATATATATATATATATATATATATATATATATATATGTATATTATATAGAATAAATGTAGTATAGATATACTTGAGATATAATAGAGATATACTACAAATGTACCTAAGATATGCTAAATATATATTAGAGATGTAATAGAGATATACTGGTGAGATAATAGACATATAATAGAAATAAACATAGGCCTAATAGAGATATACTAGAGGTATAATAGCGATATAATAAACATGTAATAGAGACATAATATAGATACACTAAAGATATAGTAGAGATTTGTAAGAGATATACTAGAGATATGAAAAAGATATACTAGAATGTAATAGATATATAATAGATTAGAGATACGCTAGAGATATAATTTTTCTATCCTATCTCTCATATCTCTAGTATATCGCAATGTATTTCTCTATTTAATCTCTCGCATATCTCTGGTATATCTCTATTTTAACTCTAGTACACTATCTATTATCTCTCTATTGTAGCTCGAGAGATTTTCTATTATATCTGTGATCTCCCCATTATATCTCCGTAATATCTCTATTATATCTGTTATATATCCATGATGTTTATAAACGATCAATATGTTATCTCTGTATATCTATTATGTATCTCTATCATATCTGTAATATCTGTTATATCTCTTTCATATGTCTATTATATCTCTGCTATATTTCCATTATATCTATATTATTCCTCAATTATATCCATATTATCTCTCTGTTATATCTATTATATTTCAATTATATCTATACTTTTTTATTTGTCAATTATATATTAATTACATCTATGTTATGTCCCTGTTATATCTCTATTATATCTATATTAAATCTACATTGTATCTATATTAGACCTGTATTATATTTATATTCTAAATATTCTCTGTTCTATATGTATTATCTTTAATTGTATTTCTTCTATTGTATAATATATATATATATAGATCTGCAACCAGTCATAGGGGGCCCATGCCTTATATATAGCACTTAGGGAGACCATTTGGAAAAAAAATAATATATGTTTTTTAGCTTATTATCGAGTGGTAACACACAAATTTAATTTTTAAACAGAATATATTATATTCAATATGTTATAGAATCATTCGTTTTTTGTTTACTATTAGTTTCATAACGTTTAAACACGCTAAGAATTAAGGAGACCTACTTTTGGTCTCCTTAAATTTTTGGTCTCCCTAATACTGTGGTTTTTAGCAAAAATGGTCCCCGTATTACTGGAATTACGTTATATCTCTTTTATATGTCTATTATATCTATTGTATCTGCATTATATATATCATGTGTAATTATATCTGTATTATCTCTCTGTTATATCTCTTTTATATCTCAGTTATGTCTCAATTGTATTATCTCTCTGTTATATCTTTATTATATCTGCATTAAACCTATATTATATCTATATTAGAACTGTATTATATCTCTTTTATCTTTCTGTTACATATGTATTTTGTTTTAATTATATCTCGTATGTATATTTATGGAATGTCGTTTTAACATTTAATGTTTATTTTATAAAAATAAAACTAAAGATGTCAAGAAATCAATGTAGATCTGAGTAATTTATACACTGCTATTAATTATTTGAATTAATTGAATTTCACATGGCAAAAATTCATTTTTGAGATCAAAAATACTTAAAAAATCTTAAGGGAGAAAGACATTTACATAAAATATAACGAATCGTTAATAAAATTTTGGAGCCGAAAATTTTGGAGACGAAAGAATTATTTAGATCAATAATACCAACACAATTGTGCTATCAATAATTGAATTTCTGATCTCAGAAACATCAATTAAAATATCATTAAATCATTTCTGATATCAATAAATATTTGTTGATATCAATAAATACTTATTGATATCAAATTTTTTTTTGAGAATACATTTAAAGATATCAAAAAATACAATTACATATAGCAAAAATTAATTCTTGATATCAAAAATTCAATTTTTGAGATCAAAAATTAATTCTTGATATCAGTAATTCCCTAACAAATATGAAATGACATTCTATGTATATTATGTCTGTGTTAAATCTCTATATTATACCTATATATTCTCTTTAATATCTGTGGTATATCTCTGTTATATTTGTATTAAATCTGTAGTATTTCTATATTATATCTGCTTTATATCTATATTATATCTATCATATCCGTATTATATCTTTAAGTTGATATTAAATACTTCTTTTATACCTCTGTTGTATCTCAATTATGTCTCTGTTATATCTCTTTTCTATCTCTATTGTATCTCTATTGGATCTTTATCATATCTCCATAATATCTCCATTATATTTATAATGTATGCCTGTTATAACTATCATATATATGTATTATGTCTTTGCAATATATATATATATATATATATATATATATATATATATATATAAATTATATATTATCTGTACAATATCTACGGTATCTCTATTATCTGTCTGATGTCTCTGTTATATGTATGTTACGTCTTTATTTTTTCTCTTTGATAAATCCATATTGTCTCTTTTTTTATCTCTGTTAAGTCTATATTATGTCTGTGTATATATATTTTACGCCTATGTTTTCTCCATGTTATAACGATGTTATATCTTTATTATGTCTATTCTATATCTCTATTGTATCTCTAGTGTATATATTAAAGGGAAACAGGGCAAGTTCCTACTGGGCAAGTCCCTGCAGAGTAAGCCCTTACCGGTCAAGTCCCTGCTGGACAACTCCCTACTTATAGATATATTACAAATATTATAGATATTTTATAGACAATTTATAGATATATCATATTTCATTCATTGCAACATATATGCTCAACGGGAATAAAATGTGATTGGTGGAATGTCTCTGAGCAGATATCGCACAATTTGTGAGCAAACTGAAGCACAAGGCCTTGAGATCTGACTTTTACGAACAGTTAGATAACATCGCACTAGATGGTTTAGTATCCTGTGAATATTCGGCAGATGACACTGTTTGGCAGATGACATTGAAATTCTGTATATGTGTGAAAGATGAAACTGAATTGAAATGATCTTCACCGCGATCTATCAGGTTAATCTCAAACTGATCAAACGCTGTTGTTGCTTCAAAACACCGCACTCTGTTGATGTGAATTGTTTGTACATATCTGTGCTATAAATCGTACTAGTGGTGTCCAGTGAGAATGTTTTAGTTAATAACGGAGAAGTTCGAAAAGTTTTAATTCCAAAATTATAAGTGAACGTGTAATTAAGGATTTCCGTAGCAGGATCATATACTCTTTATATAATAATGATGAAACATTCAGAACCTCACTGAAACTTTAAAAATTTCTAAAATTTGAGTAATTAATCAAAATATTATCAATGGACACAACTTTTGTTCCTATATTTAAATATTGTAGGTGAGGCAGTATATCTTTTGGACGGACATACAAAATTTTTCCCTGCCTAACCTTTACGGATAATGGTTTGTACCCTTTGGCCTTTTATTCAAAGATGTGGAAATGAGCACCCACCTTACACCCACTCGGATTCGACCCAAAGTTTGCATTGGTAAAAACACCTGGTACCTGATGTGAATACAATTTCAAGTATTCTGGGGAAGAGCTAAAGAAACAGCAATTCAAAAAACCCGACAAAAGCTTTCTTGAATAATTATGGCTCCTAGATCAAGGGCAGGCATATAATGTACCTTCTGTGTGTGAATGTGTGAAGTGTATGTGTAAGTGAGAGTCTGTTGCTTACAAAACGTTGTGTACAGGATATATGAAGAACGAAACTTGATTTGTTTATTACTCGAGTAGGTTGAACTTTTTTTTTACTTTAGACGCGTGTTGCCTTCGCAGGAAGGTTGTTTGATGTCATTCCGACTTTTGTGTAATATACCTCAGGTGATGAAAGCTCAATCTTTATGGGATTCTTCCTTCGTATGTCCAAAAGATTCTGTCAAATTTTGTCGACAGTAGAGCAATTCAGAATGTCCTGTGGCATATGTATGCAATTTATATAAGTTGTTGTGTGCAAAATAGCTCGAAAACGGAAAGTTTTGTCAAGTTCAAAGTTTGCATGATTATTTTTCGAATCTGTCAGAGGACTGGATAAACTTTAGATATTTGTGGCGGAATTAGGAAAGACTATGAGTCATCACTTAAAATCTTGTGTGTCCAGTTTCTGTGTCGCTAAACATGTAAAAAGGCTCAAACTTGGTATAATTGTTGCTTTTCTGGTTTGAAAATTAAATCTTGTAGTGACGGGAACAAACGATAGCACCACGTTACGGTACTTCATCACGTAAAATATGCATATAATTGGAAGAAGATCTCGTCTGCATGATATCATAACGTACCGACTTCAACTTTTACAAGAATATTGCTTGTTTCAGTAGGACGGCTGATATCTTTTGACGCGCAAAATAAAGTTAAGCAAAGTCTATGACGTAAAAGATTTCTCATCCGTTCAACATTGGAACAAGACGAAACTGGGAATGTTAATTCATAGCTCTGAAAGATTCTGACAAGCTTTTCTCGGAGTAGAGTGATCAAAAACAGCATATGACGTTATTACGTAATCAGTTATTTGTTAGGCAAAGTATCGAAAAGCGCCTAGGTATTCCTTCGAGAAGTGGCACGGTTTTTGTTAAAGGTATGCATATTTATAAACTAAGCTGAAGATGTTATGTTTTCTTAAATTATCGAACGTTGCCGTTCTCTAGAATGCTTGGGAACAGCGACAACTTAACTTTATCCATGGCTAATCCTCTTATTTCCTGGAATTAACCTCATTTCAGCTATTACATAGCACATCTCACTCAGTGGTCAGTGTCAGTTGTGGTACATTATGCGCATTTTGATCAGGCAGGTGTTTGAGAAAACACTCAAAGCATCCCCCTCCCACTCACTCATACCACTTACGTTTTAGTCACAGTCGTGTCAGAATTTTGGGACATGGGGAGGGATACGAATTCCCTTGAGATTTTACACAGAATTCAGAAATAAAACCAAGGACTTTTATGCTCATTATCGGGGGTTTCCGAAAAAAGAGCCCCGGGGCTTCTATTAGGAAACGGTTTCCTAATTAGAGCCCCGGGGCTTATGTTCTCAGATGGGGGAGGGGGGAGTTGTCGATAAGTTTTTATTGCAAAAAAAATTACAGTCACTCTCTTATTAAAGCGCTACATGCTGCCGATATATGCACAAAAAATAACAAAACACACAAAAACAACAGTAACTAAAAAGTCTGGTAAAGTGGGGGAAGGGGTTGTCTAAAACGCAGAACGTGTCTAGGGGTTTGCCTCACATCAAAGGATTAAGTGCACCGTGTCTGCATTGCGATTTAACATGCGTCCTAGAAAGACTTGCAGGGAAGGAGGGGCAACATCATGCCGCCCGTTTCAGTACTCGGCCCGTTATATTTCCAGTAATACTCCGGAGTAAAGGTGACAGTGGGGAGGGGGTGTCTGTTCGCCTTGTGCAAAGCACAGGATTAAACAACGACACAGAACATGTCTAGGGGTTGCCTCGTACCAAAGGATTAGGTGCACCGTGTCTGTATTGCGAGTAAATACGAGCTCTAAAAAGACTTGCAGCGAAGGAGAGGGCCTTTATTAGGAAACAATTTTTCAGGTCTTTATTTTAACTCCAAAGAGAAGCCCCGGGGCTTCTGTTGGGAAACAGTTTCCTAATAAGAGCCCCGGGGTTTTTATATGGGGGAGCTTCTTTTCGGAAACTCCCGGTAAGATCTAGTCAATTAGTTTTCGTAAGGGAGTGATTGTGTTACGGTTAGTATTTTTGGAAGTGTTTTTCCCTTTTGAAGCGAGTCATTTGATGTCCTGTTTTATGACAACCAGTTCACCCCCCCCCCTCTAACCAAGGCGAGTCATCTGTTTCGCAGTTACGAAGAATGCCTTTCTAGTTCTAGTCTGTACCTTAACTAAACTAGAGCACACCCTTACCGTAACGTTGGGAAAGTCATATAATAAATTCTGCCTTTCCTGACCACCTTTCAGACCCGGATGAAACGACATATAGTAAAACCTGTTTTAGCGACCACCTTCCAGACCGGATAAAAAGGTGAATCCTAAACCTTTTTGTACTGAGCATCTTCCGGACCTAGATTAAAACCCTGCACCTTGATGTGTAAAGAAGAAAGAAGACTGAAATACTCACAAGTCAAGTTACGCACGAACTCTCTATCCTTTCCCAAACGGGATAGAGGTAATACGCAATCCGACTTCTGGGCAGATGAGATATACTTATTGAGATACAATTATGTAAGTTATATTAACTTGCTCATATAAAACTTTATGAACGTGCTTTTGGGTGAGTGTGCGTGTGTATTGTTTTTTTTTTTTACAAATTATTAAAAATGGTTATTGGAAATTATGATTTCAGTGAGGGAGGCATTTGTTTTTGCTTACAAGAAACAAACCAAACAGATTTCAATTGAAAGTCTGTGATACAAGCAATGATCGCTTTAGTCTGGAATGTGCTAGTTGTTGCATGAGGAATATACCGTATATTTTCTATGATCAACTTACTTTATCATTTTATAATATTTAAGAAGTTAATTTAAACTGTACCTGCGATGGGGTTTTGAAGATCGCATTAGTTATCTGAGGATCGAACTCAGGGTGAGCCTGTAAAAGCTCAAGATGTGCATAAGATTTGATGCTAGCCGCAATGTGACTGGCTGTGTCGCCTCTGTTATCTGGAATATTGACTAAAATCTTCTTGTGAGACAACAAGGCTGAGGTATTTTCTATTTTGTCGTACATGACGGTCACATGAAGTGGCGCCCGGTGTATATTGTCCTTCATGTTTGCATCAATATTTGATAAACCAAGCAGAAAGGTTGTGAGTTTTGAATCATATCGTTTACATGCCACATGTAGTGGCGTTTCTCCAGAAGAATCAGTGAAATTTATCATCTCTGGTTCAGTTTCAAGTAATAACTTGCATTTATCGATTGGCTCAGTGTCACCGCCACACGCTCTGTGTAGGCACGTCCGACCGCTTGAGTCTCTTATGAGCTTTGTACCAGCTTTCAATAGTTTTTTTAGCATATCTGTCGGTCCATTTTCGCACATTTCTACAAACGTGACATTCATCGGATTTACTTCGTCTGCGGTTTGTCCGTTTTCGTTTTTTACAGAAGAAACATACTTAGGGTGGGACTGAATGAAATTTAAAATAACCATGAATTCATTCATAGATGCATAATGTGCTGCCGTGTTACCTTTGCCGTCAATGACATTAATGTTGAGTCTTTCACTACGAAGGAGTATTTCCACGCACCTTGAATCGTTTCGCTGAGCAGCCACATGAAGAGCAGTAAATCCTGCTGTATTTTGTACATTTGGTTGACATTGTGCATGATCAACTATCAAGCCAAGAATTTCAGGATGATTTTCAATGACAGCGATATGAAGAATACTTTCTCCTTCTATGTCCTTGATCTCGAGGTTGATTTCTCGATGTGCAAGCAACACACGAACGTTGTCGATTTTTCCGGCGAGGATTGCAATGTGCATTGCGGTTTTCCCTTCAGGTGTGACAGTGTTAACATCACATTCCTTTGACAGAAGCTCGAGCACCCTTGGGTCACTATTATTTGCTGCCAGATGTATAGGGTAGAACTTAGCTTTGTTTCGAAGGAAAATCTGTTGTCGCTTGTGTGTAAGTAATATTTGCGTCTTTAGAAAGGCGTCAACCTCACTCTGGCATGCTTTGTGGATTGGAGTTTCGCCTTCGCTGTCTTGGATGCAAATTGCTCCTTCTTTCAAAAGAGCTTGCACGCTGTTAGCATCACCTGTTTGTGCAGCCCTAAGAAGTTCTAAATTAAGTGGATTTTCTTGATCAGCTGTTAATCCAGCATTATTCGTAAGGTAATCAATGCAACCTGGAAAGTCCTTTAATTTTTGTACTATTTCAGCAAAACCATGAGCCGATGCATGGTGCAATGCGGTATCGCCGTTGCAGTCTTGCATGTTTACGTTTATCTTGGGGCCAAGTAAAAGAATGTTAACAATATTTATTCGTCCAAAATGAGAAGCTATCTGTAACGGTGATAGAAATTTGTTTGATAAAGCATTGACGTCGGCACCGTTATCTAACAGTATTTTAGCTATTGTATGGTCAATGCAAGCAGCTGCAACATGAAGTGGCGTACTGTTATTTTTGTTACAATGCCAGATCAGGGAACTATTTTCTTTTATAATTAGTTCAACTTTTTCTCTCGGTTCATTCAGACTACGGCACGCTTTGTGTAGAGCCGTATCAAGAATGCTATCCACCGAGTTGATATCTGCGCCACAGTTCAGTACCTCATTTAAAAATGCAGCCGTGGAATGCAGACTTGCCAAACACAAAACTGTTGTTTTTCGCATGGATTCGTCTAGTATTTCTGTGTTGATGTCATTATTGACTAATAATTTGACCATTTGCATATTTCCAAGGCGTAGAGCAATTCGCATCATGGCAGGCTGCTGGGAAGTTAAAATGTGTTTGTCCATTCTACTGATAAGGAACTGGAGAAGTGTCACCTTTCCTTCGATTGCTGCTATATGAATTGGAAGGTATTTCACTCGATTTGGTACGTTTATTTGTGTTTTGTCAAAAGTAACAAGGATTTCGGCCTTCTGCAGTTCCTCCATGTTGCTGAGACAGGCCTTATGCAAAGGCGTGTCTCCATAAACATCTGAAATACAAATAGCACCATTGTCGAGCAATGTTTGCACCTCTGTAGCTGACCCACGTTGCGCTTTATCTAGAAGCCTCAAATTGATTTGATTTTCCTGATCAGCCGTAAATCCATCTTTATTTTTAAGCTCTCTATTGCAGTTTGGATGCTGCTTTAGTTTTTGAATAATTTTTACACGATATTGGCTTGACACATAGTGCAATGCAGTGTCACCGTTTTCATCTTGGATATTTACATCTACGCCAGGATGAAGTAAGATGATATCAACAACGTTGTTCAGACCATAATATGATGCTATATGTAGTGGCGTTGTACCTTTTTGTGATACGGCGTTGATATTGGCTCCCTTTTCAAGCAATCGTTGGAGCACTGTGTGGTTGCTGTTCAATACAGCAATATGCAAGGGAGTGATTCCTGTTTTGTTACTCCGGTTTAGTAAATCTTTATTGTGACTAAGGAGTAGATCGACTTTTTCAACGGCATCTAATGAACTTCTACAGGCTTTATGAAGTGGTGTGTCATCAAAATCATCGGTTAAATTCGTACTTGCACCATGATCGAGGAGTTTCTTTGCAAAATTAAACTTTAAATATTGATTTGCCATACACAAAAATGTGGTCCTATCTATGAAATACTTTTTATGACAACTTAGCTGTCCAATATCTATGTTTTCATCAACGGGTATTAAATCTGACCAGTTTTCTTCAAGTGCGCGCGCGAATTCATTAAACGACATGTTTAGCTTTGTTCATCCTTATTACATAGTAACTAAAATTGAAATTTCTGCCAGAGACGTGTTTTATCAGTTCTGCAGTTCAGGCTTGATAGTGAACTTAGTCCTCCTCGACTTAATCCTCCTCCTTCTCTCTAGCATCATTTGGTAGTTAAAACTGAAATGTTTGAAAGAAAAGTTACTTTAATTTGTGTTGTAACACAAAATGTTTCAACATGTATATCAAAATGTAACTCTTCAACTTTTCATGTAACTCAAATCCTTTAAATAATAGTACATTTGAACCATAACCGAACAGAAGCAATGTATCATTTAAAATGTCACATCCTCACATGACATGACAAGACATGAAATATAACAATGCAATGCCATAATATGGCATAACACGACGTAACATTTTAAAATGTTAGCAATAAAATCTGCCAAAAAGAAGGGATACCGCTGATTCATTATTGCTAATGTGTCTCGAAAATGTGAAGGAAAAAAATTGTTCTTTTTATTCTTTTTGCATAGTTATAACTGCAATATATGTACTTTAAAATAAAACACATGTATTAAAGATGAGCAAAAACATAACTTACACAGATTCACCTGTCTGTTAATAATGTAAGTTGTCAAGTAATAAAGACAATCTCTTGAAGAGAAAGCTTTGAACACTTTGGAATGGTACTTGGAGTACTTAGCAAGCAATCTTTTACATTTGGTACGGCGTCGGCTGGAGTCATCGTTTCCAGAAAGCATTGGAAGTATGCGATTTTCTCTTTATTTACTTATTTATTTAAATATTACTGTTATTATTATTATTACTTGTCGCATTATTATTACTATCATTATTGCTATTGCTATTATTATTATTATTATTATTATTATTATTATTATTATTATTATTATTATTATTATTGGATAAGCGACTGAAAATGTATTATATAGGGAACCACTCTATCACAACAATTTGCTAAACTCCTTAATCTGCTACGCGCCAGTACAGTGCTATCCTCACAGAAGAGAATAATGGGGCACTCTGGAAGGGACACCGCCGATTGAAAAGTTTAGAAACACCACACGTCAACATTAACGCCAGATGAGTGAAAAAGGATACAAAATACAGATAAACTAGTGCATGGATTTACGAGATGGAGCTTACATATGAGCAAAACCGAATCACTATGATGATCAGAACATCAGCGTGGGAAAACGTTCGGATGCTTGTAAGAGTTACATTTCACGCAAAAAGCATGCAGACAAGAGAAAAAGTTGTGGGATTGTTATAACACGAAAACTTAGTGCTATGTAACATGTCTTTTTAGAAGGGAAAGTTAAAACTTTTGATCTAAAAGTATGAAACCTTCATCATGATAAAAAGAGAAGTGGAACAGCAGCATTAAGTTATTACATGAAACGTTTTCGACTGTAGAATCTGACCATACAGTAGCATTTTCAAATTAATTTTATATTTGCGTGAAAAGTCCTAAGCGACGAAAATTAAAAACGATTAGAAAAACTGGGCAAAACTACAGAAATGCAAGATAAGTATACAGTTGCAATAAGAAAATAGAATGGACAATATACAACAATATCAGTGTACCAGAACTATTTTATGCCCAGGCATTACCATTTTGTTTTCAAAACAAAATCAAATACATTTCAAACAGCCCCACTCCCACCCCCCGACTATTCTCTTGCCCCTTTTTAAGTTTAGACAGTTTGAAAAATTTGACATTCAAAGTTATACGACGTTTATCTTTTATAAATATATATAAAATATACAGATCTGATATGCCGAAATGTCAAGCTACATCCATTTTTTTAGAATAGGGAGGTACGTGTTTTTGCATCAGGATCTAGATCGCTGTTACTCAAACAAATTGTACTGCTCATCCTTTTATTCAGTTCTATCATATCAATTGTCTGCTTCAATGGCGATTTTTGACTTACCGTCGTCCCACCGCCATCTAATATATGCACAACTCTGAATGCAACTCTAACCCTTTTACTTCTTGTACCCAAAGTGTATGTGGTAATGGTGTTTGTCATCTCTTTCAATGAAAGATCGTCAGGCAATATGAAGTTTCGTAGACGCGATGGTGTGTCGACAGTCCTATTGTGGATACATCTTTCCCTACGTTTGTCGTTGAAGTCAGCTCGGACAGGTATTTTGTGCCTCAAAAATGTGAACCATTTTTCGCAGCACCAGATAGCAGATGACCCACTTAAAAAGTGAAAAATACTTCTAGTTATCTGGTACCAGAAAATGGTCAAGACTTTTTATCCAAGTCAATTTTTTATCCAAGTCAGGAAAGTACCAGTATTTGCAACGCTACGGCAAAGTTTATAGCTATGATATATACCTTGCCTTCAGTTGAGTTACTTGTCATAACATAAGATATCAGATGACCCACTCAAAAAGTGAAAAAAAAAATGCTTCCATGTACTGAAACTGTGCTAACCGTTACATTACCGCTGCCATATATGCAACAACCTGGCAGTGTTTTATTTTTGAATTTCTCCCATGTCTCCAAAATTTCTGGCACGCCTCTGACTAAAGGGTGCGTGGAGCGAGTGAAGTAGGACAGATTCAAACCTCAACCGTATGCGCTTTAAGATGATCTGTCAAGGAACTATTTATGCAATGTGAATGTGGTCACCATAAGCTGAGCTCGTATTCTACCACAATTTTATCCGGATCTGAAAGACAGTCACTACAAAGGTTTTACTGTAAGTACCTTTTATCCGCGTCAAGACAAGTACGTTTTACAGTTCGATTCTTCACCTGATTCCGTAAGGTGGTCACTATAAAGGGATTTAGCTGTTCGTCTTTTGTCAGGGTCGTGGAAGAGGGTACTACAAACACAGCACTTTTTACTGTGCGTGTTGTAAAAAGAGCCTTGAAGGTGGTCGCTACAAACAGGTTTTACCGAAGTTTATCCGCAAGATGGTCGCTGCATCACTTTTCCGTATTTGGCTGGTGAAAGGTGTATATCATCTCTAATGTAGGTGCAGATCTAAACGCATCTTAACCTCTTTACAATTTCATTTTGTGGGTCTGTCCCAAAAATGTACTTTTATCGATTATCTATACCTTGGCGTCATGCTTCCTCATCGACGAAGAAGCACAAGAAAGATATATTCATAACTTACAGTGGGTGACTCAACTAAGCGGGTACATTTCAGTGTCAACATTGTGAACTGGTTGTCATAACACAAGATGACAAACTTAAAAGTAGACAACTTTGCTGTCAGCTGAATAAAATCAGAAGCTTTCCCTGCAGAGGCACATAAAATGTCGCGTCATACCATTTCTATGCGGTTGCGATAACATCTGCACTGCTTAACAACGGTACTGCATACCACTGCCCTTTCCTCATTCGTCAAACGCTACTCGCTCATCGAATATGCATCGGTACCTCAAACCCTGCTTATTAATATTGGGTGCCACCAACCTTTTTCCCGAAAAGTCATAGCATAATCGGTGAAATGCGCATTCGTAATCATGATCTGACGTCATATGACCCCTCGCTATGCTCAGTTTGCGTCAATTGTAATAGCAATCGGTCCAATTAAGGCATAATCCCATCAATTTTGAAATTGATCAAAATTGTCATTACAGAGTAATCGTATTAACGAGGTCAAGTTTCTTCAACGGATTTTGATGTCATTCATTGTAATATAAGCCAAATATAATATAAACTGTCGGATTTTACAAAGCCATTATCCAACCTACCTTGAAGTTGATCAGACGTTTCGTTCTGCAGTTACGGCAATGGTGACGCCACGAGTAAAAACGAATACAATCGGTGGCCAAGCCAAGGTATAAGCTTACCCCAGTTGAATCTGATTCCAATGGTCGGTCGATAATTATCCTGCCGCTCAATAAGCGTGAAATACAAAAGCAATCGGATTACCATTCCAAGATATGATCCAATCAAATTTGAATCTGATTCAACCTTTCAGTCTGCAATTAACCTCTTACCAAAGTTTAGTGTCTACAATATGCTGCGCTATATAGGTCGCCTACAGCAAAAACTGTCAAACCTACAGAAGGCATGTTTAAGCTCGAACCTGATACGACGTTTCTCTCTTAACTTATAGTGATGACACTTTTTTAACTCCTTCAAGTCCTATAACGTCACGCTTTTTTTAACGTACTTCAAATATAACAACAACCGGCTGACTAAGCCAAGACGACTATTACAACTATGTTTGAAGTAAAAAAATCCTTTACACCATACACTTTTTGATGAAGTTGAAACAGCTAGTGTCAAGTGTCTTAAATTTATCAAAGCAAGTTACTGAGTGACAAAGGAAATCATGCGATCTGCAGTCATTGCAATAAAATCTCAGAAATTAAAAAAAAATGGCAATAGAATAAACTAATGCAAGCTAAGTTGAAACCTAATAAAACGTACCATCAGAAGCCGGAAAAGATGCAGAAATTGAACCAACAGTCCAATGATTTGTTGGGAAGCTTACCGGAGATTGATAATTTTGATGAAGACTTAGCCACAGATACTTGAGGGTCTAAATACTGAAGATGGTCTGTTCACCTTAGAGCTTACAATATACGTCCTGAGGTACTGAAAAGCTATGAACGTGACTTAGGCATTCTATATTTGTGCAATGGGGCTCTCATTTATTACAGGAAACGCGAATATTGGTCTGATATGAATATTGTAACGATTTCTGATGGGCTTGAAACTACAGAGGTATATGTATGTGCTCTGTAATTGCCAAAACACAACAAAGTGATCTTGAATTGAATCCGTTCAGTGGTCGATCCGCACCTCAACGCGACTAAAACCTGGTAAAAAGGTCCTAGCACTTCGTATTTGGCACTTTGTACCAAAGAAAATCAATCAAAATATTCAGAACAAATGGAATACCTGAAAGATTGATCATATCAATAGACGTGAAATACGAAGGAGTAAATGCTGGAATTCTGTCATCAGATTATAGACAGAGCTCTTTGAAATACTTTGCCGGTGTTTTGTAAGGCAATGCCGTAGCTAGTGGATGGTTCCAAAGAAGAACTTGATATCAGAATGAAAACAAAATCCGTGCAGAAGAAAAGTACCCAAGTTTTTTGACAGATCTTGACGTTGATAATGATATCGCCCTCATCAGTGAGCAAGCAGTACAAGGTCATGGAACGTTTAGGCAATTTCGAATGGAATGAAAACTAAGTCATGGCATTTCACCAGTCTCAAGAAGGGCTCATCAAAGTAAGTGATGGCTCAGCACTGGATGTGGTTGAAGAATTTTAAAGAATGTCTTTAATCCCTTGTCAGTAGTTAAGTTGCGGATACTAAACAGAGAATTCTACATACATATGTGGCATGTAATAAACTGCAAAGATTTGGCGGTCGTCATTATCCAGACAATATAAGCTAAGAATGTTTGTCACTACGGCAGAATCTGCCCTACATTACGAATGTGACAGGTGGGCTGAATCACCTCAGCTTAATTAGTTGTTATTTAGGCAAAACTCTTGGAAAATGTGCTAGACAATAAAGCAGCTTCGTTTTATTGCAAAGGTCAATGCGCAAATTAATTAATTGCATTACTTAACAATTAACGCAAAATAATGGATTGTGTGGTGTTCCTCTTTAGCCATAAAAAAGGAATGCCGAAAAGCTGATTCATTAGGTGTCATCCTTTTGTCTTTTCTTATTTTTACTCGTTGTTGTTGCTTTTTTATAAAGAGGTTAAAATTACCTCGATATTCGAAATTACTGATTTCTACAGTTTCATCACTGTGCTATTCTTGCATTGTTGCTGAAGCTCCGAAACAATTGCTAAAGTATTGCACCTTTGTGCACACGCAAAGCACATTACCAAAGTGGTGCTTATGACTTTAAGAATTAATTTTTGCTAGTAATCATTGTTGAGTTAATCAACGTAGGGCTTCAGTTGATCATGTGAGTAAACAATGTCTACTGGCCCATGTTATTTGGACGTTGGGAGAACCACGTTTATAGACCTTTCAGTATTTTTTCTGCAGTGAGCGGAAACATACCTGCTTTCTCATAAATCTTGCTCATTTTGCGTCGTCATTCTGGTTATTGTATGAAAAAGGTGACAATTTGCATTTCCAGTAGCGCTAAAATGAGAGCTTTTTTGGATTTGAATCATAACTTTCTTACGACATCGATTTCGCAATGCCGTTATAGTGTTGATTTGGTGAGGCCCATTTCACGGTGTACAAAAAGTAGGATTTCAATAGCGAAAAAATAACTTCTAAGCAGCATTGTTCGACTCGATGAAAAGTTGGGCGTTTATTGGTCGTTAATCTGTTGTCGGGACTATAGCAACTAAATTGCAAACATATTTACTGTTGCGCTTTTGTCAGTTAAAGATTTAATATTTCGTTGATCGGTAATGAAATCAAAATTTTTTATCACATTCTGTGCTATTTATCGAATGAGTATAAATTGCGGCTTCTGAAGGATGTGTGCAATACGACAAGGTGATGAATGTGATGTCCATAAAGGTTTTTATTCAAAAAATTTTCGTAAAACAACATGGGCGACAATTCAGGACCTGAATGGACAAGAATGACAAATGTTTAATGATTTCCATTTCTGTAATATCAAAAAGGCTTGATTTCATTTAAACAGGTCGAATAAACAGCAACAGACAGCAAATCTCAAGCTTCAGCGGAGTAAAAAGTTATACTTAATAGTCATTATAGTCTGATATTTATCACCGCAGTCCTTATCAATGTTTCCAATTTATTATATCTAAAGTTTTTAAACAATAGCATCTACGATGTTCAAGCGCCAATATTCAACCTTAACGATTCGTTATTGATAATTTCGCTACTTATTTTATTGAGCTATTTGAAATATGAAATATTGAACTCATTTCGATCGTCCATTTGATAGATTAGCCTCACCAAGTAATTGCAATGTTTTAACCGGACAGTCATAAAACTGTCATTTTTGTTATTGTTATATTTTAATTTTGTTTTATGTACTATATTTCTACTCTATTGTTAAATAACATCTTGTAATCGTGGTTTTGCTCCGATTCAATTTAATCATTTTTGTTGAATTTTTAATCAGTACAGCCCCGTCTCTTCTGCATTTGGATTTATTTTGCCGATTCAAAGGTCATAACTCAATCTGCTACATTGTACAAAATGTTGTACTATTTATTAATGACAGAGTGAATGCGGTAAGCTTTCTTCAATGAAAATGACTTCAAAGGGAAGAAAGAAATTCAAGATTTACTTTATCTGATACTATATTTTTGCTGCAGTTTTTTTAGAAAAACATAATGCATACCTGTTATTTCCCTGTTTTAGATGAAGGTGTCATATGTAATCAACTGATCCCGTTTTTTGAATAATTTTGCTATTTTTTTTCTCGATTTTGCGTTTTTTGCAATCATGAAATATATTCTAAGGTGTTTTTCTATATCAGATATAACTGTGTTTAGTATGAGAGAGATTACAAGACTAATACAAGAAAAGCTGGCAAACTTGAGCAGATTTAAAAGAAAATTTTCACTTTCTGTAGAAACCACAATGCAAAAATTTATCAAATATATATTTTCTTGATAACGAATATATATAGGCTCGCTTATAAGTGATTGTGCTAGATGACTTTTATGCACCGATGCATTGAGGTACAACAGCAATGCACATGCAAATTTTGGCGTCTCACAAAAAACTCCTGTTTCTAGAGAACAATTGTGAGACAAGAGTATTATGAAAACAGGCTAAGAAAAAGTTATAAAAAAACGCTTTTTGTGTGATTTGAATGCATCGCAAACAAAAACTGTTTAAAAGTATCAAAGAAGCGTTTTGACATTGGCTCGCACAATGTCCGCCAAAATGTAATGTTTCTAGAGAGGTTCATTTATGAAATATTGATGCAAATTTAGAAGAGATCTGCTGAAACGAAGAAGGATTTTGCATGAATAATTGCACACACACACATAAGTTACATTTGCCGTTTTTAGTTTTAATTAAAAGGCATCCTTTTCTTACTTCTTTGGTTGAATACATTTTAATGATTTACACGATTTTCAATAAAGAAAAATCTTGAAACCAATTATAGATTTCCCCTTTTACGATAATACGCCTGATATCACGCTTTAAGTCGACCCTTATGTCTTTTTTATTAAACTAGGAAAACTAAAGGAACTGCGCAAAATAGGTTTCACCCGAAAAGTCACTCTAGATTTAAGGCAAATTTAAAACAGGAAGTAGTGTTTTCATTCCATTCCATTTTGAAGTGTATAAAACACAGAATGTACGCTCGTTTTCATTTCATTTTCATTCTTTTTGAAGTCCATGTATCATCAAGATTTTTATCTCTCTCCCTGTGTTGTGTGAAAATTAATGTCTTGTGTCATGTAAGAGTTATTTTGTAGTAATAACAAGAGTTCCTATGTTATAGATCTAGCGTGCTGGCGAATGTGATGCAAAGTGCCTTATGGTTTTGATAGATGCGGACATCGCTGTACTAACTGCAGTTTCAAGCGACAAGAATAATTAACTTCAATTTCGAGGTTTTCCCGGTAAAACAGGCAAATAAATCCCGATGAAAAAGGAGATTGCGCAAACACCACAAAAATGCATGAAAACTACCAACGAACTCAAAATCGAATATTGAAGCTAGTCTGAAACGATACGGTATGTTTATAAGCTCAAGAGTCGGTTCAAGTAAAAATATTGCAATAGGAAAAGTGTTTGGCAAAATTTGAGTTTTCTACTTCGACCTTTCCTGATGTCTTCGCTTTATGGCTTATTTAATCTGAAGAAATAATGCAGGTAAAGGAGTTGTGAAAGGGATAGTGTTTGAAAGTACTAGTACTTGGCTCCTTCTTCTAGTAATCGTTGTGGCAATGTCTTTTTAATACGACTCTGTATATAATCATACAATGGTTAAGAGTCTAGTGTTAAAAAGAAACGATATAGCTTGATTTGGTGTGATATATAATTATCACTTGCTGTTTTAAAAAATAAGATATTTGAATAAATTAATTAAAAAATTTTAAAAACTAATATATTTTCGATATGCTATCAAGTCGTGAATTATTGACAAGTTTTTATACGTTATAATAGCATCTTGACATATAATAACATGCCATTGTATATAACATGGTCATGGCATGACATCACGTGATTTATAAGACTAGTTCCGAACAGCAGCTGTAAATACTGCTAAATGTTGCAATGTGTTATTTTATTTACAAACTATATAACAAATTATTTTGAGGGTCAAATCAATAAATCAAGGATAAAAAATACTTTTTTTCTTATAACAGAAAAGTCTCTAATATGTATTCTTATAGCCATTTAAAAATTGCAAAAGAATTAAGCTCTTTGATATATAACTACAAAAAATTAACATAGACTTAAAAATATATACAAAAGGAAATTAAAGAGACCATAAAATAAATTATTAAGTAAATCTCAATTCATGAAAAAACGGATTGCATATTCATATTCTTGTTTGAAAAAGAAGTCATTGTAACATGTTTAAATTCATGACAGCTTGCTAAGTCTTACAAGCAGAAAAATGGGCGAAATCTGTAAAGATGGTGCGGGGATAAACTTTCTGGGTGGGGTGCACAAATGAAGCGCCCACTGTGTTTTGCAATTTTAATTCATCAAGCCGAGACTTCCACTGAACTCTAACAAATCTAGTGACTCTTACCGTAATGCTAGTGTTGTTTTCCTTCGATTACATGGAGCAGTCCAGGAACACATAAAATTCTCGATTTTCCAAATCCGAACTCAGCACAATAGTTTTAACCAGTCCTTGCAACATCTTGGTATGAGTTCCTTTTAAACCAATAATTTTTTTTTTTGATTATTTTGGTTTCATGTTTCTTTCTTTCTTATGATACCATTTCTTTAAGTGTTTTTCTTTTGTTATATACATCCAAATATATATTGAATAAAGATTTAAATGTGAACTATATTTCAGTGTTATAAATCATTCATACTGCTTAACACACCTGTTTGTTCTTTATAACCATTTAATGTTTACTTTGAATTGAATACTGAATACTGCTTCTTTGTTGATTTATCAATTCATTTCCATATCCTTGCTGTAAATATTTCAGTGTGTCTTGACAGTGTCGAGAATATATACTACCCTTAGCTTGTGTTTTGGCTTGTTAGCATCAATTGCAATGGATTTGTTCGTTCAATAAGCTTCCACATGTGTGCTTGTTCCAGTGCGATTTATAATATGCTTGTGTTACTTCAGTGTATTACTGACATAACAGACACAAGAATAGCTTTGGCTTTATCTGTTGTTTCAAGTACGCAGATAATGACACAATTTTTTATGAAAAGGAGATACCATGTTGACCAAAGCTGGGGTCTTATCATAGTCAGCAACAGTTAACTAAATCGATTGCAAATGCTACTGACAAATTTTGAAATATATTAAGTAAGGAAATACAAACGCTGAGGGAAGAAATAGGCAATTGTACTGCATGTGGTTATCAGAAACCAAACAAGCACCTGATCCCGCCTTCTGAGAACCAGTGTTTACTTTAAAATATTTTTAAATTTTTAAAATTATTACACTTGGCGTCCATACTTGAAAGAATTATTAGAAAGTTACAGAAATATACATTTTTATTTGAGGTCAGCCTAAGGGTTTGCGGTTTGGCCAACAAGTGTTGAACGTTTATTAAGAGTTCTTGCTGAAATAGTTTAACAAGGATGCAGCTGGAATAGAAAACTGTCGTTTAGCACGCCCAAAGCTTCCATATTTCGTCATCCGGGTTTGGTTTTCGCAACGTTCTGGGCATATGCAAGCAAAAGAAATCATAGCTTCTGGAATAGAACCAACTACCGCACGTCTGATACGCCACATTTAAAAGCCTAACACGCTTGACCTGAATGATATTCCATATACACTTGTCAGTTCCTATATATTTGTACAAAAAGTACTTCTTCCGATAAGAGGTTTAAATAAATAAATAAATAAATACTACCTAAATAAGAGAAATAACAGCGTTAAAATCCTGGTGGAATGAAAATTAACATTAAACGATCTACTGAAGGCAAAATACCGAACCCATTTTATCTTAATTGTTTCACTTCACAGGACAACAATGCACCCTTTAAATACAGCATTCAACTCTGTCAGGAGAACAAAAAGTTACATCTATCTATCTTCGGTGTTTGTATAACGCTTATTTAGCACACTCACTAAAAAACAGTCAGAAAAGGATTTTCCATAATAATCCCTGCAGAGGTGAATTTTCAATTCTTTTAAAACAAGAAAAAGTTGTCCTGATATCTAGTGGAAACCTGTTTCGCAACGACGGTGCAGCGTAACTGAACGACCGTTTGCCATAATTACACTTGGGGATTTGCCAAAATCTTCTAGTGTATTGAATTTGTACGAAACTTTTAGCAACAGTTATGGCATGTTTTTTTTCGCTTTTTTCAGTTTGTTCGTGGAACTAGTCAGAAAGATTACACTTGGATATGGTAAACTTCAGTATGTATAGTTGATCATCCTGTATTTTAAAAAAATAGCTTAATTTTTCAATTAAAAACAGACAAAACAAAATTTGCGAAACAGTAGGCAAGGAGTTGGAACAGTAGTTTTACCTGACATGATATCAGCCTCCGTGTATTGATTGCCAAACTATCAATGAAAGCCATCACAGCATGCGTGTACAATTTTAAGTTGGCTACAGCTTTGGGTTTTTACCAACTGGTAACGAGTGATGAAATTTAGCTCACTGACAGAGGGTGATTAGACGCCGTAAAATTGGAATTTTGCTAAACCATGACCTCAAAGAACGATTGTCATCCTCGGCCATGGTCAATGTCAAAAACCTATAGTGGTCCATTATATCGAAAGCGGTTGGAAATAGAGTGAATTTGAGCTTTTTTCTACCCTTTCTGCCTAAAAATCCACATATAAGAGGTACCTCGGTGACCTTGACCTCCTTGGACATGGTCAAAGTCAGAAACCGGAATTTGACCATTATCACGAAAATGTTAGAGATAGTACAATTTTTAGCTTATTTTCGACCCTTTGAGCACAAATGACCATATATAAGGGATCCTTGGTGACACTGAGTTCCTCGGCTATGGTCAAAGTAAAAAACCGGAGGTTGGCCATCATCTTGAAAACGGTTAGAGATAGAACAATTTTGAGCTAATTTTCGACCCTTTGGACCTAAATGCCAATATGTAAGAGGTACCTCGATGACCTTGACCTCTTCGATCATGGTCAAAGTATAAAACTGGAAGTGGGCCATTATCTCCAAAACCATTAGAGATGATTACAGCGAGTTTGAACTTAGTTTCAACTATTTGAGCCTAAAGTCTACATGTTAGAGGAACCTCGGTGACCCTGATATCCTTGGACATGGTCAAATCAGAAACCGAAAGTTGATCATTATCTCGAAAACGGTTAGATAGATAGATAGATAGATAGAGAGAGAGAGAGAGAGAGATAGAGAGAGAGAGAGAGAGAGAGAGAGAGAGACCATTAGGGCCTAAAATCCATCTGTAAGAGATACCTCGGTGGCCTTGATCTGCTCTTATATGGTCAAAGTAAAACAAAACCGGAAGTGGGCTACTATATCGAAAACGGTTAGAGATAGAGAGAGTTTGAACTAATTTTCGACTCTTTGGGCCTAAAAGTCTACATGTTAGACGTACCTCGGTGGCCCTGACCTCCTTGGACATGATCAAACTCAGAAACAGAAAGTTGGCCATTGTCTCGAAAACGGTAAGAGATAGAGAGAGAGAGAGAGATAGATAGATAGATAGAGAGAGAGAGAGAGAGAGAGAGAGAGAGAGAGAGAGAGAGAGAGAGAGAGAGAGATTATGAGCTTATTTTCGACCCTTTGGTCTTAATAGACCATGTGTAACTTGGTGACCTTGACCTCCTCGAACATGGTCAAAGCCAAAAATCAGAAGTTGATCATTATCTTGAAAACGGTTAGAGATAAGAGTTCAGAATCGTACTTTTTGTGACTCCAAGCGAAAACGGTCTAGTTCACTTTTATCTTAGGCAGAACTAGATTCACTTTCTAAGCAGAGCGTAGACCACGAAGTTGGACGTTTGTGGAAAAAGTCGCGTAGGTAATCTTGGCTCTCTATGCAGAGATTTGTAAATCAGCGATAGCACTAAATACGCTCGTATACAGAAGACAAGAAGTGAAGGGACGTAATACTGGGGTTGTGTGATCATATTTTGGTGTTTTTGTTACTTATCTTCTTCAGCATTTGTAAAATGTCTATAATGTACTCGGGTAAGTTGAAAAGCATAGCATTACGGTAATCGATTTTGCTGATAGTGAGTGCGTGTACTGTTATTTTCTCGGCCTCAGGAGTGAGACAGGAATTTACTTTCCGAATCCAGTTGAAGTAATAAAAATCACTTAGCCGAATGTGGTTGATATGATCAATCATGCACAAAGTATTATTCATCAACACTTCCAGGTTCGTACCTACCGAGAGGCTTGAATCAATCCACACTATCCACACAAATGCTACCGTGCGTTCCAGAGCTGGCTATCACCAACTTGATTTAACTGTAATTTGTTGTCAAACATCCACGTTGCGACAGAGGTGATATTTACCTCAATATGCTTTACACTGGCAACTTGATCGGTAGACGACCTAGGGTTTACTCGTTTCCGTAGTTGGGAATCATTAACGAAAAACTAAAATAAAATCAGAGCTTGGCTGAGAGTTCCGAGAAGGAATTTTATATAGAGAGTACTTGCGAGGCCCTAGAATGAACCTTGAAGGACAGTACACTCGAACAGAGCCTCGTCCCGAGTAGTGGCCTTTCACATTTGCTCTAACAGGCCCGCTTTCAAGGTAAGGTTCGAACCACTGCAGCGTAGCGCCATTCACTCTGACAGTATCCTTGACCTATGGAGAGAGATACGATGATTCACAATATTGTTAAAAACACAGCATCACTGTTATCCAAATGGTTGAGTGTGTTACCAAATAGTCTACTCAGGGCAGTTTCAGGGCTATGGTAGGCTCTGTATGCAGACTGCAACGGTTCATTTTATCTTAACACACACGCGTGCGGTCAGTGTAACGGAATAACCCGTTTATTAAAAAAGCGGTTGTCTGTAAAACAAACAACAATTTATAAGTACAATACAATAACAAAAAATTCTCAGAATAACTTACGGCCCGAAACGTACATGAAATCACTTCAATAATGTCATGACATAACTCCAATAATTACACGGGATAATTTCACCAGTGACACGAAGTAATATAAACCAAATTCTATATTAAGCGACTATTCGTGCCTTAAAATCCCAAAACAGCTCCTCCCTTAACATACTTCAACGCAAACTGGCAAAAAAATACACGTGGTCCAGGAACTTATATTAAACAAGAGAGCACGCTTGACTGATCAGTAACAATATTGGGAGCGGGAAACGCCTGGGCACCGCAAAAAGACAAACATTACCTCTTTCAAAAGTACCCTTTGTTCCCCATAAAATGGCTCCCCAAAATTATACGATAATCGCATAATGCGATTTATTAACTTTAAAAGTCTATACATAACACATTATATAACAAGAATGACACTGACAATATACCACAACAGCGACTCCCACGGTCGGGAATTAACCCATAAAGCTAATCTGTTGCTTCTACCAACAAAAAATGTTTGTGGATAGGCTATCAACAAAAACCACAGAGCGCAAACGTTTACCAGTCTTGTCTAAATTTCAATCAGCTAGCATTAGTTTCACGATTCGTACAAGCCCGTCGGGAGATTTATGCACCCGTACCGCTTTGGCCAACTTCCACATACTTCTACGGATCTGATCATCTTTAATTACGACGATGTCGCCAGCTTTCAAGTCACGACTCGTATTGAGGGCGCACATACAAAAGGCTCATGTATTCTTTGCGCCACCTGGACCAGAACTGGTCAACTATGTATTGTACACGCCTCCGCCGTTTTACAAAGTATACGTCATCACGTATAAAACTACCTGGTGAAGCGACAACTTTCGACTTCATAGTGAGGATGTAATTAGGCATCAACGGTTTACAATGTTCTGGGGCAGAAATATTTTTTTCCAGCGGATACTTCGCAAATGAACGTCCACAACGACTCGTCGTCTAGCTAGATTTACCGTTTTCAGTCAGCTGACGGACTCGCTTTGACTTTACATCCTCAGTAAAACCACTTGTATCAAGGAAGCCGATTATAGTTCCTTCCATAAGGGGGCACTCACCATCTTGACCCGAGACTGACATCGTTAATGATAGACTATAATGAGTGAATTGTGAAGATAAACCAGTGTTCTAACCAATAACTTACATAAAGTCACAATAAGCTTACGTTTCTAAACTGAGTACGGTTTTTGTTTAAAAGTTCAATCGTAAAGTAGGGGGCCGAATAAACTATGATCAAGCAGTTTTAGCCAATTATCGAGATTGCAGCGCCAACACTCGACACCGGGGACGTTAAGAGGTGGGACCTTTTATTAAACAACAACTAGAACCGCACGATAGCAAGCTAACGCAACACAACTAACACCACGGTACATTGCACACTCAAATTTTAATACGATATGAAGGCACAAACGTGTAACCCACAAGGTCACTGACACCACGGTGCACCACACGCTCTTGCTTTACTATAAATGTGAATGCACGAACATGTGACCCACAAGGTCACTGGCACCAAGGTGCACAATACACACTACTTTCAATACGACTTAATGCACTAACATGTGACCCACAAAGTCACTGATACCACGGTGCACCATACACTCTAGTTTTAATACGATTTAATCCACGAACATGTGACCCACAAGGTCACTGACAGTATGGTGCACCAGACATTCTAGTTTTAATACGACTTAATGCACGAACATGTGACCCACAATATCACTGACACCTCGGTGCACCATACACTCTAGTTTTAAAAACAGTGTCACTTGCGACGTTCAACCACTCAGGCAGTTTTGATTTCTAATAGCGTTATTTTCACCGCTGGTATGTCGGTGGGTAGGGTGGGGGGAGACGAGTTGGATTGAGGAGAAAGTGGCCGCACATTACGATTATAATTATTTTTTGTAGGTAATGTATCAGTTTGCCCTCATAACTCAAAGAAATGAACTGCCGATAGAATCTCTCTTACGACGTCATAGCAGCAAAACTTTCATTGGTATGTGCAAGTGATGATATTTCATGGAAACACAACGGAACATTTTTTTGTTTAAATTTAGTCAAAAAGACTAATTTTTAACAAAAATTCTTAATCCAGAAGATAAGGGGTTAAAAAAATTAAGAGATAAATGCCTTTGAAACGATAACCATGTCCAATTCACAAGAATTCCATGGACAGCCATGGTTTTCAGAACTCTTTCCTCCTGTCAATCAATATCACTTCTTATTTAATTAAAGGCGAAGCACTACGCAGCTTATTGACAGATTCCATCCATCGCAAAAAAATATCTCACCAAATTTAAAGGCACGGAACCATATACTAAACCTTTGAAAATTAAAGGTTCAAATTAGCCAATAAAATACATTTTGGCAAATTCTGACAAAATATGTCCACAATTTACCTCACGTAATCACAGTCTAGCGTTCATTCAATTGGATAAGCCAAATGACTGCATGAAAGTTCGAATAGTCACCTGAAATTTGGCTTGTTCCACTTGTGTCCATGATGTGTACCTTACAAGTAGAATCAGCGTCATGTAAACTGTCCGAGGCAATGTTTTGAGCAAGGCGCGGTGAAACTGTCCTGGATCGTGACTGTAGTGAGCGCGCAACGAAGCAGGAGCGGCGAAACTGCCCGGGGTTGTGATCTTAGCGAGCGCGCATCGTGCCGGGCGCGGCGAAAATGCTTGTCTACGTCTGTCAGGCCGAAAAAGGAACTTAGCCACATATCGGATTTATTCCGTCACGCACGGCATGGCTAGTCGACAACTATGTGACGAAATATAAGACCGAAAGTGGGGAACACCCGTTTATTGGAAACGCGGTTGTATGTAAAACAAACAACAATTTATAAGTACAACGCTATAGCGAAAAAATACTCTTAGAAATAAACGCCTTCAAATTTGACACCAAATCACTGACCAAACTGACAAAGGTCAACTTACGGCCGGAAACTCGTACATGAAATCACTTCAGTAATTTCATGACAATAATTACACGGCATAATTTTACCAGTAACACGAGTTAGTATAAAACAAAATTCTATATTTACCGACTATTCGGGCCTTAAAATACTAAAACAGCGCCTGTTTTAACACACTTCAAAGAAAACTGGTACAGAGATGCAGATAGTCAAGAAAATTATATTAAGCAAGAGAGCACGCTTGACTGACAAGTAACAATATTGGGAGCGGGAAACGCCTGGGCACCACAAAAAGACAAATTTCAATCTTTAAAAGGAACCCTTTGATCACCGTTACAGTCAGTGAGTTGAATATAAACAGCTTGTTTGATTAATTTAGAAACAAAATGTGAGTTCGACACCTGTCTTTGATTTTTCACAATTTTATCCAAATGTGTTTTCTTTAACTAAGGTTTGATAACGGCTTTTTTTCGCTAGCTGATTTATTGACTATTGTCATTGGTACTGGTAAGAGTTTCAGAATCACCAGCACAGTGGGAGACCTTACTCCGAAAATATGTTTGTAGTTCTTGCCTCGGAATATGATCGTACATTTTGCGTTAAGTTTTCAGCTTGTTCTAGTTTTGGGGGATGATGCTTTCTATGCGCATGTCCATACAGTCTACACAATTGCAGTTCTGTTCGAGTCTTCGAATATTGCCAAGGCTTTTTTGATTTGATAACACACTGTTCTTTTCTCTTTAGCAGGAGCATGTTTGTCCAAAACTGCAGCAAGCTGATTATCATATTCGTTGTCTAGAGTACTAAGATTCATGTTGTTATAGTTCTGTACAAGTTCCGAATCCATAATATCCACTCTGAACATATCCCCATCAAAGGTTTTATACTTGCAAAATTTAATAACCTTGTTTTGGTTTGGGATTTTGGTTTGTTAAAAGCCGGAGTACACTTGATGATATGGTGATAGGCTACACGATCAGAAATTTTGACGCGATCTATTGAAATATTGTCACAGTCATGAAAGATAACGTAATCAAGTATATGACCTTAAATGGCCACAGTGAGGTTAAATGATGACATCAACGTACAGTACATTTTTGCCAGATTGACATTATGATTATCAAAATGTACATTCAAATCACCAGAGATAACAACTTGTGTATTTCCGAGGCAGAAACGTTCGAGCAGTGAAGCGAGTTCACACTCAGGAGCTGTTTTTGGACTTTTTGGCGCCGATATATAGCAATAATTTGAGCATGCTCTTGGCCAGACTTTACCTCTGCAATGCAACACTCAAAGGAGGTACATGGAGGATTTTCGATTTTTCTAGGTTTGTAATCAGCTTTACACATAATGGCAACACAACCACCTGGAGTTTCTCATTGGCGGTCCTCATATGATAACATGTATCCACTAGGAGTAATAGTGGCTGCTTTATGTTATGACTTGGATGAGAATCAAGTCTGAGTTAAAGTTAAAATGTTAATATTTTGATCAGGCACAATAAGATTAATAGATATACTTATTGCAAGCAGTTTGATCAGCAAGTGTACCAAATGTACTTTTTTCCGATTACCGACGGTAGTTTTCAGTACATTTCTGTTCAGTACATTTTCTCTTTTAAATGATCAATATTTGTTATGATTTCTCCGTCCGTTAAATGGGTTTACTTTGCTTTATGTCACCTCGCGTTCTATATGTAGGGCCCTTTGCAATAAGTTAAAAAACAAGCACATCCAAACAATAATACATATTGAAAATCACAGAGTCTATTGATTAGAATACTACTAAGACACGTTGCACATTGCACTGAGTGATACTTTATTGGGTGACTCTATGTATCCTTATTAATATTTCACTGTACTCAAGCTAACAATAATCCAACAAAACAAGTTTTTTTAATATTTCATGTAATGTTCTATCCGATATCACAGTTGGGATCTATTTACATTATTATGTTACTTTACGAAAAATGTATCGTTGTTTCCCATCTAGTTTCTTAATATATATATATTTTTTTTTAATTTTGAGAGTTATTCAGAAACGTGGTACCAATAATAACACGCTTTCACAAGTATACAAGCAAAAAAATAAGAATTGAAGAAGTACTTCATTATAACACATGGTGTGGAAGTGACCATTGTGCAATTATGTTGCATTTTTTATTATTATTTTTTATGCAAATATTATGTGCAAAATAATCGGTTTTAAAGCAACATCACTGGAAGAAAACAAAAGTTTTCAGATCGGAGTCTCTCTGTCTTAACTGAGGCTTCCAAGATTTGTATTTCATGAAAGATAGCAGAGAATTGTGGCTTTTAGATATTATTGTGAAATAATGTAATGTCAGGAGGGAAGCTTTCAGTGTTGTAGTAGGTAGTGAGGTTTTGCTCATTTTTCATTTGGCACGCTGATACCATGGGTTAAGTAAAAATGTCGGTTTTGTGTCATATTTTCAATGCCGATTACCGTAAGTTTTCACATATGACAGAGTTCAGTTGTAATACACAACAAAGTAAACCTATTCGTTAATACAGATGCCTAATGCTGTTGGCTACTTTATTAAGATATAACAAGATAAATATCAAAATTCTAATTTTGTTGGAGTGTACGCAGTCTGTAACATAAAAATCAATGAAACTAAAGTTTTAGAAAGCATATTACTCTGTCTTTTTCTGTAAATTTAGCTTAAACTAAGTAGGTCGAAAGGTCAAAACGTTTTGCAAAGTGGAAGAGTAAATCATTCTGTACTTTATAAAACTTCATTTAAGCCATAGGCTATACTTCTTTGAGTAAGATTTGTATTTAACAGCTGATAGACAGATTGAGGTGACTAAAAGTATATATTTAATTTGTTTCAAGTATGTTTTATTTCCCAAACCCTTGTACTTATTGTTAGCTTAAGGTTTAAATAACATTCATTCAAAAAGTGTTGAATCTAAGCTCTCACTTGAACAAAAATTAAATGAAATTTCAGCATATATTGGTTTCAACTTAATACCTCAGCAGATAACATTTTCTGCTTAGCTATATCTATATTGTGGTTGGGCTCTTTGGATGTCCTGCACGGTAGTACTCTAACCTGCTCTCCATAAGGCTGTGGGATATCTTGTACGTGGATAGTCTGCCCTGCTTTCCTTAACTCTACTGTTGTAATTCTCTGGGATGTCCTTCACGTAGAAATATGTCCTGCTCTCTTTGCCTCTGCTGTGGTAAGGCTCTTAGACACCCTGTACGTAGATAACCTTACCTGTTTTCCTTGTTTCTGCCGTGTGAAGGTTCTGTCATTTCCTGCACGTGGATGATCTGCCCTGAGTGTCTCGCCTCTGGTGTTAAAAATCTCAGGGATGTCCTGTAAGTAGATAATATAAAATTCTATCCATGCCTGTCTTGTCTTAAGGCTCTGGGATGCACCTGGAAAATCTGCATTGCGCCCATTGCCTCTGTTGTGGTAAGGCTCTGGGATGTGCTGCACGTGGATAATTTACAGAACTCTCCTTGCCTCTGCTGCTTGCAGTCTATGTGATGTACTGCACGTGGATAATCTGCCCTGCTGTCCCTTTCGCTGCTGTGGTAAGGCTTTGGGATGTCCTGGACGTGGAAAATCTGCTTTGCTCTGCTTCCATCTGCTGTTGGAAGGCTCTGGAATATCCTGCTCGTGGTTAATCTGCCCTGCTCTCCTTGACCCTTCAGTGGTCAGACTCTGGGATCTCCTGCACGTGGACAATCTACCCTGCTCTCCTTGTCTATGGTGTAGTTTGGCTCTTGGATGTTCTGGTCGTTGATAATCTGCCTTGCTTTACTTGCTATGATTCGGCTCTTGGGTGTCCGGTACTTTAGTAATCTACCCTGCCCTCCATGTCTGTGCTGTTGTAAGGCTGTGGGCTGTCCTGCACGTAGATAGTCTGCCCTGCTTTCCTTAACTCTACTGTTGCAATTCTCTGGGATGCTCTTCACGTAGAAAATATGCCCTGCTCTTCTTGCCTCTGCTGTGACAAGGCTCTGATGTCCTGCACGTGGATAATCTGGCCTGCTCTCCTTGCCTTTGCTGTGTTAAGTCTCGGTGATGTACTTCACGTAGATAATCTGCCCTGCTGTCCTGATCTTGGCCGATGTAAGGCTCTGGGATGCCGTGCACCAGGAGAGTAAGCTCTGCTCAGCTTGATTCTACCGTTGTATGGCTGTGGCTGTTGGCTCTTCGGTAGCTAGATAATCTGCTATGGTTTCCTGGTATATGCTGTAGTAAGGCTCTAGAATGTCCTTCGCGTGGATAACATGCCCTGCTGTCCTTGCCTCTGCTGTTGTAAGGTTCTGGAATGTCCTATACGTGGATAATCTACCCTGCTCTCTTACTCTCTGCTGTGATAAGATTATGAGATGTTCTGCACGTGTATAACCTGCCATGCTGTTCGTGCTGTGGTAAAACTCCGTAATGTCCCGCACTTAAATAATCTGCCTTGCTCTACTTCCTTTTGCAGTGGTAAGGTTATGGGATTTCTTGCACGCGGAAAATTTGCCCCACTCTCCTTGGCTCTTCTGTTGTAAGACTCTGAGATGCCCTGCACGTGGATAATCTACCCTGCTCTCTTTTGTCTCCCACAATTTTCATCAGATTGCTTTCACATTTTGCATAAATGTTCACTATACCTTCTTCTGAAAAGTTACTTTTCTGGTGATCTCCCAATAATTGACCAAAAAGGGATGGAGGGGTGCGCATTTGAAATATATTTAGTAGTAACTTTTTAAAATGATTCTTCTCCCACAATTTTGCATTTGGACTGGATTTCTTTTCAATTTTGCAAGTTTATTTCCCAGTTGGTTCTCCCTTGACATTTTTCCCGGTCCACCAAAATTTGGCTAAATAAGGGGGGACATCTATAATTTTTTGTGGGCATTTTTCTTTTACCACAATTTAGATCAGATTACCTTAAATGTTTGTACGAATGTTTACTGTGTAGGCCTCTCTTAAAATTTTTAGCCATCGACCAAAATATTGCCTAAGTTATGGACATTTTTAAAATTCAGTACCTAATTTTCGTCAGGGTTTTTCCTCCACACTTTTGATCGGATTACCATTAAATTTGCAGAAATGTTTACTAAGCTGCCCGCTTTTGAAAGCAATTTTTCTGTCAATTACCAAAAATTGCCTAAATTTTTATCCGATTGCTTTCATATTTTCATTACACATTTACTTTGTGGTATTCTCTTGATAGATTAATTTTTGTGGTGAACCACAAAAATTCGCTAAGTAGGCGTAGTTAAAAATAGCAATCAATTTTAAAATGCTTCTTCCCCAACAATTTTGATCAGATTCCTTTAAAATTTTGTACAATTGTTCCATTTTGATTACCGTTTTAAAATATAATCACAACTTTTGTCTACCATACATGTTGATGCTCGATTTACTAGATCTCGGCTGGTCACAAAGTCCCTGGATATTCTTGTTTTGGCAATCCAAAAAATTAACTTAATGGGCACCATTTTACAAATATTTCTGAACCAATTGCCTTCAAATTTTCAATAGATGTTTACTAAGGGTCCTGTTTTGTAAAATCTCTTTTCATCCATCCACCAAAAATTGGTTAAATGGAGGGCATTTAAAAATATTAAGCAATAAATTTTCAAAATGCTTCTACTCCCACAATTTGGATAAGATTACTTTTAATTTTTGTGCGAATGCTTACTAGGCAGGACTCTCTTGAAATTCTTTGGCCGTCTAACAAACATTAATCCAATTGGGGGCTGGGAATATTTTAAATGTTTTTGGTGTCCATTTTTCAAAAGTTTTTTCCTCAAGATTTTTTCCATATTGCCGTCAAATTTTGGATAAATGTTCACCATGCTGTCGTCTCTTGATATTTTTTTCGACGATTCACCAAAAATTGGGTGAATTGGGGTATAATTTCTCAAAATATTTTCTCTACCACACTTTCAAACTGATTCCCTTCATATTTCTCACAAATGTTTACTACATGGTCCTCTCTTGAGAAGTTATCGGGTATCCGTCAAAATTGGCTAAATGGTAGTATTTTTTGAGAACGGCAAGCAATTTTCAAAGTACTTCTCTTCTTGCAATTTAATGCAGTTTCCTTTACATTTCGTACGAATTTATACTGGGTAGGCCTTTTGAAATTTTTTGGTGATCCGCCAAATTTGATCAAATAGGGGGCATTTGAAACATTTTCAAAGGTGTTTTTTTTCAACAATTTTGCTCAGGTTCCTTTAAAATTCTGGGTTAATAGTCAATAGGCTTTAGTCAAAATAATGTACGAATGTTCCCTGGGTAGGCCTCTCTTGTACTTTTTTGGTGATCCGCAAAAATTGGCCAAATTTGGGCCATTTAAAATCTTTGATTACCAATCTTCAAAGTGCTTCTCCCACAAGTTTGATTGGATTACTTTTAGATTTTGTACAAAAGTTCGGCAGGTCTCTCTTGAAAAATTACGGTTTTTAGCGATCCATTTAAAATTGGTAAAATTGGGGCACTTATGTATGTAATTTAAAATTTTGTTTTCCAGTTTTCAAAATGCTTATTCTCCCAACATTTTGAGCATTTTTCCTTCAAATTATATTCGAATGTTTTCTAGGTAAGTCTGTTTTGAAAACTTACTTATTTTAGTGATCCGCCAAAATTGGTCAAACAGGAAGGATATTTTCCTTTATTGATAGCCAATTTTCAAAATGTTTCTTCTCCCACAATTTCAATTGGATTCTTTTCTAATTTTGAAAGAATCTTTTCTCGAAAAAAATAGTGATCCGCCGAAAACTGGCCAAATGGTTGGGGGGGGGGCAATTAAAATTTTTATATTGCCGATTTAAAATTGCTTCTCCATCCAACAATTTTGATCATATCTTCTTTAAATTTTATAGAAGTGTTTTTAGGTCCGCCTCTTTGAAAGTTTTTTGACGGTGCGCTAAAAAGGGGGGCATTTTTAATGTATTGGTAGCCAATTTACAAATTGCGTCTTCTCGTACAATTTTTATTAGATTACTTTAGTGTGAATTTTGTGTGAATGTTTTCGAGGCAGGTATCTCTTGAGAAATTGCTTTAAGTGGCGATCCGCTAAAAATTAGCTAAATGAGAGGCATTTTTTTACATTTTCGTCTTCAATTTTTAGAATGCTTCTTCTCCAACATTTTTGATTGAGTGCTTTACAAATTTTATACGGTTGTTCTTTAGATAGGTTATATTTGAAAAGTTCCTTTTTGGCGATCCGCCAAACATTTGAAAAAGGAGAATTTAAACGTTTTGGTTGTCAATTTAAAAAAAAGCTCCTTCTCCTACAATTTTAATCAAATCTTCTTTAAATGTGGCACGGATGTTTGTGATTGAATCTCTCTTAAAAATATATTTTTTGACGATCTGCTATAAAATTTGTCAATTGAGGGCATTTTTTATTTATTGAATGTTTGTGAATAAGAATTCATCTGCCTTAACATCGCGCAAGGAAAGTTGATAAGGTGGAGTGGGGCAGGGGTGGTGAAGGCTATGACTCCAGAGCAATTTATAAGGGGCATCGGTCGGTGTTTGGCTTTGACACCACGCCTGCATGTAATGAAGGCAGTTCGCCTCGTTAAATCCTATCAAAATCCGTTGCCTATAGCAAGCTGATCATATGGTAGAACTTACTTATACATCGGTTATAACGACATCGGTTATAACGACATTGGTTATAACGACATCAGTTATAACGACATCGGCTATAACGATACCGCGCTTGTGACGACTCAGTTTTGTGATCGCTGTGGATATAGTTTTGAACTTTTCGGTCTGCCAGTTTGTCTGTCCGTCGGTCCATCTCTCCGCCTGTCCGTCTGTCTCGCTTCAGTCTCACGCGCCTACAGGCCACATTAATAGATGGATTAATTTCAAATTCTTTACGCGGCTTCTCTTGACCTTTTACAGTGCAGTGACCAAGTATTTTCCGGATAAAAATGACAAAATGGCGCTATACTTTGCGTACCTATGGCAGCCTCACGCGCGTGTTGGTTAATGTATTGATTCGTTTAAACGTTAGACACTTCGTCTACCTATTCGTCCAGTTTTAAATTTTGCGTAGTAAACACGCAACAGCCTTCTACACACCATATCGCCCACGAGGGATAGACGTACTCCTCAAGACGTAGTCAAGTTTTAACTGCGCCTGATGTAACGACACGCTGGATATAACAAGATAGATTCTTGCTCCCAACCTTGTCGTTACAGTGCACAGTGTTCTGTAAATAATGCAAAGTGCGTTCTTTTTTAAGTGACAAGATATCATTGGACAACAGCCAAAATTAACAGAGAGCGTAAAATGGTGTTCTTACGCCTTGTGGCCACTCAATATGGTTAAATGTTTGCACTGCGATCTGTTTCGAAAATTGAAAATAGAACACATTCGAGGATAAGGGTCAAAATATGTGATTGCTGTGTTAAGTTCCGTCTTTTAAGGCGGAATTAGGGCCAACTTAAGTTGCAAACCTCACCCACAAAACTTCTCCAACCCCTCCCCACCGCCGTGCCTCAGTTATTATATAATCATATTTCACGCCACTGTTGAAAATTTTCCCCTACTCCCATCCCCTCCCTCCCTCCTCCCCCCAAATTAGCCCAGTTATTGTTACTCGGTTAGAACTTATTTGAAATGAATTGTGAGTTTGCCAGTTATATTATAATCAGGTGAGAGAAAGATTTTAGCAAAGGAAAGAAAAAAGCATACACACAAAAAGAACAAACTACCGCTCCCCCCCCAAAAAAAAAATTATAATAATAAACATGGGTTTTGCGTCTGTCACTTCTCTTTCTTCTTCCCCTGCCCTCCCCAACCCCCACTCTCTGCTGCACTGCTTGACGCTTATGACAATGACACCCTCACAGACGCCTGTTTGAAATTTTGGGCGTTTCAAAATTACCCCTCCCCCCCAAAAAAAAAAAACAAAAAAACAAAAAAACAAACAAACAGAAAAAAAACAACAAATGATAGCAAAGACCGCTATGGTTACAGGACTGCTGTGTTGGGTCCCGGAGGGGGAGACGTGTGAATGCTGGTCGTGCAAAATGCCATTTCCGTTCGTTAAACGCAGACATCAACTGCAGGAACCGGACAAGAAAGAAGAACTTCGAACAGGACTTTTCTTGGTAAAAACTGAGGGGAATAGATACCCATTAACAAGGGGAATTGGTCAACGACTACACGAAAACATAAAAAAATCATTGAATACAGTCGTTAGTCTGCAATGACACTGAATGTCTTTTTCAGCTCAAGAGTTGGATCAGGTAAAAGAGTTGTGAAAACGTAGTGATTTTTTATCACAATTGGTCAGTTTCTCCTTGGGCTTTTGTAATGTCTTCGCATTGAAGGCTGGGTACACTGTCCACGGACTTTAAAGCTAAAGAGATGGTTCAGGTAAAGGAGTTGTGAAATGGGTAAAGTCTGAAATTACTAGGGGTTAAAAACCACCCACAATGCCTCAGTTAAAAAGCTGCTGTGTTCAGTCGGTCCGTCAATAGAAGAGCCCAGGAGAGTGCTTCAGTCGCGTCAAAACTGATAAAAAGACCGTTCATAACAGCAAGCTAAACGTTTTTATTATTTCATTCTGAAGCAGATACACACAAGTCTTTAACCGTATTTAACCGAAGCAAAAAATAAAATTGTTTTTGAAATCGATTCAATTAGCAAAATACACCGAATGACAGTCGACCCGAAGAACATTTTTTTAGAAAGCCCTTATTGTTGAAGTACACACGTATAGAATGCCGTTTTAATTTTTAATACTAATTTTCGATGTCAAAATATAATTTGTGGATATCAATAAATCAATAATTGTATATTAGGATTTTTTTTGGAAATTAAAAAAAAATATTTTACAACCTTATAAAATTTAAAGGAAGGCCCACATTTATATAAAATTTGACGAATCGTATATTTAAGCTTGAAAAATTGAATTAGTGACTTCAATAATAAAACACAATTTTTGAGCTCAAGAAATGCTTCTATTTTGCGCAGTAAAAACAATTAACTGATTCCGTTAACTGCTTTAGCAACCAGTCCCCGTATTCACAGAGGTTAACTGCACAGTTAATTGATCCCGTTAACTGTTCCATTGACAACCAGGGTCAACTGCACAATTAACTGATTGCGTTAGCTAGTCTGTTAGCAGTAGTTGAATAATGGGGGTTTCAACTCATATGTAATGGGTTTTTTTAAACTGTGACGTCATTGTTTTAGAACCCCCATGGGGATAGTAAAACAGTGACGTCATATGAGTAGTAGGATAACGACCGAGAATGACGTCATAATGACGTCATAGGGTGAGCCAAAACTGTCATGACAGCTTTGGACCAGATGGTGATTGATATAGCGCGCGCCCGTGTCAATGACGTCATCTTGACGTTATAATGACGTTATCATGACGTTATCATGACGTCATCTATCATGGCGTTATAACGACGTCATCATGACGTTAGCAAGACGTCAATATGACGTTATGACGTCATGACATCATACTAAGGCATTCCTAAGCAGCATAACCCTAAGTCACCCATCAATCATCATGACGTCATTAGTCACGTGACCTATGAATCATCATCAGTCACGTGACCTGTCAATCATGTGTCATGTGACCCTAACCCTATATGAGGAATATTTTCCCGATCATTAACCTTCCGGCCTGAATGGCTCATTTGGTAGAGCAGAGGACCCGTGGGCAGAAGGTTGGTGGATCGAACCCGCCCTCGGGCATCACTTTCACCTTCTGTCTATAATATTATTGGGGTTCTCAATGTGAGGACCCCGGGGTCCTCCATCATCTGTCAATCATACAATGGGGACCCCCGGGGTCCTCCATGTGAGGACTTCCATCATCTGTCAATCATTCTATGGGGACCCCCCGGGTCCTCCATGTGAGGACTTCCATCATCTGTCAATCATACCATGGGGACCCCCGGGTCCTCCATCTGAGAACCCCCAGGATGTGATTCAGGAGATCTATAAGAGCACATTGTGTGTACACATGTGTTTCATTCATGCTGTGGCTGCTGTTGGATACACATTGAAAAAAAAGTGAAAATAGTTCCTCTTACCTGTTGTACTGTTGTGCTGTTGGGGAACAAGTGAAGGATTGACTGGAACACACATAGGGGACAAAGTGAAAGATTGGTTATTCTTTGGAAAAGGAAGTGAAAGATTAGCTGGAAACACAAGGAAAGTGAAAGATTGGAGACATGGAGACGAACTGGCAAAAGAGTCGTGGTAAGTGGCCTTTTTGTAACACTATGCAACATTATGTAACATTATGTAATATTATGTAACTCTGTAACATTATTTAACATTATATAACATTATGTAACATTGTGTAACATTATGTAACATCATGTAACATCATGTGACACTGTGTAACATCATGTAACACAATGTAACATCATGTGACACTATGTGATTATATAACATCATATGGCTATATTACTATGTAAGGACTATTAAATGGCTATGTGAGCATAATTAGTCTAAAATGTGTATGTCATTATCAGATCGTTCAATAGACCTACCTGTGTAGCTCACTTGGTAGAAGCGACGACTCGTAAGCAGAAGATTGGTGGTTCGATCCCGGCTCGGGACAAACTTTTTTTTTTGTTTTTGTTTTGTTTACTTTTGTGACTGTAACATTATGTGACTGTGACATTATGTGGCATCATGTGACTCTGTGACTTTATGTGCCTCTGTAACATTATGTAACATTAGGTAACATTATGTGACTCTGTAACATTATGTAACATCATGTAACATCATGTGACGCCATGTGACTCTCTGACATTATGTGATTCTGTTACTTTTTTAACATAGTAACTATATTTCTATGTCTATTTTCACTGATAATATTTAATTGGTCATATTTCAATGGTTCCATTACAATAACCACACACGCACACAGAGCATAGGAATAAGTACATGAAAGGTCTCAGAGTGTGAGAAAACAATCGATAAATTTCAGAGTGTACTAGTTCAGAGTATGGGAAAACGATCGATAAATTTCAGAGTGCCCTAGTTCAGAGCGTGGGAACCGATCGATAGATTTCAGAGTGCACTAGTTCAGAGCGTGGGAACCGATCGATAAATTTCAGAGTGCACTAGTTCAGAGCGTGGGAACCGATTGATAAATTTCATAGTGCACTAGTTCAGACCGAGGGAACGACCAATAAATTTGACAAGGAATGGGATTTTCCTACGTTAAGCCCAATGTTATGTTTTATGTTATTGTAGTTGGAAAATGACACTTCTAAAGCACATTTAGCAAATGTAGTTTTTGGAAAACATATAATGTATGAAATAAATTTAAGCATTTTAACATACTACTTATTCAAATGTTTTAAAGTTATAGTAGTAGTAAAACGGTAGTTCTAGACCAACTTCAACAAATTTAGTTTTTAACAACACGTGATGTATAAAATAAAGTTTGAACATTTTAGCATGCTACTTATTTGAATGTTCTAAAGTCATAGTAGTGGAAAAATAGTGGTTCTAGACCAACTTTAACAAATTTAGTTTTTAACAAATATCATTATAAGATAAGTTTGAACATTTTACCATGTTGTAGTAAGGTAAAAATCAGGGTTCTAAGCCAACTTTAACACATTTTGTTTTTGAACAACATATGATGCATAAAATAAGTTAGTGAGAAGAGCATGCCATTCAAACACGCATTCAAATGACAAGCCCCATTCGAAACATGTGTTTGAATTATTTTTGGAACATATTACGTCATGGTATTGTTCAATAATTTTTTTAACAAGTTCAACAATTGTTCAACAAGTTGCTCAACAGGTTCAACATGTTCAACATATTCAACATGTTCAACATGTTCAACGAGTTGTTCAACATGTTCAACAAGTTGTTCAACATGTTCAACAAGTTGTAGACCAAAAAGTTGTATATAAAGCTATGTTTAAAGATTTTCTCATCATTTGAATAGGGTAGGTTGAACCGAAAGGATATATAAATGCAACATTTGTTCGAAATCTTACAATTGGCTACAAAGTCACATATGGTAAAGTTATTTCTAAATATATTAGGACATAATGTGTCCAACCTCGAGTGTGACAGCCCCCTAGAGAGCATAAAAGGCACCTACCCTCAGACATAACGCACATTCTGTATCAAGATACTGAAGAGTGAACATGTCTGCAGTGAGTGAACCACAACTGCCATCTATGGCAATGCCTGCAGAAAATTTTACAGCAAAGCCTGAGACAGTACCTACAGTAAAGTCTAAGGTAATGCCCATGGTAAAGTCTAAGGTGAAGTCACGTCAGCAGCGTCAAAAGCGACCACATTTTAGAAAGATAAAACGAGATGAGTTACCAGCTAAGGCGGCGCCGTGTAAAATGCGAAAAATTAAGACAGAGCCTAATATGAAGCGAGAACCGGAGCGTAAAGCTGATACCACCATGAAGATGCGTGTAGACGATTCACCGGTTGTGATACCCATTAATGGAGAAACATATATTATATTGGTGAAATATATCAACAGAAAGTGATGGTTAACATTCGTAAATATATTACGAATCATGCATCTGGGAGGTTATATCCTACCAAGAAGGGAATTTTGTTGTCATTGAAAGACTGGCACATGCTGAAGAAGCAAATGACGTCAGTGGATCTCATGCTTCAGAAAATGCATGTATATAAATGTAGTGACTGTCAGAAGATGGTTGAGTAGAAAGTCATATGTGACTGCATGCAATTTTAACAGTATGACTATGAACTGAATTAGCATTATCTATGTTGATGCAAAGTTAGTTTTTATAACATTTGTAAACTTATCAATTTAAATTCTTATGAGTGGGTACATGTATTAGCATAATATGTATTTGAAATATTCTTTGTTTTTATCATAATTGTAAATATTTGTAATATTTAATAAAAGGATCACATATGATGCTTTTCAATTTATTTATTTTTCTCTCACAATACTTGGATATAATAAATAATAATAAAATACTTGAATGTAATACATAATAATACAAAATTAATTAAAATACGTAATATACGATATATGGTCAACGGGTAAACTCACACCGCACCAGAGACCTTAGCCTCTCGCGACTTAATAAAATATTACGACATTTACAAGTCTTAATTATAAAGTTTAGTCAAATCAGTCTATTCTTCTGCATCTGTTTCACTCTTTTGCACCTCACTGTCCATGCCAGTTTCTTCGTCACTGCTACCATAATCCTCCTCCACATCTAGTAGCTCTTCAAAGAATGCAATGTTTTTCCTTATAGCCGCCTTTAGTGCCTTTGAATACTTGTAATGTTTTTCATCAACAAAGTAATTAAAGTCCTCTAAAATCTTTTGATAATGTTGGCTTTGTTCTAGACGCTGGCTATAGTGGAACAGTCTCATAAACGGTTGTTTTAGTCCATGCTTATAAATGGGTCGAAGGTCATAACTTGCTATTTCGTGCGCATCTTCAAGTCCTTGTTCTTCATATTCTAAAACCTTTTCTTGAAGTTTGTCATCATAGTCATCGTAGACTTCTTGAACCATATCATGCCAAACAGAGTCTATATTTGACTCACTTTCAGAGTCTGTTTCTGACTCACTTTCAGAACTCCTGTCATCAGCATCCTTACCACACGTTTGAGCAAAGCTTCGCTGTTGTATAATGCACCACATTCTGTACAAGCATGTGCATTCTTTTCACCCATGTTGACGCTTTGACTTTCCATAGAAGACTCATCTAAAGTTTCCGTGAAAGGTAGTTTTACAGGGTTTTCCATATCCGATTCTTCATCCACTTCTGACGTGTGAAACCTTTAAGTTCTTTTAAGACTTTGTGGCCAATTGTAAGATTTCGAACAAATGTTGCATTTATACATCCTTTCGGTTCAACCTACACTATTCAAATGATGAGAAAGTCTTTAAACATAGCTTTATATACAACTTGTTGAACAACATCTTGTTGAACATGTTGAAGAACTTGCTGAACAACAACTTGTTGAACATGTTAAACATGTTGAGCATGTTGAAGAACTTGTTGAACATGTTGAACAACTTGTTGAACAATAGTTGAGCTTATTTAACAATACCATGACGTAATATGTTCTAAAAATAATTCAAACACATGTTTCGAAAGGGGTTTGTCATCTGAATACATGTTTGAATGGCATGCTCTTCTCACTAACTTACTTTATACATCATATGTTGTTAAAAACAAAATGTGTTAAAGTTGGTTTAGAACCCTGATTTTTACCCTACTACAACATGGTAAAATGTTCAAACTTATTTTATACATCATATGTTGTCAAAAGCTAAATTTGTTAAAGTTGGTCTAGAACCACCATTTTTCCACTACTATGACCTTAGAACATTCAAGTAAGTAGCATGCTAAAATGTTCGAATTTATTTTATATATCATATGTTGTTAAAAACTAAATTTGTTGAAGTTGGTCTAGAACTACCATTTTCCTACTACTATGACTTCAAAACATTTGAATAAGTAGTATGTTAAAAAGTACCATTTCCCAGTACTATAACATAAAATATAACATTAGACTTAACGTAGTTAAAATCCCATTCCTTCTCAAATTTATTGTTCGTTCCCACGCTCTGAACTAGTGCACTCTGAAATTTATCGATCGTTTTTTTCCACACTATGAACTAGTGCACTCTGAAATTTATCGATCGGTTCCCACGCTCTGAACTAGTGCACTCTGCAATTTATCGATCGTTTTCCCACACTCCGAACTAGTACACTCTGAAATTTATCGATCGTTTTCCCACTTTGAGACCTTTCATGTACTTATTCCTATGCTGTGTGTGTGTGGTTATTGTAATGGAACCATTGAAATATGACTAATTAAATATTATCAGTGAAAATAGACATAGAAATATAGTTACTACGTTAAGAAAAGTCACAGAATCACGCAATGTCATAGAGTCACATGATGTCACATGATGTTGCATGATGTTACATAATGTTACAGAGTCACATAATGTTACCTAATGTTACATAATGTTACAGAGTCACATAAAGTCACAGAGTCACATGACGCCACATAATGTCACAGTCACATGATGTCACATAATGTCACATGATGTTACATAGTCACAAAAGTAAACAAAATTAAAACAAAATAAAAGTTTGTCCTGAGCCGGGATCGAACCACCAATCTTCTGCTTACGAGTCGTCGCTTCTACCAAGTGAGCTACACAGGTAAGTCTGTTGAACGATCTGATAATGACAGACATACTTTAGACTAATTATGCTCACATAGCCATTGCATAGTCCTTACATATGATGTTGCAGTCACATAGTGTCACAGGATGTTGCATAGTGTAACATGATGTTACATAGTGTCATATGATGTTACAAAGTGTCACGTGATGTTACATGATGTTAAATAATGTGACATAATGTTACATAATGTTACATAATGTTACATAATGTTATATAATGTTACAGAGTTACATTATGTTACATAATGTTACATAATGTTACATAATGTTGCATAGTGTTAAAAAAGGCCACTTACCACGAATCTTTTGCCAATTCGTCTCCATGTCTCCAAACTTTCACTTTCGTTGTGTTTCCAGCTAATCTTTCACTTCCTTTTCCAAAGAATAACCAATCTTTCACTTTGTCTCCTATGTATATTCCAATCAATCCTTCACTTGTTCTCCAACAGCACAACAGTACAACAGGTAAGAGCAACTATTTTCACTTTTTTTCCATGGGTATCCAACAGCAGCCACAGTATGAATGAAACACATGTGCACATACAATGTGCTCTTATAGAGCCGCTGAATCACATCCTTGGGGGATCCTCAGATGGAGGACCCGGGGGAGATCCCCATGGTGTGATTGACAGATGATGGTAGTCCTCATATGGAGGACCCGGGGGTCCCCATGGTATGAATGACAGGTGATGGAAGTCCTCACATGGAGGACCCCGGGGGTCCCAATTGTATGATTGACAGATGATGGAGGACCTGGGGGTCCTCACATTGATTCCCCAATAATATGATAGACAGAAGGTGAAAGTGATGCCCGAGGGCGGGATCGATCCACCAACCTTCTGCCCACGGGTCCGCTTACGGGTCCTCTGCTCTACCAAGTGAGCCATTCAGGCCGGAAGGTTAATGATCGAGAAAATATTCCTCATATAGGGTTAGGGTCACATGACACATGATTGACAGGTCACGTGACTGATGATGATTCATAAGTCACGTGACTAATGACGTCATGATGATTGATGGGTGACTTAGGGTTATGCTGCTTAGGACTGCCTTAGAATGATGTCATGACGTCATAGCGTCATATTGACGTCATGATAACGTCATGATGACATCATTATAACGCCATGATGATGACGTCAAGATAACGTTATTATAACGCCATGATGGAGTCACTGACGCGGGCGCGCACTCTATCAATCACCATCTGGTCCAAAGCTGTCATGACAGTTTTGGTTCACCCTATGACGTCATTATGACGTCACTTCCCGGTCGTTTTCCTACTACTCATATGACGTCACTGTTTTACTATGCCCATGGGGGCTCTAAAACAATGACGTCACTGTCTGAGAAACCCCATAGGGGTTCTTAAACAATGACGTCACTGTTTTAAAAACCCCATTATATATGTGTTGAAACCCCCATTATATATGTGTTGAAACCCCCATTATTCAACTACTGTTAGCAACTAGTCCCCGTATTCACAGAGGTTAACTGCACAGTTAATTGATCCCGTTAACTGTTCCATTGACAACCAGGATCATCAGCTCAATTAACTGATTGCGTTAGCTGCTCTGTTGGCAAGAAGCACCCGTATGCACAGAAGTTAACTTTACTGTTAACTGATTCCCTTAACTGAGACCCGGTTTTCACAGGTTAACTGTCCCTTTTGACATCAGAACGTCCAAAAGTAAATTCATAAATTTAACTTGTTTCATAAGCTTCAAGTAGCTAGCTCGACCGATTCTCGCTTCTAGGCATACTGCACAGTTTACTTTTGTGAATACCGGATTTCAGTTCTGATTACTTAAGTAAATCCGCCTATAATCGGTACAGCTTTGGATAATCATAAAAAGAAATCAGAGCAGTAAACGCATACACATATTACTGTAAATGAAATCTTGTCGTTGCCTTATCTCCTATTATCTGGATGATCCGAGACTAAGTGCACATGAAATGCCATAAAAAACGACAGCAGAGAGTATTTTCTTAACGCAAGACAAGTAAAAAGGCTTGAGAAATTACAAAATTTATAGCAAATAATTAAAAAAAAACTTCTTGGTTATGGAGGTGGATAGCGGGAGGGGTGGGGGGTCGGGATATTGACAGAGGAATGGAATCGGGGGACTTGGGGGTCAGAAAGCAGGTCAAATCCCCAAAGGCTTGAGATTGACATGTCTAAACCTTGCGAATCTCTTTTGCGCAATTTTGCGCAAGAATAAATTCTACAAGGGTTAACAACTTTATAAGTGCTAACGTGAGCACCTTTTTTCGTTGATTAGCTTTGATCCCGCCTCTGAAGCATATAACACCTCTAATCAACCCCCCCCCCCAAAAAAAAAAAAAAAAAAACCTTGTAAAGCCACATAGCTACTGTGTACACGGAATTATTACAATTCTATAGATCAAAATATGACAAAAATGAAATCTGTACAGTCCACACAGTGTCACCGCTCAAAAAATCAGGCCTGACTTTTAAATTAAATGAATGGCACATATCCAAGTAACTTGTCATGTATGCGGTACATGACACATAAACATTAAGATATAAATCGTATAACATACCTAATAAGGCATGGGCTGGGGAGGGGAGGGTGGAGACGACAGCACGAAGATATTGCATACCAGTTCGCTTCGAATCTCCAAATTTTACCTCCCAGCCTTTTGCCATCCTTACACCCCCCACCCCCTTCCTAAAAAACAAAAAAAAAACAGAAAACAAAAAACAAAAACAAAAAAAACCAACAAACAAACCAAAATAAAAAAAAACTTCACCGTGAAGTTCACTTGACGACCAATAAATCCAAATAACTTGTTATAACTTGTCATGTTCACGGCATATGAAATCCAAACATTAAGATATTAATTGCACCATATACATAATTTAGAATAATAATGATATAATAATAATGTTGATAATAATATTAATATAAAATTTTTATGATATTATTATTATTATTATTCTAAGGAATGGTACAATAATAATAATAATAATAATATCTTTTTAATATAATAATAATAATAATAATAATAATAATAATAATAATAATAATAATAATAATAATAATAATAATAATAATAATAATAATAATAATAATAATAATAATAATAATAATAATAATAATAATAATAATAATTATAATAATAATAATAATAATAATTATAATAATAATAATAATTTAAAATTTTGATATCCAATTTTCAAAATGCTTATTCTCCCAAAATTTTGATCCTTTTTCCTTCACATTATATTGGAATGTTTTCTAGGTAAGTCTGTCTTGAAAACTTACTTATTTTGGTGATCCGCCAAAATTGGTCAAATAGGAAGGACATTTTCCTTTATTGATAGCCAATTTTCAAAATGTTTCTTCTCCCATAATTTCAATTGGATTCTTTTCTAATTTTGAAAGAATCTTTTCTGAAAAAATAGCGATCCGCCGAAAACTGGGCAAATGGTTGGGGTTGGGGCAATTAAAATTTTTATATTGCCAATTTAAAATTGCTTCTCCATCCAACAATTTTGATCATATCTTCTTTAAATTTTATAGAAGTGTTTTTAGGTCCGCCTCTTTGAAAAGTTGCGTTATTTGACGGTGCGCTAAAAAGGGGACATTATTAATGTACTGGTAGCCAATTTACAAAATGCGTTTTCTCGTACAATTTCGATAAGATTCCTTCCAACTTTTGTGTGAATGTTTTCTAGGCAGGTCCCTCTTAAAAATTTGCTTTTAGTAGCGATCCGCTAAAAATTAGCTAAATGAGGGCATTTTTTTTTTTACATTTTCGTCTTCAATTTTTAAAATGCTTCTTCTCCCACATTTTTGATTGAGTGCTTTTCAAATTTTATACGAGTGTTCTTTAGATAGTTTTTATTTGAAAAGCTATTATTTTGGCGATACGCCAAACATTTGAAAAAGGAGCATATAAACGTTTTGGTTGTCAATTTTTTTTTTTTGTCTTAAAAATATTTTTTTGATGATCTGCTGTAAAATTTGCCAATTGAGGGCATTTTTTATTTATTGAATACTTTGTGAATGAGATTTTGAGATCATTTGAGCTAAGAGCGAAGTCCAAACCCGGAAATGGGCCATTTTCTGAAAAATTGTCTGGAAAACAAGACAGAGCGGTTCTGAGCTCATCTTTGACCCTTTGGGCCTTAAAGACGTTACACAATAGGTATTTCGATGACTTTTACCTTCTCAATCAAGGTCAAAAGCCGGGAAAATGTCCATTATCTCGAAAACAATTAGAGATAAATAGAGCGAATTTGAAGCTTATGTTTTTACCCTTTGTGCCTTAAAGATATTAATTACATCAGTGGAACCACAGGGACCCTGTTCTCCGTATATTGCACTTACCATCGTGGATTATTCAAGTGGGATATGCCGCTATGTAGCTGAATTCGGTCTGGTTGCCGTTCGTCTTCACGTGTCGGCTAGTCCCCGACCTTACGTAAAAAAATCGTCTGCCTTAACATCGCGCAAGGAAAGTTGATAACGGTGGAGGAGGAGGCAGGGGGTGGCGAAGGCTATGACTCCAGAGCAAATCATAAGGGGCATCGGTCGGTGTTTGGCTGTGACATCACGCCTGCATGTAATAAAGGCAGTTCGCCTCGTTAAATCCTATCAAAATCCGTTGCCTATAGCAAGCTGATCATATGGTAGAACTTACTTATACATCGGCTATAACGACATCGGTTATAACGACATCGGTTATAACGACATCGGTTATAACGACATCAGTTATAGCGACATCGGTTATAACGTCATCGTTTATAACGACATCTGTTATAACGACATCGGTTATAACGTCATCGGTTATAACGACATCGGTTATAACGACATCAGTTATAACGACATCGGTTATGACGATGCCGCGCTTGTGACGACTCAGTTGTGTGATCGCTGTGGATATAGTTTTGAACTTTTCTGTATGCCAGTCTGTGTGTCCGTCGGTCCATCTCTCCGCCTGTCCGTCTGTCACGCTTCAGTCTCACGCGCCTACAGGCCACATTAATAGATGGATTCTTTTCAAATTTTGTACACGGCTTCTCTTGACCTTTTGCAGTGCAGTGACCAAGTATTTTCGCGATAAAAAATGACAAAATGGCGGATTTTTCAAAATCGTCGCTGTACTTTGCGTACCTATGGCAGCCTCACGCGCCTGTTGGTTAATGTATTGATTCGTTTAAATGTTAGACACTTCGTCTACCTATTCGTCCACTTTTAAATTTTGCGTAGTAAACACGCAGCAGCCTTATACACACCATATTGGCCACGAGGGATAGACGTACTCCTCAAGACGTAGTCAAGTTTTAACTGCGCCTGATGTAACGACACGCTGGATATAACAAGATGGTTTTTGGCTCCCAACCTTGTCGTTACAGTGTACAGTGTTCCGTAAATAATGCAAAGTGCGTTCTTTTTTTAAGTGACAAGATATCATTGGACAAAAGCCAAAATTAACAGAGAGCGTAAAATGGTGTTCTTTCGCCTTGTGGCCATTCAATATGGTGAAATGTTTGCACTGCGATCTGTTTCGAAAATTTAAAGTAGAACACATTCGAGGATAAGGGTCAAAATACGTGATTGCTGTGTGTGAAGTTTGGTCTTTTAAGACGGAATTAGGGCCACCTTCAATGGCAAATGTCACCCACACACCTTCTCCAACCCCCTCCCATTTGTCAAAGACTACACGAAAACTTAAAAAAATCATTGAGTACAGTCGTTAGTCTGCAATGACACTGAATGACTTTTTCAGCTCAAGAGTTGGATCAGGTAAAAGAGTTGTGAAAACGTAGTGATTTTTTATCACAATTGGTCAGTTTCTCCTTGGGCTTTTGTAATGTCTTCGCTTTGAAGGCTGGGCATACTGTCCACAGACACGAAAGCTAAAGAGATGGCTCAGGTAAAGGAGTTGTGAAAGGGGTAAAGTCTGAAATTACTAGGGGTTAAAAACCACCCACAATGCCTCAGTTAAAAAGCTGTTGTGCTCAGTCAGTCAATAGAAGATCCCAAGAGAGTGTTTCAGTCGCGTCAGAACTGATAAAAAGACCGGTCATTACAGCAAGCCAAACGTTTTTATTATTTCATTCTGAAGCAGATACACACAAGTCTTTAACCGTCTATAACCGAAGCAAAAAAATAAAATTGTTTTTTAAATCGATTCAATTAGCAAAATACACCGAGTGACAGTCGAGCCGAAGAACATTTTTTCAGAAAGCCTTTATTGTTGAAGTACACATGTATAGAATGCCGTTTTAATTTTTAATGCTAAGTTTCGATGTCAAAATATAATTTGTGGATATCAATAAATCAATGTAGATTTCATCAGTTTATATTTTGCTCTGAATAATTGTATATTAGGATTTATTTGGGAAATAAAAAATATTTTACAAGCTTATCAAATCTTAAGGAAGGTCCACATTTATATAAAATTCGACGAATCGTATACTAAAGTTTGAAAAATTGAATTAGTGACCTCAATAATAAAAACACAATTTTCAGAAAGTTCAAGAATTGCTTCTATTTTGTGCAGTAAAAAATAAACAGGAAGTTTCTGTATACAGGACCCAGTCATTAGTTCATTTATATATGTTTGCTGATGAAATATTAAAAATTAAACTTATGTTTTGACATCAAAAATTAAAAAGAAAGTGACTTATTGAGCTCGAAAGTTAAATTTTGCTATGAAATATTTCACACTGAACTTTTGATTTAAAATAAATTTTACACATAACTAAAATTAATTCTATCAGTAACTATTTTTATTTCTATAAATATTTATTGATATCTAGAATGATTTTTTCCAGACGACGAATGTACTTAGAGAGATCAAAATATATTACAGATAGCAAAAAAAGATATCACTTTTTACTTCAAAACTGATTCCTAAAAATAGTAAACCGGTTAAAAAATTGTCGGCGTGATTGGTTAATAAATTGGCTATTTCTGATCAGAATGAAGATTTCTTTCATAATTTCTCGAATGCTACCGCATTCGATGATACAAATGTCAGAAAATGTCGTTCCTTAAATTATTTCAAAATAATTAAAATTATTTCAGCGAAAACCAAAAGAAAAAGCATAAAAACCAAAGCAAACAAACAAACATTGCGGAACAAATTTACATTGATATATCCATTACATAACGCCACATTACTTTTTTCACATACCATTCCATTACATGTCGCCGTTCATTTTCCGACAAACGTTATTATTATATACAACATTATAACAAGCAACATACGTTTGTTCACTATCAAAATGTCTCAGATGTTGCGATTGGTAATTCGCCAATAACACACCACACGGAATCCGAAACTATAGAATCCGGACGCTGCGCGATAAGCGCACTCCATTTATTCAGATATCCAATATGCTTTTGGAGTTACACAGTAATTTGCTACATATACAGAACTTTATAAAAACATACTGTGGCATTCAGTTAAAACCACTACATTCACATTCAATAAATGAAAATATACAAAGTCGCAGAGAATTTACTTGGCCAAAGAACACTAAAATATTGATTTAGAAAAATGAACATCAGGAGCAGTATTCACAAAGGTTAACTGCACAGTTAACTAATTCCATTAACATTATTTGTAGATTTCATGAGTTTATACTTTGCACTCAGTAATTCTATTTTAGAATTTATTTTGGAAATCAATTTTACAAGCTCATAAAATCAAGCACACATTTATATAAAAGTTTAAAATCGTTCGTTAAAGTTTGAAGATGAAAAATTAAATTTTTAACCTAAATAATAACAACAAAATTTTGAGCTCAAGAACTGCTTCTTTGTTTTCTGCAGTAAAACTTAAAAGGAAGATTCTGTATTAAGGTTCCGATGATTATTTCACTCAAAAGTGTTAGCTCATGAATTTTAGATATTAGAAAATAGACTTATATTTTGATATCTAAGATTATTTTCTGATATAAAAATTATTTGCAAGTTTCAAAATATAAATTCAAAAGTTTCTTTCTGAAATAATACCCTCTAAAATAAATTCTTGATATCAGTAAAAAGAAGATAAATAACTGAGTTCGAAATTTAGATCTTGCTCTCAGATATTTCATTTTTGTTATCAAAAACTGAACTTTTGATCTAAAATCAATTTTACCTATTATTAAATAATTTATGTCTTATGTATATTTTTATCTCTATAGATATTTATTGATATCTAGAATGATTTTTTCAGATCAAGAATATATTTAGAGACATCAGAAATATAATTACAGATACCAAAAATAGTTTTTGATATAAAAAATGATTATTTGAAATCCAAAATTAATTTTTGATGGCAAAAAATTATTTTTTGAGATCAAAAATTAATTCTTGATGTCAATAATTGTCTAGTAAATGTGAAAATAATATTCCACACATTTGAGAAAAAAGTCCGAAATGAAAAAAAGATACTTTTTACTTCAAAAGTGATTCCTGAAAAAAGTATACCGGTCATAAACTTGCGTGTTGGGTTAATAAATTGGCTCTTTCGGATCAGAATCAAAATTTCTTTCACAATGTCTCTGAAAAGGACCTTATTTGCTGACACAAATATCAGTAAATATCGGCCCTTAAATTATTTCAAAATAATGAAAAATATTTCAGCTAAAAAGTTTAAAAAAACTTATCGGAATTCGAAACTATGGAGTCCGGACGCTGTGCGATAAGGGCACTCAACTTATCCAGTTATCTATATTACTTTTGCAGTTACACAGTTATTTGCTAAATATGCAAAACATTTAAAATACTGTGACGTTCAATGAAAACCACCGCATTCGCATTCAGTAAACAAAATATATAAAAGTCGCAGAGAATTTATGGGGCAAAAGAACACTGAAATATTGATTTCGAAGAATTGTCTTCAGGCGAAGTATTCACGAAAGTTAATTACACAGTTAACTTATTCGGTTAGCTGCCCTGTTAGCAACCAGTCCCCGTATTCACAGAAGCTAACTGCACAGTTAACTGATTCCGTTAAGTACTCCGTTGGCAACCAGTCCATTTTTTCTCAGAGGTTAACTGCACAGGTTAACTGTCCTTTTTGACACCAGAACATCCAAAAGTAAATTCATAAATCTAACTTGTTTCATAAACAAGCTTGAAATATATAGATCAACCGATTTTTTCTTCTAGGAGTACTGCGCAGCTAAGTTTTGTGAATATTGGATTTCAGTTCTGATTACTTAAGTAAATCCGCCCATAATCGGTACAGCTTTGGATAATCATAAAAAGAAATCAGAGCAGTAGACGCATACACATATTACTGTAAATGAAATCTTGTCGTTGCCTTATCTCCTATTATCTGGATGATTCGAGACTAAGTGCACATGAAATGCCATAAAAACGACAGCAGAGAGTATTTTCTTAACCCAAGACAAGTAAAAAGGCTTACAAAATTTATAGCAATTAATTTAAAAAAACTTCTTGGTTATGGAGGTCGATAGCGGTAGGGGGGTGGGGGGGGGAGATTGACAGAGGAATGGAATCGGGGGACTTGGGAGTCAGAAAGCAGGTCAAACCCCCAAAGGTTTAAGATTGACATGTCTAAACCTTGCGAATCTCTTTTGCGCAATTTTGCGAAAGAATAAATTCTACAAGGGGTAACAACTTTATAAGTGCTAACGTGAGCCACTTTTTTTCGTTGATTAGCTTTGATCCCGCCGCTGAAGCATATAACACCGCTAATCAAACCCCCCCCCCCCAAAAAAAAACAAAAAAAAAAAAACACACACACACACACATTGTAAAGCCACATAGCTACTGTGTACACGGAATTATTACAATTCTATAGATCAAAATATGACAAAAAGGAAATCTACACAGTCCACACAGTGTTACTCCTAAAAAAAACACGGCTGACTTTTCAAATAAATGAATGGCACGTATTCAAGTAACTTGTCATGTATGCCGCACATGACACATAAACATTAAGATATAAATCGCATAACATACATGGTGGGGGTGGGGGGAGGGGAGGGTGGAGACGACAGCACAAAGATATTGCATACCAGTTCGCTTCGAATCTCCAAATTTTACTTCCCAGCCTTTTGCCACCCATACCCCCTGCCCCTTCCTAAAAAAAAAACAAAAAAACATAAAAAAAACAACAACAAGAAAACACTTAATCATGAAGTTCACTTGACGACCAATAAATCCAAAAAACTTGTTATGTTTACGGTATATGAAATCCAAACATTAACATATTAATTGCACCATATACATATTTTAGAATAATAACGATATAATGATAATGTTGATAATAATAATAATATAAAATTTTTATGATATCATAATTATTATTATTCTAAGGAATGGTTCAATAATAATAATAATAATAATAATAATAATAATAATTATTATTATTATTATTATTATTATTGTAAAAAAGCTAGCCCTAACAGTGTGCATTTGACACGGTGCAAACGCAAATCAATTAAATAAAGCTTTGATATAGCTGGCTGAACAACGCTCAACAAGCCGAAAATAAACATTCTAACTTTACATAGCTACTATGCACTATATTATATATATTGTTGTATAAACTTCGATTTACATAGAACGTCGGCAATGGTATATAATAAAATAATGACAAAGATTTACATAAACTCTGTTCACTTTACACAATGAAATCCCGCTGCTCCATATTTCAAGGGATCAGACAAAATTAATGACAAAATTACCGCTATGCCGAATTTTCATTTGACAAGGGGCGGGTGGGGGGTTTGGGTAGCAGGGTGGGACAGGGGGTAGGGGCTGGGGGTGAATAATAAACGGATAGTGCATATGAGACATGAGCGTGGGGTTAGTAATGGTAATGGAGTCAAAGCCTTCCCCACGCTTTTCCTTGTCCAACCTACCTCCTCCCCCCACCAAAAAAAAAAAAAACAAAAAAAACTTGCACCCTTTACAATTCACTCTATGGCAAACACTTCCAAATAATTATATATATATATATATATATATATATATATATATATATATATATATATATATATATATATATATATATATATATATATATATGAATCCGATCTTGCGCAAAAATGACTTCTACAAGGGTTAACAACTTTAAAAGTGTTCTCGTGAGCCACTTCTTTTCTTTGATTAGCTTTGATTCCTCCGATGAATCAGCGTTGATACAACGGACCAAACACTGCTATGCAAACCAAACTCACACATTGTAAATCCACACCACCACTATATACCCGGAATTATTACAATTGTGTGGATCAAAACATGGCAAAAATTCACACAAATCTATACAGTCCAGACAGTGTTAACCCTTCAAAAGAAAAAAAAAGCACGCCTGACTTTTAACTTAAATGAATGACATACATCCAAATAGCTTGTTATGTATACGTTATATGACATATAAACATTTAAGATTTAAATCGCATAACACACATAGTATGGCAGGGGTGGGGGGGGGATTGAGGTAGGAGACAACAGCACAAACATATTGGATGTTAGTCCGCTTCGACTCTCCAAATTTTACCTCCCAACACCTTTCTTCAGACATACCCCTCTAAAAAAAACAAAAAAAAAACAAAAAAAAAAACTTAACCATAAATAACTTCTTATGTTCACGGTGCATGAAATCCAAACATTAATATATTAATTGCACCATGCATATTTAATAATAATAATAAACAACAACGCTTAGCAAGCCAAAATTACGCATTCTAAATTGACATAGCTACTATATACTATATTATGTGTATTATTATGCATACTTCTACATGCATAGAATGTCCACAATGGTATACAATAAAATAAGCACAAAGATTTACAGGAGCTCTGTTCCCTTTACACAATGAAATCTCTCTACTCCATATTTCAAGCGATCAGACAAAACTAAAAGACAAAGTTACTCCTATGTCGAGTTTTCATGGGGCAAGCGGTGGATGGCAGGGTGGGGGAGGGGGGAGTGGGAAGGGGAGGGGTGGTTAAAACAAAGGTAGTGGACATGGGACATGAGTCCCAGAAAACTAGTGGATACTGATAGTAATGTTAAGAGTTTCCTTGCACCTTTCTTTGTCCAGCCGAACCCCCCATCCCCCCCCCCCCAAAAAAAAAATAAAAAAAACACTGCACCCACTCTTTATAATTCAGTCTATGGCAAACACTTCCACATAGTTTGTTTATACACACACAACACACACATACACACACACACACACACACGCACACACAAACACATGCACACATAGACATCCGTCGGGTTTTATAATTAACGTCATTTCTGTCACTTTTCATGCACGTCGTAGCAAATAGCACCAGCCAGTCTGGGCTGGAATATTAACGTCACTGTCTTCATTGTGGATACACAGCAATGAGATAATCATGGGAATGATCAACCATTGCCTGTGTGACTTCCTTCACTATGGAGATCAAATGACGTCATGACGGAAACCACCATTCAGTGCGCATGCGTAGTGTATTGTTTTTCACATCATTCTGGTCACCATGGATACGCAGACAAGATTACATGACGACAGGCGCATGTGCAACAGATGCTTCTTTCACGAAACGTAAACATTTCAGGGACGCCAGGGCAGTCACAGTCACAGTCGACCCCCCCCCCCCCACCCTCCGCCCTTCCTCCGATTATGCCTGACAAATGTGTCGCATAAGAACTCGAGCCTGTTAAGTGCAGCCTGTTAAGTCATGAATAATCATTACATATTTGTCGTTATCGCAAATTATATGAACGCGGGGGTGGACAGATGGAATGTGTGTGTTGGAGGGGTGGGGGTGGTGGTGGCGGACTCTGGAGGTTCATTAACTGACTACACTTTTCCATTGTATAAAAGGCTGAAAAAAAGAAGCATCCGGGAAAGAAATGGAGACAGATAAAGAATCAGAGACACTTGTTATGTTTTTTTTTTTGAGGGGGATGAGGATGAGGATGCTCAAATGTGATCGTGTTTGGATTCGCTTTTGTTATACATCTGTATGAGATTGTTGTTTGTTAATTCATTCGTGGTAAGAACATTGTTACTCTTTGATGCATGAGCGCTCCATGCAGTACATACAGGCAGCCTGGTATATACACAGACCCGAAAACCAAGTCATCGTCGAGCGGCAGGGAAGGCACTGACCAGGCATGATCACGGCTTAGCACTTGTAGACGCATGTTTACCAAATCAGCTATCAGCACATTGTCTGTGTCATCGCTGTGGCACAAGCGTGGAGCATGTAACTCCCCAGGCTCCTCGTCACCCTCACGCCCCACAATCTGCACGACCTCCCCGTCACCAGACACCACATACACTTTATCTTCATTCTCACAGCATGCATATATGGCTTGACTTGTGACGAGCACTGTTACATGATGATCACCATCACACGGCAGCGGAATGACGCGGCGCCGCTGCCATGACTCACCCCGTGTGTACACTTCTATGCTAGCATGCTCATCCTGCCCCCGCACGGCGTACAGCTTATCCTCGTACGTTGTCACACTCCAATAGCAGCCTGACGCGATCTTGCTGATTGTCTCACCTGAACACACGAGTGACAAAGACACGTCAAGCTGCAAAATCAATATAGTTGAATTTTAACTTGAAAGAAAATCATGTTAGGTGAATAACGGGGTTTGTTAAGAATGGCATGGGGATCTATTCACACCTGAGAGCGTGAGATGGTAGAGACCGCGAAAGGCAGCAGCAACAAGTCCCGCGTTCTTCACTTCTGTCACCTGAAATACGCTACCCATTTCGCCTGCAGCAAAGCTGCCTATCTCCTCCAGCGCCTGGTTGTAGATGTACACAGTCTCGCCATAACAGCAGTACAAGTGGTCTCCTATCAGTGATAACACATGGAAGGAAAGTGACTCTTGCCTCACGCCTACACTCCTATGTCTGTACCATGTAAGCTCGTGCAGCCGGGAGAGACGCCCGTAAGGACACCATATCTACAACACACAAACAAAACGAAAGAAAAAAAGTCTACTTTAAAGGCATGAGTAAAACATCGCAGTAGTAAATAAAAGACGGTTTTGGATTAGGCAGGTTTGTTTGCTTGTTTGTTATTTTGTTTGTTTGTTTGTTTTTTTTTTTTTGTTGTTTTTGATGAAGTAAAATTTGACCGCCCTGCTTGTGTTTTAAAGGAATGTGTTTATACTTCTGGTGACCCCCCCCTACTTCGCTCGCACACCCCCTTCCCCCATCCCGTGTAAATTACACTGTTCGTCCATTACATCACCAAACACAACAAATAGAGGCTGTGTATCATTTCTCGTGAATGATTTTGCTGCTTATAATTACTCGTGAAACAAAAATCTTCACTTTGCTTTTATAATGAAATAATAAAATGAATAAATATATACATAAATAAATATATTAAGCCATTATTCGTGTTTTTATTTCCTATTTATGTTGCACCTTATGAAACTTGTATCATCAGCTTGCCTTGATTTATAACGAAATATCAGTTCGTAAATCAATTACTTTGCGAAACCAATATATATATATATATATATATATATATATATATATATATATATATATATATATATATATATATATATATAATATATATATATATATATATATATAATGTAGTATAAATGTAGTATAAATATACTTGAGATATAATAGAGATATACTACAAATGTACTAGTGATGTGCTAAATATATATTAGAGATGTAATAGAGATATACTGGTAAATAATAGACATATAATAGAAATAAACAGAGGCCTAATAGAGATATACTAGAGGTATAATAGCGATATAATAAACATGTAATAGAGACATAATATAGATACACTAAAGATATAGTAGAGATTTGTAAGAGAAATGCTAGAGTATAATAGATATATAATAGAAGAGAGATACGCTAGAGATATAATTTTTCTATTCAATCTCTCATATCTCTAGTATATCGCAATGTATTTCTCTATTTAATCCCTTGCTTATCTCTGAGATTTCTATTTTCTATTATATCTGTAATCTCCCTATTATATCTCCATAATATCTCTATTATAACTGTTATATATCTATGATGTCTATATAAGTTCAATATTATATCTCTGTTATATCTATAGTGTATCTCTATCATAACTATAGTATCTATTATTTCTCGTTCATATGTCTATTATATCTCTGTTATATTTCCATTATATCTATATTATGTCTCAATTATATTCATATTATCTCTCTGTTATATCAATTATATCAATTATATCTATTATATCTATGTTTTTTTATATCTCAATTATATATTAATTACATCTATATTATGTCCCTGCTATATCTCTATTATATCTATATTAAATCTACATTGTATCTATATTAGACCTCTGTTATATTTATATTCTAAATATTCTCTGTTCTATATGTATTATCTTTAATTGTATTTCTTATATGTATATAATGTCTATATTAAATGTGTATTATATGTCTATTATATCTATATCATATCCCTAGTATTTCTGTATTATATCTTTATCATCTCTCTGCTATATCTCTATTAAACCTGTATGATATCTATATTATATCTATATTTTATCTCTGTTATATCTATATTATCTCTGTTATATTTCTACTATATCTTTGTTATATCTTTATTATATTTCTCTTATATCTCTTTTATCTCTATAGTATATCTATATTACATTTGCATTGTATCTCATTTGTTTGTCTATAATATCTCTATATTATATCTATATTTTCTCTTTATTAAATCTGTGGTATATATCTCTATTATATTTGTATTATATTACTTGAATTATATTATTTCTATATTATGTCTAGGTCATATCTATATTATATCTATCATATCTGCATTATTTCTGAATTATATTTCTAAGTTTATGTTATATCTCTTTTATGCCTCTGTTGTATCTCTTTTCTCTGTACTATACCTCAACAATATATCCCTTATTTATGTTATATCTATTTCATATGTCTATTATATCTATTGTATCTATATTGTTATTATATATATATATATATATATATATATATATATATATATATATATATATATATATTATGTTTCAATTATATCTATATTATCTCTCTGTTATATCTCTTTTATATCTCAGTTATGTCTCAATTGCATTTATATTATCTCTCTGTTATATCTTTATTATATTTGTATTAAATCTATATTATATGTATATTAGAACTGTATCATATCTATTTTATCTCTCTGTTACACATGCATCATGTTTTAATTTTATCTCATATGTACATTTGTGGAATGGCATTTTAGCATTTAATGCTTATTTTTGATATAAAAATAAAACTAAAGATGTCAAGAAATCAATGTAGATCTGAGTAATTTATACATTGCTATTAATTATTTGAATTAATTGAATTTCACATGGCAAAAATTCATTTTTGAGATAAAAAACTTTAAAAATCTTAAGGGAGGAAGATATTTACATAAAATATAACGAATCGTCAATTACATTTTGGAGACGAAAATTTTGTAGACGAAAGAATTATTGAGATCAATAATAACAGCACAATTTTTAAACTCAAGAATTGCTTCTATTTTTGTACAGTAAAAAAGTTAAAGAAAGATTCTGTATGCAAGGTCCGATCATTATTTATTTACAGATGTATGTTTCTGAATTTTTTATTAAAAACAGAATGATATTTTAATATAAAAAATTTTTGGGATCAAAAATGCATTTGCAGATTTCAAAATACATATTAAATAAGTACTTTTTCTGAAATAATGATATCTAAAAAAATTCTTCATGTAAATAATAGAAAAATAAATTAGTGAGCTTAAAATTGATATTCTGCTCTCAAATATTTCATTTTTGCTATCGAGAATTGAATTTCTGATCTCAGAAAAATCATTAAATCATTTTTGATGTCAATAAATATTTGTTGATATCCCTAAATACTTATTGATATCAAAAATTTTGTTGAGATCAAGAATACATTTAAAGATATCAAAACATACAATTACAGATAGCAAAAATTAATTCTTGATATTCAAAAATATTAGTAACTCCCTAACAAATATGAAAGTGATATTCCATATATATTATGTCTGTATTAAATATGTATGATATGTATATTATGTTCATATTATGTCTCTGTTATAATTGTATTATATCTATGTAATATCTATATTTTATCTTTATATATCTGTTATATCTCCATTATATTTCTCTTATACATATTTTTACTGCATAATATATGTGTATTAAATTTGTATTGTGTCTTAAGTGTTTGTCCATTATATATCTACAATATACGTATATTTTCTCTTTAATATCTGTTGTATATCTCTGTTATATTTGGATTATATCTGCATTATTTCTATATTATATCTGCCTTAAATCTATATTATATCTATCATATCTGCATTATATCTGTATTATATCTTTAAGTTGATATTAAATATATCTTTTATACCTCTGTTGTATCTCAATTATGTCTCTGTTATATCTCTTTTCTATCTCTATTATATCTCTATTGGATCTTTATCATATCTCCATAATATCTTTATTATGTTTATAATGTATACCTTTTATATATTTGTATTATATATTTGTTACATATATATATATACATCTCTATTGTATCTCTAGTGTATATATTAAAGGAACGTTCATACTGGGCAAGTTCCTGCAGATTAAGTCCCTATCGGTCAAGTCCCTGCTGGACAACTCCCTACTTATAGATATGTTACAAATATTATAGATATGTTATAGAAAATTTATAGATATATCATGTTTCATTCATTGCAACAGATATGCTCCACGGGAAAAAAATGCGATTGATGGAATGTCTCTGAGCAGACATCGCACACTTTGTGAACAAACTGAAGCACACGGCCTGGAGATCTGACTTTTACGAACGGTTATATGGCTTAGTATCCTGTGGATATTCGAATAATTTTTCCTGCTTAGAAAAAAATCGTTTTTCATTACCGTGGGATTTTTCTCCTTCTTTATTCATTTTTTTCCGCTTTGGAGGTTTCTTATCAACTACTGTGGGACTGTTTGGCAGATGACATTGAAATTCTGTATACGTATGAAGGATGAAACTGAATTGAAATAAACTTCACCGCGATCCATCAGGTTAAGGTTAAACACCGCACTCTGTTGATGTGAATTGTTTCTGCATGTATGTGCCATAAGTCGTACAGTGGTGTGCAGTGAGAATGGTTTGGTTAATAACGGAGAAGGTTTAATTCAAAAACTATAAGTGAACGTGAACATGTAGTTTTCGAGGGATAGCTTCAATTGGTCAGTTATTCTGTAATAAGGGATCTCCGTAGGAGGATCATATTTTCACCATTAGAAACTGCGATAAATACTCTTTATATAATAATGATAAAACATTTGAAGCCTCACCGAAAATGTGAAAATATTTTCAACCAAAATATTCTCACTATATACAAGTTATGTTCCTATATTTAAATTTGTAGGTGAGGCAGTATATGTTGTTGGGCAGACACACAATTTCTTCCTGCTCAACCTTTCACGGATAATGGTCCATACCCTATGCCTTTTGTTCAAACATGGAAAAACTCGGCTTCGTTGGCATTGGCGAAAAACACCTGGCACCTGATGTGAATACTGGGGAAGTAATCTGGAGAAGAGCTAAAGAAACAGCTTAAAAAACCCGACAAGAGTTTTTTGAATAATTTTGATTCCTAGACCAAGGGGAGGTATATAATGTACGTTCTGCATGTGAATGTGTGTGTAGTGGATGTGAGAGTCTGTAGTTATCAAAACGTTGTGTGTAGTATATGTCAAGAACAAAAAGTCGGACCGACTTCAAACCTGATTTGTTTGTTCCTCCAGTAGGTTGAAGGTGTTTTTCACTTTAGACGCGTGTTGCTTAGTACGAAAGTTGTATGACGTGTATTGCTCAAAGTATTTTGTGTAATATATCTCAGCCGCTGAAAGCACAATCTTGATACGATTCTTCCTTCGTGTGTCCGAAATATTCTGTCAAATTTTGTCGAGAGTAGAGCAATTCAGAACGTCTTATGGCGTATGTAAACATTTCAAATAAGTTCTTGCGTGCCAAATGGCTCGAAGACGGAACGTTTTGTCAAGTTCAAAGTTTGCATGATTATTTTTCGGATCTGTCAGAGGACTGGATCAACTTGAGACACTTGTGGCGGAATAAGGAACTATGACGTCATAACGTAAAAATCTTCTGTGCCCAGTTTCTGTGTCGCTGAACATGTGAAAAGGCTCAAATTCAGTAGAATGGTTTGAGAATCAAATTTTCTCCCGATATATCACGTCATCACGTAAAATATGCATATAATGTCAACAATATCTTGTCTGCATGACATCATAACGGAAAATCGTATCGACTTCAACTTTTACAAGAATTTTGTTTTTTTTTCAGTCGGACGATTGATATCTTTTGATGCGTATAATAAAGTTAAGCAAAGTATATGACGTATATGATTTCTCAGCCGTTCAACATTTGAACAAGACGAAACGTTGTGGGAATGTTAAGTCGTAGCTCCGAAAGATTCTGACAAGTTTTTCTCGGAGTAGAGCGAACGAAAACAGCATATGAAGGTATTACGTAAACAGTTATTTGTTAGGCAAAGCCTCGACAAGCGTCTAGGTATTTCTTTGTAAAGTGGCACGAAGTTTGTTTAATGTATGCATATTTATGAACTAGGCTGAGGTTTTCCTGTTTCCCATAAGATTATCGAACGTTGCTGTTCTTTAGAATACTTGGAAACAGTGACAACGTGCCTTTATCCATGGCTAATCCTCACATTTCCTGCAATTAACCTTATTTCAGAATTACATAACACATGTCACTCAATCAGTGGTCAGTGTCAGTTGGAGAGCATTATGAGCATTCTGATCAGGCAGATGTTTGAAGAAACACTCAACACCCCCTCCTTCCTCTCATTCATACCACTTACGTTTTAGTCATATTCCTGTCAGATGTTTGGGACATGGAAAGGGATACGAATTCAGAAATAAAACCACTGGATTTCATGCTCATCAGATCTAACTATTATTCCTCCGCCAACTTGTTTTCATTTGGTTGCCAAGCTGCTCTATATAAGGGAGTGAATATGTTACGGTTAGCGGTTTTTGCAGTATCGGGAAATATTTGTCCCTTTTGATGTGGGTCACCTGATATCCTGTGTTATGACAAACAGTTCACCTCCCCTACCTCAAACCGAGGCGGGTAATTTGTTTTGTAGTTACGAAGAATGCCCTTTAAGTGTTTTCTAGTCTATACCCTAACTAAACATAGAGTACAGACCCTCACCGTAATTTTTGGGAAAGGGTTAGTGTTGTTGTATCTACATTAGATAGCCGAAGGAGGGTGGTGACGGGGGGCAGCAAAATCACCAATGAAGAAGGGAATTGGCGGACCTGATCCTGGAAGAAAAGTCATACAGCAAAACATGAATGTCCTGACCACCTTCCAGTTCCAGATAAACGAAGTATGTGCAGTAAAACTTTTGTAGTGACTATTTTGCAGACACATATAAATTAACATACAGTAAAACCTGTTTTAGTGACTACCTTCTTGTACCCTAAACCTTTCTGAAGTGAGCACCTTCCAGACCTAGATTAAATCCCTGTACTTGGATTTGTATAGAAAAAGAGGACAGAAACACCCACGAGTCAAGTTATGCACGCTTTCCTCTCTCCAAATGGAATAAAGGTGATTATCAACTTCTGCGCACATGATACACTTATTGAGATCCAATTCTGTAAGTTATATAACTTGTTCAAATAAAACTTTGTGAAAGGGCTTTGGGTGAAGCATTTTTTGTTTTTGTTTACAAATAAAGGCAAATAGAAAATGGTTTTTGGGAATTATGGTTTTAGTGAGTTTTTGTTTACAAAAAGAAACTAAATGGATTTCAGTTGAATGCGCGTGATATAAGCCTCTGCTCTTTTGTTTTGTGCGAGCTGGTTGCTGTTTGGAATGTACTCGTTGTAGCAGGAGGAATAAAATAGACCTTTTCTATGATTAACTTGCTTTATATTATATAATTTAAGAATAAATAAGAATTATATATTATAATATTTAAGAAGTTAACTTAAACTGTACCTGTGATGGGGTTTTGAAGTTACGATTAGTTATCCGAGCATCGAAATCGGGTTGCCCCTGTAAAAGCTCAAGATGTGCATAAGATTTCATGCTAGCCGCAATGTGGCTGGCAGTGTCACCTCTATTATCTTGAACATTGACTAAAATCTTCTCATGGGACAACAAGGCTGCGGTATTTTTTATTTTGTCGTACATGACCGACACATGAAGAGGTGTCCGGTGTTCATTGTCCTTTATATTTGCATCAACATTTGGTAAACCAAGTAGAAAGATTGTCAGTTTTGGGTCCTGTCGTTTACATGCCACATGCAGTGGCGTTTCTCCAGAAGAATCAGTGAAATTTATCATCTCTGGTTCAGTTTCAAGTAATAATTTGCATTTGTCGATTGGCTCAGTGTCACTGCCACACGCTCTGTGTAGACATGTCCGACCGCTTGAGTCTCTTATAAGCTTTGTGCCAACTTTCAATAGCGCTTTTAACATCTCTGCCGATCCCTTTTCACACATTTCTACAAACGTGACATTCATCTCATTCACTTCGTCTACGGTTTTTCCCTCTAAGTTTGATACAGAAGATTCATACTTAGGATGGGACTGAATGAGGCGTAAAATATCTTTGTATTCTTTCATGGATGCCTGATGTGCTGCCGTATTTCCTTTTTCATCAACGGAATTAATGTTGATTGTTTTACTGCGAAGGAGTATTTCCACACACTTTGAATTGTTTTGCTGAACAGCGACATGTAGAGCAGTAAATCCTGCGGTATTTTTTACATTTGGTTGGCAATTTGCATGATCAACTATCAAGCCAAGAATTTCAGGATGATTTTTAATGACAGCGATATGAAGAATACTTTCGCCTTCATTGTCCTTGATCGCGAGGTTGGTTTCTGGATGTGCAAGCAACACACCAACGTTGTCGATTTTTCCGGCGAAGATTGCAATGTGCATTGCGGTTTTCCCTTCAAGTGTGACAGTGTTAACATCACAATACTTTGACAGAAGCTCGAGCACATTTGGGTCACTGTTCTTTGCTGCCAGATGTATAGGGTAGAATTCAGCTTTGTTTTTAAGGAAAATTTGTTTAAGTTCGTGTGTAAATAATATTTGCATCTTAAGAAAGGCCTCAGTTTCACTTTGACATGCTTTGTGCATTGGAGTTTCGCCTTCGCTGTCTTTGATGCAAATTGCTCCTTCTCTCAAAAGATCTTGTACGCTATTGGCATCATCTTCTTTCGCAGCCCTAAAAAGTTCTAAATTAAGTGGATTTTCTTGATCAGCTGTTAATCCAGAGTTATTTGTGAGGTCAGCTCTGCAACCAAAGTCCTTTAATATTTTTACTATTTCAGCAAAACCATGAGCCGATGCATGGTGCATTGCGGTATCGCCGTTACAGTCTTGAATGTTTACGTCTATCTCGTGGCAAAGTAAAAGAATGTTAACAACCTTTATTCGTCCAAAATGAGAAGCTATGTGTAACGGGGAAAGAGATCTTTTTGATGGAGCATTGACGTCGGCACCGTTTTCTAACAGTATTTTGGCTATTGTATGGTCAATGCAAGCAGCTGCAACATGAAGTGGTGTACAGTAATTTTTATTACGAAGCAAGATCAGAGAACTATTTTCTTTAATAATTAGTTCAACTTTTTCTCTCTGTTCAGTCAGACTTCGGCACGCTTTGTGTAGAGCCGTATCAAGAATGCTATCCATCGAGTTGATATCTGCGCCACAGTTCAGTACCTCCTTTACAAATGCAGCAGTGGAATGCAGACTTGCCAAACACAAAACTGTTGTTTTTCGCTTGGATTCGTCTAGTATTTCTGTGTTGATGTCATTATTGACTAATAATTTGACCATTTGCATATTTCCAAGGCGTAGAGCAATTTGCATTATGGCAGGCTGCTGGGAAGCTAAAATGTGTTTGTCCATTCTATTGATAAGGAACTGGAGAAGTCTCACCTTCTCGTTGATTGCTGCTATGTGAATTGGAAGGTGTTTCACTCGATTTGGTACGTTTATTTGTGTTTTCGCAAAGACTACAAGGATTTCTGCCTTCTGCAGTTCCTCCTTGTTGCTGAGACAGACCTTATGCAAAGGTGTTTCTCCAAAAACATCTGAAATACAAATGGCACCATTGTTGAGCAATATTTGCACATCTGTAGCTGATCCATCTTTCGCTTTATCCAGAAGCTTCCAATTGATCGGATTTTCCTCATCAGCCGTAAATCCATCTTTATTTTTAAGTTCCTTGTTGCAGTTTGGATGTTGCTTTAGTTTTTGAATAATTTTTCTACGAGATTGACTTGACGCATAGTGCAATGCAGTATCGTCGTTTTCATCTTGAATATTTACATCTACGCCAGCATGAAGTAAGATGTCAACAGCGTTGTTCAGACCATAGTATGATGCAATTTGTAGCGGTGTTGTACCTTTTTCGGATACTGCATTGACATTGGCTCCCCTATCAAGCAATCGTTGGAGCACTGTGTGATCGCTGTTTAAAACAGCAATATGCAACGGAGTGATTCCCGTTTTGTTACTCCGATTTAGTAAATCTTTATTGTGACTAAGGAGTAGATCGACTTTTTCAGCGGCATCTATTAAACTTCTACATGCTTTATGAAGTGGTGTGTCATCAAAACCATCTGTTAAATTGGTACTTGCGCCATGGTCGAGGAGTTCCTTTGCAAAATAAATCCTTGAATATTGATTTGCGATGCACAGAAATGTTGTCTTATCTGACAAATAGTGTTTATGACAGCTTACCTGTCGAACATCTATGTTTTCATCAACGGATATGAAATTCGACCAGTTTTTTATGTCGGTAAATTCTCTGAATTTAGTTTGATCATTTTCTTCAAGTGCACGCGCGAATTCATTAACCGACATGTTTAGCTTTGTTCAACCTTCTTATATAGCAAATCAAATACAAATTTCTACCAGAGACGTGTATCAGGTCTGCAGTTTAAGCTTGATAGTGAACGACTTAACGACTTAATCCTGCTCCTTCTGTCTTGCATCATTCGGTAGTCGAAACTGAAATGGTAGAAAGTTTTGTGTTATAGCACAAAATGATTCAACATGAATATTAACATATAACTATTTAACATTTCATTTTTATTTATTACTCAAATCCTTTAAGCAATAGTACACTTGAAACACAGAAAACATAACGAAATACAAGAAATTACCCTAGTTCATCACCTGACATTTAACAATGTCATGACCTGACATAACATTATATGACATATAAAATGTCACATCCTTACATGACATGACAAGACATGAAATATAAAAATGCCATGACATGATACAGCAAAGCACATATAGCATTTTAAAATGTTAACAAGCTGTCAAAAAGAAGGACTATCGTTGTTTCATTATTGCTTTTGTGTCTCGAAATCGCGAAAAATAAGCTCTGTTTATTCTATTTGTATAATTATAACTGTTATGTAAGTTCCTTTAAAATAAAACACTCCAATCGAAGATGAGCAAACACATAACTTACCCAGATGCACCCGTCTGTTAATAATGTAACTTGTGAAGTAATAGAGATGTTGTCTTGAAAAGAAAGTTTTGCACACTTCGAGATGTTTGGAGTACTTGGCAAGCACTCTTCTACACTTGGTACGGGGTCCACAGGAGTAATTGTTTCGAGAAAGCACTCTTAATTTACTCATTTATTTAAAATTTAGTGTAGCACTCTAAATTTACTTATTTATTTAAAATTTAGTGTAATTATTGTTATTACTTATCGCATTATTATTATTACTATTATTATTATGATTTTCTTGTTATTATTGAATAAGTGACTGCAAGCGTATTATGTACGGAACCAATCTATCACAACACTTGGTTAAACTCCTTAATTCAGGTACGCCCCAGTGCAGTGCTATCCTCACAAAAGCGAGTGATGGGCCATTCGGGAAGGGACACTGCCGAAAACAGCACGATTGAAAAGTTTAGAAGTTTATATGAATATATTCAGATGTACGAGAAACACCACATGTCAACATTAACACCAGATCAGTTAAAAGGATACAAAGTACAGATGAACTAGTGCATGGATTTACGAAAATGGAGTTTGCATATGAGCAAAGCCGAGGCACTATGGTGATCAAAACATCAGCGTGGTAAAACGTTCGGATACTGCAAGATTTACATTTCACGAAAAAACATACAGAATAAAGAAAAAGTTGTGGGATTATTATAAACGGAAAACGTAGTGCTATGTAACATGCCTTTCCAGAAGGGAAAGTTTAGACTTTGGACCCTAAAGTATGAATTCGACTTCATGATGATAAGAAAGAAGTGGAACAGCAGCTTTAAGTTATCTACTGTAGAATCGGACCACATTAAATTTAAGTTAAAAATTAAGTTTATATTCATATAACAAGTCCTAAGCGACGAAAATTAAAAACGATTAGAAAAAACTGGGCGAAGTTACAGAAATGCAAGATAAATATACAGTTGCATTAAGAAAATAGAATGGACAATGCACAACAGTATCAGTGTACCAGAACTATTTTATGTCTAGGCATTACCATTGCATCCCAATATACCCATCCTATTTGGTGAACGGGACGTTAAACACCAAACAAACAAACAATTTGTTTTCGTAAACAAAAACAAATGTATCTCCCCGACATCACGACCCCTACTAATCCCCTACTGATCCGACTCCTCGCTTGCCCATTTTTAAGTTTACGAAGATTGAAAATGTTGAACTTGCCGCCTTGAACGAAAATGGAAAAAATCTGATCTTCAAAATATCGCGAAAAGTGCAAACTGGTTAATTTTCTATTGAATGAGGCTAAAGCTAAATGTTATTCTGAATCAGTTTCGAATTCGGAAAGTGGCAAAAAGAAATATCTCACAGTGTGACCAAACAAATTTTGAATTGGAATTCGGATCCTGTTCTCCCCGTTAATTCATATGATATTCCCAATGATTTTGTCAACTTTTTCATAGGCAAAGTTGTGAAAATTCGCCACGATATTCTTAACCTGCAATTACTGTTCGACTCTACGAACAGTCTTCGATTAGAATTGTCTACGGTTGATTCTCCGAATATTTTACAAACGTTGGACCCTGCTACACCTCAGAGACACATCAAAAAGTCGTCAAATGCCAGCTGCGACTTGGATCCAATGCCAACTTATTTAGTCAAACTTTGTTTAGATGTACTCAGATAACACAAATAGTTAACAGTTAACGCTGATGTTCCGGCTGAGTTAAAACAGGCTATAGTTACAAGCCTTTTAAAAATCAGACCTTGATCCAGAGGTTCTTAAAAACTATAGACCAATTTCAAATCTTTCATTTCTAAAATCATTGAAAAAACCGTTGCTGCGAGTTTAAATTAACGTCTCGAAAAATATAGGCTGTATCAACCTATACAGGCAGCTTACAGAAAATATCACTCCACTGAGACAGCCCTACTTAAAGATACATAGTGACCTATTGGTGGTAATGGATAGAAAGAAAGTGGCGGTGCTGGTACTATTGGACATGCTCAAATTGAATGCTGATAAAACTAAAGTCCTTCTGGTGGGATCTCCGTACACCTAAGGAAACAATCACAAATCTGTGTTACAGCTGGTAGTCAAACTGTTACATCATCTGATAATGTACGAAATTTGGGAGCGTTATTTGACAATAACATGGATATGAAAAAAGTTCATAGATAGTAAATGCCAGAGTATCGTTTTTTGCGGGCAATGGGTCATATTAGACGGTTCCTCAATAGAAATGCTACTGAAATCCTTATCAATGCATCCATAATATCTAGACTAGATTATTGCAATTCATTATTATATGGTCTTCCAAAGTCTCAGATTTATAAGCTTCAAAAACTTCAAAATGTGTGCACGATTGATAGCTCTAAAGTCTAAATATGGCCATGTCACGCTCTTGTTGATAGAGCTACACTGGCTACCCGTTGACCAAAGAATTATATTTAAAATTTTAGTTAATGTCTATCATGACCTCAAGGGCACTGCCCCTACTTACATTTCTGATATGGTTGTTAAACATGAACCTAAACGTACTCTAAGATCGTGTTCCCAATTTTCACTCAAGAAACCTAGCACACACACACACCAAATATGGAATCAACTACCACTTGAGATTTAAAAAAGTTCGTCTTTAACTATTTATAAAAAGTCGCTTAAAACTTTTTTCTCTCTTGGCAAGCCTATTATAATTAGTGTTTTCGCTCAATTATCTATTTATATTTTTAATTATATTGAACAGTATTATGCATTTGTATTCAGTATTGTTATTTTAAATCTTTTATTTCTATTCAATATTGTTTTTATAATTTTCCTGTTTAGCCCCTCGAGCTACTGCTGAGAAGGGGCTTTAGAAATGTAGCAGTTAATAATAATAGTTGCTGTAACTTCTGCATTAGTTAACAACGGTACTGCCTGCCACTGCCCTTTCCTTACTCGTCAAACCCTGCTGGCTCACCCACTCTGCATCGGTACCTCCATCCCCGCTCATCAATCTGAGTGTCAGCAACCATTTTCCCCAAAAGTCATAGCAAAAGCGGTTGAAGTGCAAGTTCGTAATCGCTTTGCTAAGTTTGAGTTAAATATAATAGCAATAGTCCAATCACGGTGTAATCCCTTCAATTTTGAAACTGATCAAATTTGTCATTAGAGAGTTACGTACTAACTATGTCAAGTTTTGTCAACAGGTTTTGATGTCACTTATTGTACAATATAAGCGAAATATGACATAAACTGTCGGACTTAAGCAAGGCATTATCCAACCTACTTTGAAATTGATCGGACGTTTCGTCCTGCAATTACAGTAATGGTGACGCAACGCGTCGCTTAACGTGAGTAAAAACAAATACAATTGGAGGACCAAGTCAGAGTATAACCTCACACCAGTTGGATATGATTCCACTGGTCGTTCGATAATTATCGTGTTCAATAAGCGTGAAATACAAAAGCAATCGGATTACCGTTCCAAGATATGATCGCTTTAAATTTGAATCTGATCCAACTTGTCAGTCGATAATTAACCTCTTAGCAATGTCTATTGTCTAAAATATGCTGCGCTATATAGGTCACCTACAGCAAAAAAAGTGTTAAACCTATAGAAGGCATATTTAAGTCCGACGACACTTTTTAACTTCTTTACATCCTATAACATCACGCTTGTTTCTAATGTATTTCAGATATAACAGCAACCGGCTGGCTAATCCAAGGCAGCTTTTAAAGCAAAAAAAATCGATATAGTGTCAAGGATCCTAAATTTATCAAAGCAAGTTACTGAGTGGCAAAGGAAATCGTGCTTATAGTTCGATCTGCAAAACACAAGCAATAGATAAATGATAAAGGAATACAAACACAAGAAAAAATTATCGAAGCAGCCAACATTTTTATCAAAGTTCAAATACATGCAATAGAGTGAGTGCCGCAAAATTCAGAGAGATTAAAAAATGACAATATAGAATAACTAATGCAAGCTCAGTTGCAATCTAATAAAACGCATCAACTGAAAGAGTATCATCAGAAGCCGGAAGAGGTACAGAAATGGAACCAACAGTCCGATGAATTGTTCGGAAGTTTATCGCAGATTGATAATACTGACGAAGACTTAACCACAGTTTCTTGAGGGTCTGAATAATGAAGATGGTCTTTTCACCTTAGAGCTTAGAATATACTACCTGATGTACTGAAAAGCTATGAGTGTGACTTAAGCATTCTATATTTGTGCAATGAGGCTCTCTTCCATTGCAAGAAACGAGAACATTGGTCTGATATGAATATTGTAGCGATTCCAAAGTCTGATTGCCTTTAAACTTCAGAGGTATATGTTTGTGCACTGTACATGCCAAAACACAGCAGAGTGATCTTGAATCTAACCTCATACTGGACCAAAACATGGAAAACTGTACCCAAGTAAGATCCTAGCACTTCGTATTTGGCACTTTTAACCAAAGAAAATTGATCAAAATATTTAGAACAAATGGAATTCCCGATAGACTGGTCATATCAATAGATGTGAAATACGAAGGTACAAAGGCTAGATTTCTGTCATCAGATGCACAAACAGAGCTCTTTGAAATACTTTGCTGGTGTTTTGTAAGGTAATTCCGTAGCTAGTGGATAGTCCCAAAGAAAAACTGGATATCAGAATGAAAACAAAATCCGTGCAGAAGAAAAGTACCTACTGTTTTGACAGATCTAGACGTCGCTGATGATATCGCATTCATCAGTGAGCAAAAAGTGCAAGCTCATAAAACGTTTCCGCATCCCGATTGGAATGAAAACTAAGTCGGCATTTAACCAGTCTCAAGAATTGCTCATCAAAGTAGGTGATGGCTCAACACTGGACGTTGTTGAAGAATTTATATATCTTTAATCCTTTTTCAGTAGTTAAGTTGTGGATTCCAAACAGAGAATTCCACATATATATGTGGTGTGTAATAAACTGCAAAGATTTGGCGGTCGTCATTATCCAGACATATAACCTTAGAATGTTTGGCACTACGGCAGAATCTGCCCTACTTTACGAATATGACAGGTGGGCTTAATCACCGCAGCTTAATTAGTTGTTACTTACGCAAAACTCTTGGAAAATGTGACAGACAATATAACTGAAATATACAGCTTTGTTTTACTGCAAATGTCAGTGTGCAAATTAATTAAGTGCATTACTTAACAATTAACGCAAAATGATAGATTTTTATGTTCATATGGGGTTAATCTTTATCTACAAAAAGGAATGACATGAAGTTGATTCATGAGCTATCATACTTTTGTCTTTTCCCATTTGTATCCGTTTCTGTTGCTTCTCATAAAGATGTTAAAATTATTTCGACATTCGAAATTACTGATTTCTACAGTTTTGTTTCTGTACTATTCTTGCATTATCGCTTAGGCTCCGAAACAATTGCTAAAGTATTGCACATTACCAAAGTTGTGCCGCTTTAACAACGGTTGTCATTGTTGAGGTAATCAACGTAGGGCTTCGGTTATTTAGGCGTTGGGAGAACCACGTTTATAGACCTTTCAGTATTTTTGCTACAGTGAGCGGGGACATACCTGAGCCCTCATGAATCTTGCTCATTTTACGTAGTCATTTAGCTTATTTTATGAAAAAGCTGAAAATTTACATTTCCAGTAGCGCTAAAATGAGAACTTTTTTGGGATTTGAATCGTAACTTTCTTATGACATTGATTTCTCAATGCCGATATAACGTTGAATTGGCGAGGCCCATTTAACAGTCTACATAAAGTTGGATTTCAATAGCAGAAAAATAACTTCTAATCAACATTATTTGACCATCGTCTATTCGACTGCATAAAAAATTGTGCGTTTATTGGGCGTTTATCTGTAGTCGTTACCATAGCAAACAGATTTAATGTTGCGCTTTTGTCAGGTGAAGATTTAATATTTCGTTGATCGGTAACGAAATCGAATTTTTTATCGGATTTTGTGCTATTTATCAACTGAGTAAAAATTTCGGCATCTGAAGGATATATGCAATCCGACAGGTTTAAGAATGTGATGTAAAGAGATATTTTTATTGAATAATTTTTTGTAAAACGACATGGGCGACAATTCAGGACCTGAATGGATAAGAGTGGCAAATGTTTAATGATTTCCATTTCTGTAGTATCAAAAAGGCTTGTTTTCATTTAAATAGGTCGAAAAAAACAGCAACAGAGAGAAAATCTCAAGCTTATGTGAAGTAAAAAGTTATATTAAATAGTCATTGTAGTCTAATATTTATCAAAACAGTACTTATCAATGTTTCCAATTTATTACATCTGAAGTTGCAACAATAGCATCTAAATCCTCGGCCATAATACTTAATTAACAAGATATCCCATGCAGCATCCTATCTTGAGTGTTTCTTTCTATAAAATATATAGAGTGGAATATGTAAAATGTAGTAAAGTATAATAGCAGTCTTCTTAGAATGTGATCAATGGATTGTCATTAGCTTGACGTCACAGATTGGGATCATAATTAGAAATGTTTCTAGGTAAATTTCTGAGCGACAGCGCTCACTCCAGTTCTATCTCATACTCAAATCCGAGGCTTACATTTTGCGAAGGTCATCTTGCTAAGCGCCATTATTCAACCTTAACGATTTGTTATTGATAATTTCGCTATTTATCTTAGCATTTGGTGGTGTGACAGACATATCTTCCTATACGTAAGTTTGCTGCATTCTTATTAGTAAAAGTCAGCTGTTCGTGGAGAGGAAGCTTTTTCAGTTTTTGAGCATTGTTAAATAACGTCTTACTTATAATATGGGTTTTGCTCCGATTTAATTTAATCATTTTTTTCAATTTTCAATCAGTACAGCCCCGTCTCTACTGCATTTGGGTTTATTTTGCCGATTCAAAGGTCAACAATCAATCCCGCTACATTGCACAAAATGTACTATTTATTAAAGAGAGAATGAATGCGGCAAGCTTTCTTCAACGAAAATGGCTTCAAAGTTCAAGATTTGCTTTATGTGATACTATATTTTTGCTGCAGTTTTTTTTTTTGAAAAAAAATCCTAAAATATGCATGCCTGTTATTACCCTCTTTTCGATGAAGGTGTCATATGATCAACTGATCCCGTTTTTTTTAATATTTTGCTAATTTCTTCTCGATTTTGCGTTTTTTGGCAATCATGAAAAATCTTCTAAGGTCTTTTTCTATATCATATATAACTGCGTTTAGTATGAGAGAGATTACAAGACTAATACAAGAAAAGCTGACTGACTTAAGCAGCTATAAAAGAAAATGTTTCACTTTCTGTAGAAACCACAATGCAAAAATTTATCAAATATATCTTTTCTTGACAAGGAATATAAATAGGCTCGCTTATAAGTGATTGTGCTAGATGACTTTTATACACCTATGCTTTGAGGTACAACAGGAATGCACATGCAAATTTTGGCGTCTCAGAAAAAAAATCCTGTTTCTAGAGAAAAATTGTGAGGCAAGGAGTATTATGAAAACAGGCTAGGAAATTTGTAAAAATCGCTTTTTTGTGTGATTTGAATGTGTCGCAAGCAAAAATTGTTCAAAAGTATCAAAGAAGAGTTTTGACATTGGCTCGCACAGTTTAAAAACAACCGCCAAAATGTAATGTTTCTAGAGAGATTCATTTATGAAATATTCATGCAAATTTAGAAGAGATCTGCTCAAACAAAGAAGGATTTTGCATGAATAATTGCAGACACCCATAAGTTGCACTTGACGTCTTTAGGGTTAATTAGGCTTTTCTTACTTCTTTTGTTGAATAAATTTTAATGATTTACACGCTTTTCAATAAAGACCACCCCTTATAGAATTCCTATTAAACGATCATACGCCTGATATCATGCTTTAGATCGACCATTATATCTTATTTATTAAACTCGGAAAACTAAACGAACTGCGCAAATTAGTTTTGCTAACTGCAGTTTCAAGCGACAAGAATAATTAACTTCAAATTTGAGTTTTTCCTGGTAAAACAGACAAATAAATCCAGATAAATAAAGTTGATTGCCAAACACCACAAAAATGCATGAAAATTACCAAAAAAACTCAAAATCGAAAAATGAAGTTAGTCTGAAACGATACCATATGTTTATAAGCTCAAGAGTTGGTTCAAGTAAAAATATTGCGATAGGAAAAGTTTTTGGTAAAATTTGAGTTTTCTCTTTCGACCTTTCCTGATGCCTTCGCTTTATCGCTGAGTACACTATCCATGACAGTCTTATTTAACTGAGAAAATCATTCAGGTAAAGGAGTTGTGAAAGGGATAGTGTTTGAAATTCGTTGTCGCAATGTCTTATTACTACGACTCTTATTACTACGATCGCTTGATTTGGTGTGTCATATATTATAATCACTTACTGTTTTAAAAATAAGACATTTGAAAAAATTAATTTAAAAAAATGAAAAAAAAACTAATATATTCTCGATATGTTATCAAGTCGTGAATTATTGACGTTTTTAAACGTTATAATAGCATCGTCTCTTGGCATAGAATAACATGCCATTATATATAACATGGTTATGGCATGACATCACGCGATTTATAACACTATTTTCGAACAGCAGCTGTAAATACGAACTGAACTGTTGCAATGTGTTATTTTATTTGCAAACTATATTACGCATTATTTTGAGGGTCAAATCAATAAATCAAGGATAAGAATTATTTTTTTTCTTATCACAGAAAAGCCTTAAATATGTATTCTTATACCCATTTAAAGATTGCAAAAGAATTAAGCTCTTTGATATATAACTACAAAATTTAACATAGACTTAAAAATTTATACAAAGGAATTTTAAAGAGACCATAAAATAAATTATTATGTAAATCTCAATTTCATGAAAAAAAAAACGGATTGCATATTCATTTTCGAAAAAGAAGTCATTGTAGCATGTTTAAATTCATGACAGCTTGCTAAGTCTTACAAGCAGAAAAATGGGCGAAATCTGTGAAGGTGGTGCGGGGATAAACTTTCTGGGTGAGGTGTACAAATGAAACGATCACTGTCTTTTGTAATTTTAATTCAACAGGCCGAGACTTCGACTGAACTCTAACAAAGCGAGTGACTCTTACCGTAATACTAGTGTTGTTTTCATTCAATCACAAGGAGCAGTCCAGGAACACATAAAATTCTTGATTTTCCAAATTCGAACTTAGCACAATAGTTTGAACTCGTCCTTGCAATATTTTGGTATTGGTCACTTTTAAGCCAATAAATTTTGGTTACTTTGATCATTTTGGTTTCCTGTTTCTTTCTTACTGATGATACCATTTCATGAAGTGTTATTTTGTTATATATATCCAAATATATACTGAATAAAGATTTAGCACTGTGAACTATATTTCAGTGTTCTAAATCATTCAAACTGTTTAACAATACGGTGACTTAATGCACACCTGTTTATTTTTCATAACCATTTAATGTTTGTTTTGAATTAAACACTGAATAGTTCTTCTTTGTTAATTTATCAATTCATTTCCATATCCTTGCTGTCAAATTTCAGTGTATCTTCACAGTGTCGCGAAAATATACGATGCTTATCTTATGTTTTGGCGTGTTAGAATCAATTGCAGTGACGATGTACGTTCAATAAGCTTCCACTTGTGTCCTGGTTTCAATGCGGTTTATAATATGCTTGTGTTACTTGAGTGTGTTATTGACATAGCGAGCACTAGAATAGCTTCGGCTTTCTATGTTATTTCAAGCACGCAAATAACGACACAATTTTTTATGAAAAGGTGACACCATGTCTTCCCAAGCCCGGAGTCTTTATTCTTATCGTAGTGAGCATTATTTACCTAAATCGATGCCACATGATATTGGCAAATTTTGAAATATACTAAGTAAAGACAGACAAACGCTGAGGGCGAATTTAGCAATTGTACTGCATACGGTTATCAATAACCAACAGAGCACTTGATCCAGCCTTCTGGAAACCAGTGTTACTTAAAATATTTTTGAATTTTGAAAATCATTACACTTTGCGCCGATACGCTAAAGCGTTATTAGAAAGCTACAGAAATACTTATGTTTGTTTGAGATCAGCTAAGGGCTTACAGTTTAGTCGAAAAGTGTTAAACTTTTTTTTAAAGTTCTTGCTGAAGTAGCGTAACAGGGATGCAGCTAGAATATAAAACTGTTGCTTAGATCTAAATCTAAACCTTTCATATTTCATCATCCAGGTTTTGTATTCGCAACATTCTGGGTATATGCAAACATGGAAGAACTCAAACACGAAAAAATTATAACTTTGGAATCTAACCAACTGCCTTATGGCTGATATTTCACATAGCCTAACGCGCTCGATCTGAATAATATTCCACATACACATGTCAATCGCAATGTATTTGTACAAAAAAGTAATTTTTCAGATAAGCGTTTAAAACAAATAAAAAATAATTGGCAAGAGAAATAATAGCGTTAAAACCCTGGTCGAAGGAAAGTTCCCATTGAATGAACTACTGAAGTCTAAATACCGAACACATGTTACCTTGATTGTTTCTCTTCCCAGCACAACAATGCACCCTGTAAATACAGCATTCGGCTCTCTCAGGAACCTATAAAATGACATTATAAGTTATCGTCATGGTCACTGTACATTTCGAGCAAGTGTTAGACTAGAACAACAATTGTAAATCTAGATACTGTCATTAACGCCCGTTCAATCAAACACAACTGCATTCACAGATATCTTTCTGTCCATTTCTATGGCACTTATTTAACACAGTAAAAAATGTATCGATAATAACCCTGAAGGAGTGAGTTTTCAATTTCTTTTAAAGCACGAAAAAGTTGGCGATGCTCTGATATCTAGTGGTATCTTGCTCCATAACGACGGTGCAGCGTAACTGAAGGACTGCTTGCAATATTTCGGTTTTATCTTAGACACAACTAGATTTCATGTCTTAGCAGAGCGTAGACCACGAAGTGGACGTGTTCGTACGAAAGGCCGGGTAGGTTGTCTGGACCCTCTCTATACAGAGATTTGTATGTTGACGATAGCACTTTAAACTAAATACGCTTGCGTAGAGACCGTAACACTGAGATATGTGTCATATTTCGAGGTATTTGTGACTGGAATTCATCAGCATTTGTAAACTATCTAAGATTGATAAGCACAATACTGTAGTAATCAATTGTGCTGATAGTGAGTGCCTGTACTGCGAATTTTGAGGCCTCAAGAGTGAGACAGGAACGGAATTTCCGAATTCAGTTGAGGTAGTAAAATCCAGTTTCGCCGAATGTGGTTGATACGATCAACCATGCACAAGGTATTATCCATCATTACTTCCAGGTTACGTACCACCCGAGAGCCTTGAATCACTTGGCCTTCCATATTGATACTATCCACACAAATGCAACCTTGCATTCCAGCACTGGCTATTACCATAAACTCTGTTTTGTCTTGATTTAACTGTAATTTGTTGCGAATCATCTACGTTGCAACAGAGGTGATGCTTGCTTCAATATGCTTTACACTGGTAATATGATCAGACGATGACCTGGGGTTTACTCGTTTCCATAGTTAGGAATCATCAACGAAAAAAATGAAACAACACAATTAGCACTCGGATGAGAGTTCCAATAAGAATTTCATGTACACGGTACTCGCGAGTCTCGATAATGGACCTTGAGGCACAGAACAGGTACACTCGGCCAGTGCCTCGTCGGAGTAGTGGACTTGCACGTTTACTGTTACAGTCCTACTTTCAAGGTAAGATTCGAACCACTGCAGTGTAGCGATATTCACTCTGATGGTATCTTTGAACCTACGACAAATGATACGATGATCTACAGTATTATTAAAAACACAGCCTCACTGTTATCAGAATGGTTCAGTGTGTTATCAAATACCCTGCCCAGGACATTTTTAGGGCTATGGTAGGCTCTGTATGCAGACTGTAGCGATTCATTTTATCCTAACACACGCATACAGTCGGTGAGTTGAATACAAACAGCTTGTTCGATTAATGTGGAAACAAAAGGTAAGTGCGACACCGGTCTTACATCATCAGTAAAACGTTTTACATCATCAGCAAAACGGAATGTAGTTGAGATGAATACGTGATTTTATCCTAAACTGAATTATTATCACATTCAAGGTCGAGTCAGTTTCATTTGTAAATTTTCCTCTGACTTTATCTGATTTTCTCTAGAAATGTGCCATGAAGTTATCAGAGATTTCTGCAAAATGATTTTACATTCAGGAAGAGGATTTGAACGGTGCATTATGTTGTTAATAGACATAAAGGTTTAGTTGATCACCAGCGTAGTGAGAGAACTTCTTCAGAAAATATGTTTGCTTTTCTTGCCTCGGGATATGTTGGGTTGTAAATTTTTATTGTTTTTCAAAAGAATGATGCTTTCTATATGCAGATCATACTGCTTACACCGTTGTAGTTCTGTTCGCATCCTCGAACTGTGCCATGGTTTTCTTTTTGGCTTCATGTTTATCAAAAATTACAGGGAGCTGGCTTTCATTTCATTTCATTTCGTTGACTAGAGTACTAAGATGTTGTTATAGTTCTGTAACATGTTACTTTGGAAAATCGAGCACGGTTGTGATAATTGTGGTTCTCAGTAAGTGTAAATATTTGCGATATTCAATAAAATGAACATAAACATATGATGCTTTAAACAATACTTATCTATAATACATAATAACAATACAAATCATAATTATAATACATACTGCTTGATATATGATATATGGTATACAGGTAAATTAACAATGAGCCGGAGACCTAAGTTTCCTCTGTTTTTATTTGTGAAGAATGCTGAAACTGCTTTCAAAAACATCAAAAAGCAAGACATATATTTAATATTTTTGTTGATACACTTTGAAGATGAAATTAATAACAGCATTACAAAGTTTAGTCAAATAAATCTAGTGTTCTTCATCTATTTCACTCTGTTCCACCTCACTGCCCATATCACTTTTTTCGTCACTGCTGTCATCTTCCTACTTATCTAGAAGCTCTTCAAAGAATGCATTGTATTCTTCTTATAACCGCCTTTAGTGCCTTAGAATAATCATCATGTTTTTCATCGACAAAGTAATTAAAGTCTTAAGAAATATTTTGATAATGTTCGCTTTGTTCTAGAAGCTGGACATATTTGAATAGCTTCATAAACAGTTGCTTAAGTCGACGCATATAAAAGGGTCGAAGGTCATTATTTCTCTTTCATTCGCATCTTCAAATTCTTATTTTTTATATTCTAAAACTTTTTCTTGAAATTTGCATGATCATCATCATATAGTTCTTGAACCATACCATGCCAAACAGAGTCTATTTCTGACATACCGTTAGAACTGCTGCCACCGTCACCCTTTACTCACTGCTTCATATGCGTTGATAAAGCTTCTTTGCTCTTGTACAACGCACTTCATTCTATACAAGCATGTACATTAATTTCAGCCATAATAACTCTTTGACGTTTAATAGAAGACTCATCTAAAGTTTCCGTGAAAGGTGTTTTATAGGGTTTTACATATCTGTCTCCATTCTCAATGCACTTCTACAGTGTGTGCTTGCTTTAAATGCCTTTTTTTGGCATATTTTACTTTGTAGCAAATCGTAAGATTTCGAAGAAATGTCGCATTCATACATCCTTTCGAGTCCACATCAACTTTTCAAATGATAAAAAAAGTTTTTGGATGTAAATATATGATGACAACAAAACGACGATGGCAACAGCAACAATGGCAGCAACAACAACAACAATTGCAACAACAACAACAACAATAATAATAATAATGGCAACAACAACAATAGCAACACAATAGCAACAATAGCAACAATGGCAACAACAACAGCTACAACAACAACAACAATGGCAAAGCAACAACCACAACAACAACGGCAACAACTATAACAACAACAATGCCAACAACAATGGTAACAACAGCAACAACAGCAAAAGCAACAGCAATGACGATGGCATGCCCTCTCCAATCCTACATGATGAATATATTCTTAAGGCTGAAGAGGTCTCAACTAAGGCCATTTTAGAGATAATTTAAGTTTCTTTTCAGTCATGCAACAACCTGCACACCACAGGAGAAATAGGCATATATAAACGTCTGTGCAGCGGCAATGGCAATTATTAAACTTCTTTGTTCCTGTTGTAAAAATTTCCTAACAACCAGACTGTTGATAAATTTCTACAACCTAAAATAAGCAGACAAGAGAAGCACCTCTGTTAAAAAACGAAGCTGTTCATATATATATTGCATATTATAACTGTATTCATTTGATTCAGGTCTAGTTAATTAATCTGTCATGGGATGGGAAATGATATGTCTACGCATGAATAAAAAAAAATTCCACGAGGGGAGGCGGGTAGCCCATTGTATCCTTTATGCTTGGCCCAGTTCTCTCGTCCTATGAATTTTTCCACGAGGAGGGGAGGTGGCCCTGTCCTCTCCTATTCCTACTAACGCCGATTATTCAACATTTGTTCTGCCTGAGGACGTAAAATATGCATATCATGAGTTACCAGCGAGTAGGGTGGGAGAGAGATTGGGGGGGTCTTATACGCAAGCCTGACCACGGAACATCTATCCAACGTTGTTCGAATGTTTACTGGGCAGTGTCGACTGCTGTACATTATTTGGTACGATGAAAATCCCAAATACCCTCACCCCCCCCCCTTTGTGGGAACCGAGTGGTACAGAATGAAAATTACCTTTCTCCCATCCCTTTGTTTAACGAAATTGGTACTCCAGCTGAACGGGTCCTGACTCGCGAGGGCCGAATTACCCCATTTTTAAGGTGTGGGACCGGTGGTTGGTGAAGGCGGGGCGGCAGAAGATGAAGGTGTAGGGGCGGTGGTAGTTGAGGGTTGGCCGCAGTGACCGATGGGTGAGGATGTTGGGGCGGTGGTGTGTGAGTGGGGAGGCGGTGGTGCGTGAGGATGTGGGGTGATAGTGAGTGAGGGTAGAGGCAATGGTGGGTGAGAGTATGGGTGAGCTGAACGCGTCCGGCCTCGCAAGGGTCCGATTACCCTCTTTTGAGGGTGTGGTGGGGCGGTGGTGGGTAAGGGTTGTGGGTGGTGGGTGAGGGTGGGGTGTGGTAGGGGTGAAGGTATGGGGGTGGTGATAGGTGAGGGTGGGGTCGGAGGCGGGAGATGCTGTGAGGGCGGTGGTGGAAGAGAATTTGGAATAGCGATGGGTGAGGATGGAAGGGGGGGTGGTGGATGAGGATGTGGGGCGGTGAAGGGTGAGGGTGTAAGGCCGTTGCTGGTTGAGGGTGTTAGGGTGAGGTGAGGTGGGTGAGGGTTTAGGGCGATGGCGGTTGAGGGTATGGGGGCGGTGTTGGTGTGCGTTTGGGGTGGGGGTGGGTGATTTTGGGGCAAATGTTCATAAATCAAAAAATAAGTTAGAGTTAGAACGATACATAAATTATTTTAATGAAAAGCACACAATAAAAAGCACTGAGACCTATTTAATCCTTATTAATGTGGAAGGTTCACTTTGTGGAGTAAGAAGAAGAAGCAGTGTCACACGAATAAAAATTGATAGAATAGAAATAAAAATAAGCTTACTAGTGGGTGACACTACGTTAATTTTAGAAGGTATACGTTCGTTACAAAATGACTCAAATGTTCGCGTTACTTTGTTATATGTCAGGTTTGAAGTGTAAATAAAATTTGTAAGAGGATTTGGTAAAAGTTAAAAATCTTGAGAAAAAATGTCGTTGAAAGAGGTCTAGAGGAGAGATTGTATCTCTTGAAATTAGGTGTTTCAGCAATGTCAACAAAACTGCAGAAGCGAATCCTAAAGACAAGATTTACCACTTGAAACAACATTATCTGGTTGAAATTCTTTCTCTAACAAAAAGAAAAATAACTCTTATAGAAAATCTAGTACTTCTCCAAATATATTACGTTACTGGCTTTATCTATACACCAAAAGATTCAGCAACAAGACAGTTTGATCTTTCGCACCTTATTATGAAATGGCACACCTCCAAGTGTTAAATCAAATGTTATAATAGAATATTATAAGAATGACGAAGTCTAGATTATGAATGCTTATAAAAGCACAAAAAATACCGTTGATAAGAAAAATGAAGTGAAAACGTATTTAGTAGTAGTTATGTAAACTTAATAAATGATGTCGGATATTATACGAACATCGAAGAAACCTCAAAAGATTGGAAAAAATTAATGGTCCAAAACCGATTGTGCATTAAGATTTTCAAGCACATAAGAGCAGACCAAAAACAGTAATGCTCAACAATCATAACTTTTAGATTTTTATAGGTTAACTTCTAAAGCACTACAAAAATGATGTTCTGGTCACTTCAAGAAAAGTGACTGAATAATATTTTATCAGAACGAAACCTGTAACATTTACTGCAAGAATGAAAATTCTAGGAATACTTGAAAGTCAAACTGAAAAATTTGCAATTCATAAAGGACGTCATTATGGTATGAGTCACATTATTTATTCGTAAAAGTGAAGATTAAAAATTGATTAAAAAACAGGATGACTGTTGAAGAACTGCTTTATAATAAAAACAGTAAAACATCACTTAAAGAAAATCAAGATTGTATAATTTAAACCGTAGCAGTAATTAATAGCTATCGATAAAGTGTAACTTAAAATAATATATTAGTTACATGAGCAAAATTTACTTCGTATCTGTTAATATGTGGATTGAAAAACCGAAATATTGAAAATAAAGTGATTGAAACAATAACAGCTAAAATTGCAAATGTTTATTTAGCTTATACTTTAACTTAGGAACTTAGAACTGTTTTTTTTTCAAGTGTAATTGAAGATAAGATACATGTGTTTCTTTAATAACAACAATAATAATAATAGTAACAATAATAATAATAAAAGTAATATTATTAATAACAACAAGATTATTTCTATAGCCCTTTTGTCAACATTAGTTCAAAGGGCTTTACAATAAAAATAAACAAAATTAGCACATGGGTAGGAAAATAACATTAAAATGTAAAGCAGTAAATAATTGCAATGACTAGATATAGTAATATCAGACTACGAAATAATGAATGGTAGGATAAAAGTCATAATAAGCCTGCTTAAGCAAGAAAGTTTTGAGTTCTCTCTTAAATACTTCGACTGAATTAATACTAGATATCTCATCATGGAGGCTATTCCAGAGGTGAGGACCTGCATTGCAAAAAGCCCCGTTGCCATAGTTTGTTTTGACTAGGTTTTGGAATAAGTTTTTTTTCGATGAAGCACGTGTTACTAAATCTTTGTAGTCGATACGTTGTGTTATGGGTAACCAGTGAAGTTGAATCAGAACAGCGGTGATGTGATCTCTTTTTTGTTTGGTTAGGCGAATAACTTAAGCTGCATACTTTTGAACGACCTGTAGATTTTAGATTAGACATTCCATATAACAACGAATTACAATAATCAAAACGCAAGGTAACAAAAACCTGAACAAGAGCTTTGGCTGCATCAACAGTTAGAAACTTTCTAACCTTTCTGATAGATTTCAAATAAACATGCATGTAGATACTTTCTTACTTACAAATTTGTCCATATCCAGTTTTTAGTAACAAACTGCACTAATGCGACTTCTGAATCTTTAGAATCAGCTGTTTGATTACCAACAGGAATGGCAATAGAAGATAACAATCTACGACTGGTTAAACCCAAAAAGAATTACTTCGGTTTTATCAGCATGTCTTTCATACACTTATTAAGAGTATCAATTGAAGTCTTTCAGTGATTAGTAAAGTTGAGTGTCATCAGCGTAGAAACTGTAGTCAAGGCCATGGCGACGAGCGATGTCTCCTAAGGGTGCTGTGTACATCACAAAAGGAGTGGTCCTAATATGGATCCCTGAAGGATGCCAAAACGTTCAAACTTGCCAAAACGTTCTGACTTTGACAATCAAATAACTTTGTATCCATTCAAGTGCGTTTCCACCAATGCCGTATCGAGTTTTGAGTCTACCAAGAAGGATGATATGATCATTTGTGTCAAAAGCAACCTAAATATCAAAAAGAACTAAGGCTTTAAGTTTTTTTCGATTTAAATTAGAGAGGATGTCATTTGAAAATTTGAGTGAAGCCGTCTCAGTAGAGTGAAATGCCGATTGCATAGGATTGATAATAGTGTAGGTATCCAAATGATTTTGTAGACGTATTTCGCATAATTTAGATAAGAAACTAAGTTTGGAAACTGATCTATAATTTTGTGCTGCATAGGGTCTAATATATCTTTCTTGATGAAAGGTCGCACTGTTGCTTTTGACATTCCTAAAACAATTTTCTTAATTTCGTCTTGCGTTGCCTGGTCGAAGGCATCAAGTCAAAAAAATGAATTTCATCAGACGAGTTTCTAATTCACTGATCGATCCTTGTTGTGACTCGATGCCTTGTCGAATTTTTGCAGTTTTATTAACAAAATAGTCGAGACACTAATCTTGAATAGTTCCTCGATATGTTGAATAAACAGGGTTTTCTATGAAGCTTAGAATTTTTTGCAGTTTGGAAAAGTTTCGTTTTATCCTATAGAGATTTAATAATTTTCTTTGAAAATTTGTTTCTTGACTTCAGAATCAGAAAATTGACATTGTTTTTTTTTTATAATTTTCGTTGTCAACTTGGAGATCTGACCAATTGTTCTTTCGTTCTAAGCGCCACTTTACCGTGCGATCTTCTCGACATTTCTCACTAAACCAACGACTATTTGGCCTGAAGGTTATCACCTTTTCCACAACAGGTGCATGGCTATGACAGATGGCTTCTAAAGTAAAATTATAACTTCGACACATTGTTCACGCTCGCTATTTTGACTTGCGGCTAAGCTGCTAACAGCAATGTCCCTCTTCAGATCCTCGACACAGATATTGTTATTTTTCTGAAACGTGTATCATTTTTAACTGGTATTGGTTTACTGTCAAATAGGTTAAACAGAACGATGATCAGATAAATGAGGGTCGGCAGAACTTACCGAATGTACCAAAGATTCGCCCTGTTGTGATATAATCAAGTTCAGAGTATGGCCACGTAAAAGAGTAGGAAAGTGAATGTTCTGCTAAGAATTTGAAAATGCCGTAGATTCAGCCCACGATGTATCACAATGTGCATTGAAATTTCCTACAATTGTAGGATTTGAATGACTCTTTGTGACATATACCAAGACATTGCAAAATTCTACCAAAAGTTGGTTAAAGTGTATCCATTCTTTGTGTTAGGTGGTGGTCTGTTGAAGACAAATATTTTTAGGACAGCATGAGACAGCTGTAGGGAAACGGTACATACTTCGAAGCTGTTGTAATCCGGTGCGGAGATGTATAGGAGGCCGACTTCCCTTCCTTGTCCTGACTTCCGATGTGTATGCGAGAATGCATATCCATTGGGTGTAAGTAATCCAATGTCTGTGATACTATCTTCGTTTGTCCACGTTTCAGTCAAAGCGAAAAAATCTAAAGCATTTTCTGTGATAAAACTGTTTCTTTCCTTTATTTTATTATACAGTGATCTACAGTTTACTAAAGCACCGGAGAAAACTTTCTGCTTAGATTGATAGAAGTTTTTGGGTACACTAGATTGTTTTGACAAACAGCTGGGTATAAGACATATGATCATTTCTGAAAGTGACCCTGACTTCTATGTTTCCAATTACCATAAACTGGTCAGCAGTCTCACCGTAACTTAACGTCACCAGGCTGTCTCTGTTTACATCAGTATTACGTTCACCATTATTATGATTTGATCATAAGTATCACTTCTCAGGGATAAAATTCTTCTATTTTTTTTCTATTCTGACATCCTCTGGGTCTTTTGTGTTTAAATGTCACTTTACTGTTCTTATACATAAAAGTTAGTACTCACATGTTTGACACTGTTCAGCTTCCTAAAATCACCAAATTTATGTGATAAAAACGGGTACGCCGTTCAAAACAAAGTAAGCAATCTCTTTTTCTCAAAGTCCCTGAGCGCACAATATTCTTTAATTTATAATCTTTCAAGCAATATAATAATGATATTTCTACGCCTATGATATCTAGAGTATTTTTGAAGTACCTTGCATTTTGGTTTTAAACTTCCGAACGTAGTTCAGAAACATAACGAACATGTACAACGCTGTTAAGAAAGTAAAACAATTTTATGGACAGGCATGGTAACACACATAATAACAAGTAGCCCCAAGTGGTTAATAGTGAAAACTCCTTGATTTTAGAATCGACCAATCATATCACAGTTTTTGTCTATGCCATGGTACAATAATAAATGTTGTAAACTTGCTTGGTATCCGATCAATTTCTCTCCACACACTAACAAGTTTTGCTGTGCTTGCTGGGCCATCCCTTGCAAACAGATTATGTTTTCTGAGAAACTGACAAATGATCTAGCCGGTTACTGCCATGCGGGATCCTATATATTCAACTCGGTGCAACGCGCTGCCACATACATATATCACTCGACCCCTCTCCATCTTCCATTCCCTTTCATTCATCTAAGCACAGTATAACCCTCCACATCTGATTTCATGAGTATCGTCATGCGTCTAGCCTTTATACGTCACGAGTGCCATTATACATCATATGTACATTCATACGTTATGCGCTCTACGTACCGCCGTTTGTCATACGTACCGTCATATGTCATACATATCGTCATACCTTTCACTCCTCCCATCATTTCGCTCCCCACAGCCCATGCTACCTTGCAAATCATTTTATTTCCTCTCTACATAGCACCATATAGTCACTATCTTCTTGAAACGCTCTCCGTCTCCCCCCCCCCCCCGCCGCCGCGATCCGTTTTCCCCTGCACAACTTTCAAAAGAACGTTTATGAATTAAAACCGTCCAATTGTTGTCATACAAACTTCTTGAATTTTCTGTCTCCAGTCTTAGCTTCCGTTGGGGCATGGCGACACGCAACTCTCCTTATTCTATCGTATATAAGCCCCCCCTCCCCCACAATTTTCCATACAGAGCGCCTATTGTATGCAAAACTACTTATAGACATATATGAGCACTGTTTCATTTTCAATGAAAGCACGTGATTAAACATTGCTTTAGCTATCACGGATTGTCAGAATATGCATAGGATCTGGATGTTCCACCTGATTACATATTTTAAGTGATTTGATTGGTAATCTTTAAGACGGACTCTATAAAAAGAATTCCTGTAAAGAAGGATTGTCTACGAGACACTTTTATGTATCCAGACTTAGCATTAACTCACGTGTATTTAGCGAAAATTCGTTCTTCTATTTTCAGCTAAGAAACACTACTTGTTAATAAACGAAAACTCGTCTTTGATTGGATGACAAAGGTAAACATAAGATGAACATGTTTAATGGTCAAAGACATCGGGTCGCCCAGTTGTAGATTAACTGTCATTTTAATAGCAATAAAAGTTCCTTATTCAAAATCAATTAAATCAACTAAATATTTTAATCCTAAAAGCAATTTTATTGATAATATCGATTGCAAGAAGCAGGGGGAAAACAAGGAAATCAAGCTGGAAAAATATATGGAAAGGCAAGATGCTGTACCAAGGCTGAAATTACCAAAGTCCTGCTTTTGATAAAACTGTTATGCATAACATTAGCCATGTTTCCAGTCTAAAACACTACATTAAAACTTGTTTATGTTGTTTATTGTTTATTCTGCTAAAAAATCAGTTTGAAATTGGCGTTTAAGTAAAAACAGAAGAGCTCTAGTAATATGTGTTGGATAAACGAAAAGTGGATAGATTGTTTTGTATTAAAGCTCTTTTTACTATTTTTATGTTAATTTAACCTTATGCCGAAATTGAACGTCTAATAAAATATTCCTTTAATGTGTTATTACGAAATTAGGCAGACGTCATAAACTGATCATCTGTACCGCTAATCTTATTTGATCCTTTGACCAAATGCATCCCCAAATGACATCTGGTCATATCGCTTTTTGGGGTTGCTGTAATTAAGCCTGTTATTGAGGATAGTTTAATACTTAAGTTGCAATTAGGGTCGTTATCCAATTAGGGTAATTTATATAAAAATAGGGTAAATTCCTTTTGTTTTATTCTTTTGTGTTTTTATGATTCTTTGTGGTATTGTTGGCGTCTGTTCTCATTAAGAACACTTGAAAACAAATAACATCAGTTGAATTTAATTTATGCGATGTTGTCATTTGATGTATTTTATGATATAATGGGATGACGCGTAGTCTCGATATATAAAAAGCATGATTTCTTCTGAAAAATCAGAGAAGGTCGAGAGATCACTCAGAGGCTTGATAACAGCATCAAATAGAACAACAACAAGAAACGCGAAGTACTGCCTTTTATTTAAGGCCACAATCGGCCACCGTACATTTGAGCCAAAAAGGCCACTTTATAAATGGTGCCGTGACCGAGGATAACAAGAAAATAAGGCAGCAAAAATATTTAAACGAAAAAAAACACCATCACGAAAATTGTCGGTGGCTGTTCAGTCAGCCAAGTAGCCAAGCGGAGGGCCAGGGAAGCAGCCAGGAGCCAGGACATTCCAGCAATTAACCAACTGGAAGACAGCCAAGCTATTGACTTATACCAGGAGGACAGCCAAGCAGTTATAACCAAATTGGAGGACAACCAAGCAGGAGCGGAAAATTGGGAAAACGACTAAAACGGACGTTCTGTCAGGTACGTACCCAACTTTCATATCATAACCAGCAAAAAGGTAAATAGGACGCAACTATAGGTGGATAAAATAGCAGCAAAACCACAACCTAAAAATGAATGAAAAATGAGTGCAATGAAATAGAGAAATGATAAGTTTTAAATCACAATTAAAAATTTAATTCTTTAGAGCAGGGCAAAAATATGGGTTCTGAGACAAAGAAAAAAATACATTTTTTTAAGTAGACCGAAAATATGGGTTCCGAAACAAGGTAAAAATAGAGGCCAAGGCAGGGCAAAAATACGGGTTCTAAAACACAAAAAGGTAAACTATAAAAGGACAAAATTACGACTTCCTAGTCACAAAATAACTAAAATTAGGGCAAAGAGTAAAAAAAATAACAAAAATGACAGAAGAAAATCCCGAAAACATACCCCTTCCGGACTCCATCAATCCCATGCAAATATTTCAAGATAGCTGTAAATCGCTGCAGCTTGAGTTAAGGGCTCAAGGAACCATAAAACAAATTAGAGAATTTGATGGGAAAAATTGACACAAATATAGGGAATGGCTTAGGGAGGTACAAAGAGCTGGGGCTATTGTTGAGGCATCGGACGACCGTTATAAGGCATTTGGATTACAAACCTTAAAGGGGGCAGCAGATTTTATTGGCAGAATTTTGGCACTAAACCCAGGAAACCCATGGCAAAATTTAAAGAAAGTTTTAACGCACCAATTTTCGGACACGGGGCACACCTTTATTGCCGAGACAAAGTTCAGGCGAATTTCTCATAGAAAGGGTGAAACAATCCAAAATTTTTCAGAGAGACTTTTTTCTCGTGCTGAGGAAGCCTACGCAGGTGACCAGGATGCCTCTCTTAAACTTTCGGCAATATATGAAATCGAAGCGGAATACTCATGATAAAGGAGTTTATAGTTTTATTTCTAAATTTCATGATATAATGGGATGTCACGTAGTCTCGATATATAAAAAGCACGATTTCTCCTGAAAAATCAGAGCCGGTCGAGAGGAGATCAGATCGAAAGATCGCTCAGAGGCTTGATGACAGCATCAAATAGAACATCAACAAGAAACGCGAAGTACTGCCTTTTATTTAAGGCCACTATCGGCCACCGTACAGTTGAGCCAAAAAGCAAAAAAATGGTTCCGCTCTTTCAGAAAGAACTATTATGGTGGAATTCCCAGTGAAAAAAGACCGAACTGTCGTAGAGGTTGAATGCTAGAGGTTTGCAGTCAGAGGTTAAATGTGAGAGGTTTTCTGTCAGACGTTGACTGTTAGAGTTTGGCTGTCAGAGATTGGCTTTTACAGACAGGTTAGCTGTCAGGTGTTGACTATCAGAAGTTGGCGGATGCAGGATGGCTGTTAGAGGTTGGTTGTCAGCATGGTTATTAGAAGCTAGCTGTCAGATATTGGCTGTTAGGGGATGGATGTGAGTGGTTGGTTGTAAGGGGTTGATTGCTAGAGCTTTGCTGTCAGAGGTTGGCTGCTAGAGGTTTGCTGTCAGAACTGAACTGTTAGCGGTTGGCTGTCAGACGTTGGGTGTCATAGACTGGCTGGTACAGGTTGTTAGCTTGGTTATCAGATGATGGCTGTTAGAAGTTAGCTTTCAGATATTGGCTGCTAGAGGCTGGCTTTCAAATGTTGGCTGTCAGAGCCTGGCTGTTAGAGGATGGCTGTCAGAGGTTGGTTGCTAGAGGTTGGCTGTCAGACGTCAGATGTTAGAGACTGACTGTCAGAGGTTGCCTAATACAGTTTGGTTATAAGAGGCTGGCTGCTAGAGCCTTGCTATCAGAGGTTAACAGTCAGAGTGTCAGGCGATGGTTGTTAGTAGCTGGCTGTTGGATGTAGGAGGTTAATTACTAGAGGTTGACTGCTAGAGGTTGGTTGTCAGAGGATGGCCGTCAGAGGCTGGTTGTCAGAGATTGGCTGTTAGAGGCTGGCCGATTGCGATTGGCTCTCAGAGATTGTCTGCAGTTTCTACATGTTACACTGGGAAGCAACAATGCTTTAAGAAAGCACAAATGACTTGTCTCAGAATCTCTCTTCCTTACCATTTTTACTTAAATGATTTATTAGTCAACACTGCGTCATCAGATGGAAAGAAAATGTCATTTACATGATAAGCTTAATGATGAAAAAACTGTTATTTTGATTGGAACAAAGCATTTTAGGTCTAACTTGTCTAACATAAACTTGCAGGTTGGTGATCAAAATATTTCTAGTGTATCGATTGTCAAGAACCTTGGTATCATATTTGATCAATCTTTGTCCATGGAACAGTTTGTTGTGAGAAAGTGCTAAATTGCAATGTCTAATCTTCGCTCTATCTCGAACATGAGAAAGTACATGGATATAGATGTTACGCGTACTCTCGTGGAGCCAATGGTTATATCACAATTAGATTACGGAAATGGTCTCTTATATGGCGTTAATAAAGCCCTGATTACGAAATTACAGCTTGTCACAAAATTCTGCAGCTAGGCTCATTGCAAAAGTAGACAGACGGGGTCATATAACCCCTATACTTAAGGAGCTGCACTGGCTGCCAATTGATGCTAGAGTCATTTTTTAAATTTTAGTACTCTGTTTCAAATGTTTAACAGGAAATGGCCCTGCTTATCTAGTTGATTTATTAGTTCCTTATCAACCAGGTCGTACCCTGAAATCGTCTAGTCATTTACAGCTAGTCATTCCAAGAACTAGTTCTAAAATGGGAGACAAATCATTCGAAGTGTTTGCGCCGAAGCTGTGGAATGATCTTCCGATTCATATTAAAAGTTCTAATTCTATTTTATGTCTTAGACGACTTTTAAAAACCTATTTGTTCAGTCAGTGTTATTAGTTGCTGTTGTGTTTATAAGTATTTTTTATTTTTTTGACTATGTGTATTCATGCTTATGTATCTATGTTTGTAAGCGCTAAGAGATTTAATTATATAAAGCGCGTTATAAGAATTACGTAAAATAATAAAATGACAAAAGCAATTTGCTATTACAGTGCCGTTAAAGTACCACTAAAGTACAATTTAAGGCACCATTACAGTACGTAGATCCGCACCAGTGTCTAGAAACAGCGTATTGTTTGAGCGTCTTGTGGATTTATTTTCAGTCAGTAATAGCGTACTTTTAAAAACCATTTATAATTCACTCCCATCTACTCTTCTTAATTTAATAAATCGTAAGTATAATGACGTCATGACTCTTCCATATGTATAGTTATTTAAAGTTTTAACTTTTAATCTACAGTCACATATTTCGATTTCTTTTTTGTTATTTCTATAACAGCACAATTCATATGTAACCGTTACACGTTAAAACTACCCCGGAAATAAAACCACTTTTTACGTCAGTTACGGTCCTTCATAGAGAATCGTGAAATTAAAAAACAAAAGTTTTTCACCAGTCTCAAATATGGTCTTATTACCTAGATTAAAAACAGCTTGCAATATTGACAGCTTGGTCGAACGGAGGGTGGGGGGTGTTACGGGCATCGTGTGTGAGTGTAAAAAGGGAGAAGGAAGGGGAAGAGGGGGGCTTACTGTCAAGAGGTTAGTTAATAGCAAGATGTTTTCTCAATTCAATTTGAGAGAAATATTAATTCCTGAATTTGATAGATCTTTCTTCAAGGAGAAAAATTTGCAATTTGTTTTCCTATATATTTTTTTTTTTACCTTACACAGTGTCAGAAGATATCAATTTTAGAGAAGCTAGTGCCTCGTGGATCTGTTGCTTTGTGATTTGTCGATCTCTGGAGCTGTAATTCATGGCTCTGTTATTTGTGGCTATGTGGTTATGTGGATCTGTGACTCTTTGCTCTATGGTTCTGTGAATCGTCGCTCATTGTCTCTCTAATTCAAGACTCTGTGTTTCTTGATTCTGTGGTCTTTTCAGCCTCGCTTACGGTAGCGGAGGTCACCTTAATTCACTTTTCACTTCAGCCTCACTTCAGATAGCGGAGATCACCACGGTCCTATAGTCTTCTCAGTGTCCATTGCGATAGCGGAGGTCACCATGGTCATGTAGTCTTCTCAGTGTCCATTACGATAGCGGAGGTCACCATGGTCATGTAGTCTTCTCAGTGTCCATTACGATAGCGGAGTCCACCACAGGTCACTTCTCGCACGGGAATCAGCGAGAAAAACACATTGCCTTGTAAGAAACCTAGAACTACTGGCAAAAAAATCAGACACAAAGATGGTTTCGATGTTTTATGAAGCTTAAGTCAAGGTCGCGCTCACATAGCAGGATTTACCTTCATTTCTGAGCAAGACACAAATAGCAGCTAAAGGGACAGGTATACTAAATCAGAGCGTCACACGGCATCATCGATACAGTGTGATTATGTCCATTGTCTTCTTCATGTGTATATGTGCAATCCGTTCGAGCACTTACCCAGCCACATCCCAACGCTTACTGTTATACCATTTCTCGAGGGTGGATCGACACAGTCACGTCTTTCCCCAGAGTCACTGTCATTGGATGTAGTTCGTGCACCTGATACGACACATCACTTGTGGCGGGACTGATCTGTTAGTGGCATCACTTATGACAGGTCATGAGGTCGCGGGTATACCACAGCCTGCGCAAATATTGGCAACATCGTTCAGAAACATCGTTACTATTACCAGTCATTTTGTGAGAACACCATAGGTAACCACGACACGTACTGCAGAATGTGAATTTCGCGGTGAAATCCCTCTTGACTAGAAGAAGTTTATTTATTTATTTATTTTTTAATATTATTTATTAATATTTTTAAAGACGTTAGTTCTTTCCTCACGTAGGTCGGAAAAATTCAGAAAGGCAGGCTTCTCTGTACTGATTTTATCCTTGTGTAAAAGGATTGCGAAGGAACAAACTTTTACGAGTACAGCTAAAATCGGCCTTCTCCATTTTACGGAGATTCTGCCGACCACCAGCCGTTTACCTTTTGGTGTGTGTTGTCGTCCTCTTCTCTTCTGATTGGTCAGCCCGTAGCGTGGGCCATTCCACCAGCTTTGAGAAAATTCTGTTTCCACTGTACGTGATTGATTCTTTGAAGGTAAGTCCATGTAAGCGTAAAACGCGAATATGGCTTTTATTTGCAAAAGCTCATTTTACGCAATAAAAAGACAGTTTTGGAACTTTTTTGTTGAAAATGATGACGTAGTCTAACTGTGCGTGATTGAGTTTTGGAAAAGAATCAATATGTTTTAAATTGAAACGTGGTGAAGAAGAAATATAGGAATACAATGTTGTATTTTCTATAAAGCGGCTTCCTTAATTTACTTATTTTACGAGTACTCTCCCTCCCTACACCTTTCGCAGTAATTCCTAAAGTTGGCTTTGGTGGACATGTTGGGCTAGGTGGGCATGTGTTGGATTATGTGGCCATGTGTTGGGTTAGGTGGACATATGCTGGGTTAGGTGGGCATGTGTTGAGTTATGTGGCCATGTGTTGGGTTATGTGGCCATGTTTGGGTTAGGTGGGCATGTGTTGGATTTTGTGGACATGTGTTAAGTTAGGTGGGCGTGTGTTGGGTTAGGTGGACATGTGTTGGGTTTGGTGGACATGTGTTGGATTTGGTGGGCATGTGTTGGGTTAGGTGGACATGTGTTGGGTGAGTTGGACATGTGTTGGGTTAGTTAGACATGTGTTGGGTTAGGTGAGCATGTGTTGGGTTAGGTGGGAATGTGTTGGGTTATGTGGCCATGTGTTGGGTTAGGTGGACATGTGTTGGGTTTGGTGGGCATGTGTTAGGTTAGGAGGACATGTGTTGGGTGAGTGAGACATGTGTTGGGTGAGTTGGACATGTGTTGGGTTAGGTGAGCATGTGTTGGGTTAGCTGGGCATGTGTTGGGTTTGAACGACATGAGTTGTAGGGGACTCCCTTTTCATCAACAGTCAGTAATATTTTGGGTGCTATCGAATTAGTGATACATGTGATACCAAGTGTCTCCCTCCTCCCACTCAATATTATACCCATACTTCCAAGTTAGCATAATTTTTCGTCCCACGTATAAAGCGCGTTGTTTTTAGGTGGGATTTATGTTGGAACGTGGAACGTTGGCATGGCCACATAGAAAACATGTGTAATATACGTAGACATTCCCACAGTGTGATTTCCGTATAAACTCTACATATATTATGCATAGGCTTTCCCACGTATAAAATGCACGTGTAGAAACACGCGTAAACTGCATTGTTTTTCCCGCGTGGGCATTAAACTGTACAATATACGTAGAATAGCCCACTTTTAAAATACATGGGTAATTAGCGCATATTATATGTATATTATACTTTTGAATTCATTTGTATAGTACACGTAGATTTTACGTGGGATTTCCCATATGGGCATTTCCATGTAAAATACACGTATATAATGCGTAAAAATTTCCACTTAGTAAATGCATGGGAAAATATACGCATATTATGCGCAGTCTGGCTTATTATCGCAGACCGGAAACAGCCGCCATTGAGCGATAATATATTTAAATTTTGCTACTTTCCGCATATTTTGGTGGAGGGCTGCCTTTTTTCTAAGTATAATAGAAATTTATACATGGAAATACCAATTTCACTAAAATTTTTATGCTTAAAATTCTTGTAAGGAGTGCTTTATAACCGCACTATATTTAAAGGTTCATGTCTGTGTATTCGATGGAGTTATTGTGTATGGCCAGGGTGGGTCGTCCCTTTAAAATTCCATGCTTAATATGCGTGGGAATTCCCACATATAAAATGCATGGAAATATATGCGTATAAAATGCATGGGTTCACATGCGCATAATACACATTGGAAAGAGTCTCAAACTCCCCTAAATCCCACGTAACTACATGGGAATTCCTCAACAAAACACACATTATTTATGCGTGGATACGTGGGAATACCCACATATATTATGTATAGTCCCCATATGGGACTGCTTTCTGGGCAGTCCACAGAACATGCCGTGATAGGTAGCAAACAGTGACTTACTAAAAATTTATGCAGTGAGAAAAATACAGTGTTAACCAAAAAAAAAAGCTATCGTGAGATAAAAATTGATATGGCGAACAAAGAGCGAAATATTGCGATAAAATCTCATGTCCTCGATTCGATTATCAAATCGCCAGTTTAAACAGACATCAGCCTCAAAGGGCCGAGCTGGCTTGGTGCAAGAAAAGGAAGCAGAAGAAGAAGAAGTAGAAGAAGAAAACGAAGAACTGGGAGACCGAAAATATGTCTCAATTTTTTATTTCGATATTTATATTTATGTCATATTTATATTTTCAAAAAATATATTTATCAATTTTGAGGAACAGAATGTGACGTAATCAACAGAATCTACATGGTTCGCATACTTGTTGCTGTGGTACGTTTCGCAGTCCCGCAGATACGACTGTAGCTGACAGTCTGGCACGCTTCTCAAGGCCTCGGACACGGCCTGTACCAGACGCGTGAACTCGCCCTCAGTCATGCTGCTCAGGACACTCCTGTTATCTGGGGGCAGAGGTTCGATCGTCACTTGAAACACACTCACTCTCCGTCTGGCCGTTCCTCCCTCCCTCCCCCGTTCCCCCGCCCCCGGTCAGACACGGCCTGTACCAGACGAGTGAACTCGGCCTCAGGCATGCTGCTCAGGACACTCCTGTTATCTGGGGGCAGAGGTTCAATCGTAACTAAAACACACTCACTCTCCCTCCCTCCCTCCCTCCCTCCCACCCTCCCTCCCTCCCTCCCTCCCTTCCTCCCTCCCTCCTCTCTCCCTCCCTCCCTCTCCGTCCCTCCCTCCCTCCGTCCCTCCCTCCCTCCCTCTATTAACATGCCAACAGTAATTGTAGTTCAAGCATTCAATTGAAATAGCAGTCGAAAAATAAAACAATAATCAAAATACATTCCCATCGTATAACTGTAATTAAAAGATAAGTAGAAAAATAAAACAGTAATACAGATTGCAATCAAAATATACTTCAAGATTAGAATTGTAATTATAAGATAAGCTGAAAAATTAATTGCAATTCACTCTTTGATTCGAAAAACGGACAAAAGTACCACTTTATAATCGGAACTGAAAGATGAAAAAAAAACTTGTTTTATTTATAAAACAATGGTGAAAGTGGATGTGGGAGGGGGATGGGTGGCGTTACTTAGAAGAATATGTTGTTCCCCCTCCGTTGTTATAAAACAGCTGACCTCTGAGGAGATTTATCTGTTACGTATACAGATAGCGGATGGATATTTCCATCTACCGAGCCGTACTGTCCATCTCGTACAATGGTGAAAAAGGTGCGCCTGAGTGTCCAGGTCACTAAAATCTATATTTTAATCCGCCCCCTTATTTTTTAAAAGGTGATTCCTTTATTTTATGAGTGCTATCCCAAGTGGGTCTGCGGAGTAACAGGTGCTATGCACAATAGACCGAACCGCCGTAGAGGTTGGCTGTACGATAACGACGGTGCCGGTACAATAAACTACAAGGTTTACGGACGGTTAGGCTATAAAACTCTGTTTTTTATGTAAAAAAGGAGGAGCTGCAGCCAAGGGGATTCGTTTGCGTTTGGGAGGAGGAGGGGGTGTCCTCAACACCAGGTACTATACTTTTTGAGAGGGAAAAATTGTGTAAAAGTGGAAGGGGGAGCACTCGGGGTTCAGCCAAGTATTGACATCCTTTTGCACCTCCAAAATGTAACATACCGTCACGATCGTCTGCGTGGTGTCGGAGCCCATCTCCCGCCGGGCCGGCCTCATGTTTGTTGTCAAACGGCGAAATACCGGGGACATCATAGGACGGTCCCGTGGCTACCCATTTCTTCAGCTTGCCATCCCACTCGACTAGAACGGGCGGTACTTGCGGATGGATATACGGCAGCCCGTCTGAATAGATGGGTACAGCTAACATACAAGGACGTGATGGGGTCTTATCCTTGTGCTCGCTACCACCACTGCCGGGCCAGTAACAGCTCTCGAACTCACCCCTGTCCTGAAAATTATAAAAAAATAATATAAACACATACGTAAATAATAACGATGCCTCTTCCCAAACTAAGAGGTTGATAATACGACTAAAACGACCAGCCCTCTCCCTCCCTTAAGAATTACACTATTCTCGACAACGCCTCACCACCCTACCCTCCCCTTCCTCCCGCCCTACCTTGAAGGCTGCAAATTTGAACGCGAAATCGAAGGGCCTTGTCCAGTTCCTTAGAAGAGGTAGTGGGATAAGGATTTCCTTCCACTTGGTTGCAAAAAAATAAATAAATAAATAAAAAATGTTGGCACACAGAAAAGTTGGATGATGTATTCGAATTTTTCAAACCTCCCAAATTTTCTGAAGTGATATTTTCCAGTTGTAGATAAAAGACACTCTCTTGCGGGTTTATGCAGTTTTACTCATCTTTTTTTTTTTTGGTGCCGCTCCCCTCCCCCACCCCCTACCATCCCGACCCTCTCCCTCTCGCTTTATCTTAATGGCGTACCGGATGTTGGAGCCGGATGACATCTGTCCGGGGAACCTTTGCCTTAATGCTATCTAAGCTCTCCGACAACGCGTATCTCCTTTTTGCTGCCTGCTCTCTGGCCCTCCGTACCCCGACATGTCTCCTCAATTCTGGGACGAGTTGAGGCTTTTCTTTCATAAAGCAATCATTCTGGAACTCCTGAACATCCTGGTCGATTCCCAAATCATAATGTACTGTTTAGATGGCGGTTGTACCTTTTTAAACCCGTATAAATTCAACTGCCAATATTCCCAATATTGTTCGTCTTAAATGATTTATTTGGTGCATCTAAATATTCTTTCTGGAACTGTATTTTGTGGAGAACGATGGTTTTGCCGTCTTCCCCCCACCCAATGGCACCTGTCCGGCATTCATTTACAATCCTCCATAACTTCCACGGAAATTTATTTGTTGTTGCCAAGCTGTCTCAGTTTGCGTCAAAGAGTGGAGCTATCATCCGTCTTTTAGTGGACCACATACGGAAAATATAAAATTGTCACAGCAAAGTGCAAATGTTTCAAAAATTTTCTCAAAACGTTTATTTACGGTGTGCGTTATTGCGTAATCACTTATTGCTATGTCAAATGACGTTATGTGTGACGAAATGAATCACACATGTCAATCAATCAATTTATGTGTCTGCCTATCGCTGGCTATTTCACATATAAATTAAAAGCACAAGAAACTCAAATGTTTTTAGGTGAAGGGGGAAAAAGTAAAAAAAAAATCATGAAATGGCTTTTTATTATTCTATGAAGGAATTCGCCTCACAAAACTGCCTGCCCCGGTATTTAGAAAAATCAACTGTGCAGTTAACTGTACACCGCACACGGGACACCAGCTGATTTAATTAAATTATGCAAATATTTTGCAAGAATTTGTTTTGATATAAAAATAAAATGTGACATTATGTGACTCTGTGACATCATATGATTCTGTAACATTATTTGACATCATGTGACACTATGTGACATCACATGGCTATATGACTATGTAACACCATGTAATTAGTCTAGCTATGTATGTAATTATCAGATCGTTCACCAGTCCTGCCCCTGTGGCTCAGTGCATAGCGCGCGAGGTTCGATCCCACCTATGTGCAAACATAACTTTTTGTGTGTTTTTTTTTCTTTTTAGTTTGTTTTTTTGTTTGTTTTTTGTTTTTTTAAATAGCAGCCATATTTCTATGCCTATTTTCACTGCTAATATTTAATTAGTCATATTTCAGTGGTTCTATTACAGTAACCACTCACACACACAAAGCGTACCCAGTTAGCACAAGATTTTCTCCCACGTATAGCCGACGTTGGTATTATGTTGGCTTTACGTGGGATGTGGGACGCCCTACATCGGATACACGTGGGCTATATGTGGGATGTCCCAGTTATACACCTTCCCACCTAATACCTACGCATAGCCGACATGGGACAACCCACGTATAGCCCAAGTGGTACAGCCAACGTCGGCTATACGTCGGCATCAAGAGGGATGTCCCACGGTGGGGCGTGCCCTCTTTCTCGCACGTATGCCCTGCGTGGGACAACCCACGTATGGCCAACGTCGGCTGTCCAACGTCAGTTGTACATGGGCTTTATGTGGGATGATCAACTGTCGGACGCCTCCTCTTACTCCCACGTATAACAGTAGGGGGAAAAGGACAATTCTGCCACAGGAAATGACTTCATCTGTCTGGACCGGAAGTGACGTCAACTGTCTGGACCGGAAGTGATGTCTGGACCGGAAGTGACGTCATCTGTCTGGACCGAAAGTGATATATGGACCGGAAGTGACGTCATAATGATGTCATGAGGTGTTTTAGAATCCCCATGGGCGTTCTGGAACAGATGGTTTAGAATCCCCATGGGGGTTCTGGAACAGGAAGTGACGTCATAATGGCGTCATGAGGTGTTTTAGAATCACCATGGTTGTTCTGGAACAGATGGTCTAGAATTCCCTTAAGGGTTCTGGAACAGGAAGTGACGTCATAATGACGTCATGAGGTGTTTTAGAATCCCCATGGGTGTTCTGGAACAGTTGGTTTAGAATCCCCATGGGGGTTCTGGAACAGGTAATTGATAGAACGCGAGCCCGTGTCAATCACGTCATCATGACGTTATGTTAAAATCATCATCATAACGTTATAATGACGTCATCATCATGACGTTATCATGACGTCATAATGACGTTATGACTCCATGACATCATACTAAGACAGTCCTAAGCAGCATATCCCTAAGTCACCTGTCAATCATCATGACGTCATTAGACACGTGACCTGTCAATCATCGGTCATGTGACCCTAACAAGACTTTCAGACCAGTTTTTGACGTCATACTGACGCCAGACCACTGGGAGACTTCCCTTCTACCATCTGTCTATCATACCTTCAATAAAAAATAATACACATTCATAATGCACTCTATGGTTTAGGGTATATTGCCCATACCCGGGCGCGAACCACCAACCTACCGGACCGAACAGGAGTCAAACGCTCTAACAACTGAGCTATTCCGGACTGAATCAGAATGTTTTGTGAAAACATGCCATATAAGGCTATAAGGCACAATGCACGATAAATTTCAGAGTGCACTTGTTCAGAGCGTGGGGAAACCGATCGATAAATTTCAGAGTGCACTCGTTCAGAGTGTGGGGGAAACCGACCGATAAATTTCAGAGTGCACTAGTTTAGAGCACAGGTGACTTAGGGATATGCTGCATAGGACTGTCTTAGTATGATGTCATGACGTCATAACGTCATTATGACGTCATGATAGCGTCATGATGATGACGCCATTATGATGACATGATTATAACGTTATGATGATGACGTTAACATAACGTCATGATGACGTCATTGACACTGGCGCGCGTTCTATCAATTACCTGTTCCAGAACCCCCATGGGGATTCTAAACCATCTGTTCCTGAACACCCATGGGGATTCTAAAATACCTCATGACGTCATTATGACGTCACTTCCTGTTCAAGAACCCTTAAGGGGATTCTAGACCATATGTTCCAGAACACCCATGGGGATTCTAAAACACCTCATGACGTCATTATGACGTTACTTCCTGTTCCAGAACGCCCATGGGGATTCTAAACCATATCTTCCAGAACACCCATGAGGATTCTCAAACACATCATGACGTCACTTCCGGTCCAGACAGCACTTCCGGTCCAGACAGATAACGTCACTTCCAGTCCAGACACCACTTCCGGTCCAGACAGATGACGTCACTTCCGGTCCTGACAGATGACGTCATTTCCTGTCGCAGAACTGTCCTTTTCTCCCTACTTATAACCTTTGTGGGACAGCCCACGTGTAGCCCACGTCGGCTGTAATACGTCGGCTTCAAGTGGAATTTATGTGAGATGTCCCAGTGTCGGACGCCTCCTCTTACTCCCACGTATAACATTCGTGGGACAGCCCACGTGTAGGCCATGTCGGCTGTCATACGTCGGCTCCAAGTAGGCATTATGTGGATGTCCCACTGTCGGGCACCTCCTCTTACTCCCACGTATGACCTTCGTGGGACAGCCCATGTGTAGCCCATGTCGGCTTCAAGTGGGCATTATATGGGTGTCTAACTATCGAACACCCCCTCTAACTCCGATGTATAGCCTTCGCGGGATATCCCACGTGTAGCCCACGTCGGCTGTCCAAAGTCAACTTCAAGAAGGCATTATGTGGAATGTCCCACGTATACCCAACGTTTTGCACTGGAGCATTATGAAAAATCAATATTATTGGATGTTGTGTTTTGGACCGTCATGGAAAACCATATAATCTGAAAACATTTTTTGACAAATTTCAGATACTATTTATTATTTTAATATATAATAGCAAAATCTGATGTTGAATTTAGACATCATTCATTTGATTTTGAATATTTTTATTATATTAGGATATCTAAATGATATTCCATATATGCAAATACCCAGTATAAAAGCAGAGCACACAATGATTGTTGTTAAACAAATAATTATAGAAGTAATCAGTAAACAGTTGACAAAATCGACACTGTAAAAATAAACTGCTGAGGATGAGAAGCTTTTGGGGAAAGAGTAACATTGATTATTACATGGATGCACCGTGGCGTAGAGGTAAGGTCGACGCGTAGGGTACCAGAGGTTCCCGGTGCAAACCAAGGTAAGTACGATTCGTCAGTTGCTTAACAAAATCAGAATGGTGGGTTGTAGTGTAATTTGAAAGATTAATGGTCAATGATTAAAGTAATGGTCGGGCGACATGTTAAATGGGATGTTACGAATTGTTACAAATTTATTTTGCAACGTTGGCTGTTCCAAGCATAGCCAACGTGGGACAGCCCACGTGGGCTATACGTCGAAACGTGTTTCAAAAGGCCCACGTATTTTCGTGGGACATCTCACCTAAAACCTACGTTGGCTATACGCAGGCTGTTCCATGTATTGCCAACGTGGGACAGCCTTTGTATAGCCAACGTCGGACGGTCCACTTGGGGTATACCTCGGAACGTGTTTCATCGCCAAGCGCCCACGTATTTACATGGGACCACCCACGAAAACCACACGTATTTCCGACGGTGTGTCCCACGTATAGCCGACGTGGGCTATATGTGGTAGTGCCAACCGCGTAGGTATAAATATATGAAAGACCTCAAAACGTGAGAACGATCAATAAATTTGAGAACATTAAAGACCACAGACCGTGAGAACGATCAATAAATTGGAGAACATCAAAGGCCTAGACCGTCGGAACGATCGATTAATTTGAGAGCGTAAGACTTCAGAGCGTGGGAACGATCGATAAATTTGAGAAGAAATGGGATTTTCCACACACTTAGTCTAATGTTATGTTTTATGTTATAGTAGTGGGAAAATGGTGGTTCTAAAGCACATTTAACAAATGTAGTTTTTGAAAACATATAATGTATAAAATAAGTTTGAACATTTTACCATGCTACTAATTCAAATGTTTTGAAGTCATAGTAAGTGAAAAGCGATGCTTCTAGACCAACTTTAACAAATTTAGGTTTTTATAACAGTTGATGTATAAAATAGGTTTTAGCATTTTAGCATGCACTTATTCGAATGTTCTAAAGTCATAGTAGGGATAAAACGGTGCTTCTAGACCAACTTTAACAATTTCGTTTTTTGACAACATATGATGTATGAAATAAGTATGAACATTTTACCATGTTGTAGTGGGGAAAGTCACGGTTTTAAAGCAACCTTAGCAAATTTAGTTTTTTTTAAAACATATTATGTATATTCGAATGCTTTGAAGTCATAGTAGGGGAAAAATCAGGGTTTTAAACCAAATTTAACATAATTAGTTTTTTGAAAAATATATGACGTATAAAAGAAGTTTAACATAAGACATAAGTTTCTTTGGTGAGAAGCGCACACTATTCGAACATGTGTTCGAATAACAAGCCCATTCAAAGACGTGTTCGAATGGCAAGCCCATTATTTTTTTTAACATATTACGTCATGGTATTGTTCAACAATTTTTTGGCAAGTTCAACAATTGTTCAACATGTTCAACATGTTGTTCAACATGTTCAATATATTCAACATTTTGTTGAACATGTTGTTGTTCAACAAGTTGTTGTATATAAAGCTATGTTTAAAGACTTTCTCATCACTTGAATAGTGTAGGTTGAACTGAAAGAATGTATAAATGCAACATTTGTTCGAAATCTTACAATTAGCCACAAAGTCATAAAAGGCACTTTAAGGTTGCTCACACGTCAGAAGTGGATGAAGAATCGGATATGGAAAGCCCTGTTAAACTACCTTTCACGGAAACTTTAGATGAATCTTCTATGGAAAGTCAAAGCGTCAACATGGCTGAAAAGAATGCACATGCTTGTACAGAATATGGTGCATTATACAGCGAAGAAGCTTTGCTCAAACATATGGAGCATGGATGTTGATGACAGGATTTCTGAGAGTGAGTCAGAAGCAGACTCTGAAGGTGAGTCAGAAATAGACTCTGTTTGGCATATGGTTCAAGAGGTCTGCGATGACTATGGTGACAAATTTCAAGAAAAAATTTTAGAATATGAAGAACAAGGACTTGAAGTTGCACGTGAAAAAGCAAGTGATGACCTTCGACCCATTTATAAGCATGGACTAAAACAACTGTTTATGAGCCTAATCAAATATACCAAACGTCTAACAAAAAAAACAACATTATCAAAAGATTTTATAGGACTTTAATTACTTTGTTGATGAAAAACATTATAAGTATTCAAAGGCCCTAAGGGCGGGTATAAGGAAAAACAATGCATTCTTTGAAGAGCTACTAGATATGGAGCAGGAGGAGGATGACAGCAGTGATGAAGAAAGTGGTATAGACAGGTGAAACAGATGAAGAAAAATAGACTTAATTGACTAAACTTTATAATAAAGACTTTGTGAATGTTGTATTATTTTATTAACTTAAGCGTTGTGTATTAATATAAGAAGAACGTAACTTATAATGCTATAAAAACTGACTTCACATTAACATAGATAATGTTTATTTCATAGTCTACATGTGAAGCATAAAGGCAATTTTATTTGAAGTACATATCTAATGTACATGTTCAGATGAGTTAAAGCTAAGTTTCAAGTTCTTGTCAAGCTTCAAAAACTTTGCTCCAATCTTCTGCACTGAGGGTGATGAAATCATAGCATCTACTAAGCTCGTCATGCTGTTAAAACCGTATGCAGTCATCTCGCTCAATGACTTTCTACTCAGCCATCTTCTGACAGTCACTGCATTTATACACATCCATTTTCTGAAGCATGAGATCCACTGACGTCATTTGCTTCTTCAGCATTTGCCAATCTTTCAATGACAACAAAATTCCCTTCTTGTTGGGATGTAACCTCCCAGATGTATGATCCGTAATATATTCACGAATGTTAACCATCACTTTCTGTTGATATTTCGCCAATTTAATATATATTTCTCCATTAATGGGTATCATAACCATTAAATCGTCTGCACTCATCTTCTTCATGGTGGTAGCAGCTTCAGGCTCCGGTTCTCGCTTCATTTTAGGTTCTGTCTTATTTTTTTGTGTTTTACACGGCGGCGTCATAGCTGGTAACACCTCTCTTTTTATCTTTCTAAGATGTGGTCGCCTTTGACGCTGCTGACGTGACTTCACCTTAGACTTTACCATGGACATTGCCTTAGACTTTGCTGTAGGTATTGTCTCAGGCTTTACTATAAAATTTTCTGCACGTATTGTCTCAGACTTTTCTGCAGGCATTGTCAGTTGGTAATTGTTGTTCACTTACTGCAGACCTGTTCTCTCTTCAGTATCTTGATACAGAATATGTGTTACGACTGAGTGCAGGTGTCTTTTATGCTCATGTTGAACATGTTGAACAATTGTTGAACTTGTTAAAAAATTGTTGAACAATACCATGAGGTAATATGTTCCAAAAATAATTCGAACACGTGTTTCGAATGGGTTTGTCATTCGAACACGTCTTTGAATGGGCTTGTTATCCGAACACATGTTTGAATGGTGTGCTCTTCTCACAAAAATGGTGTGTTCGTCTCATGTCAAATTTATTTTATACATCATATGTTTTTCAAAAACTAAATTTGTTAAATTTAGTTTAGAACCCTGATTTTTCCCCTACTATGACTTTAAAGCATTCGAATTAGTAGCATGCCAAAATGTTCAAACTTATTTTATACATTGTATGTTTTCAAAAAACTAAATTTGCTAAAGTTGGTTTAGAACCAGCATTCTCCCACTGCTATAACATAAAACGTAACATTAGACTTAGCGTGGGGAAAATCCCATTCTTTCTCACGGTCTAGGCCTTTGATGTTCTCAAATTTATTGCTCGTTCCCATGATCTGTGATCTTTGATGTCCTCAAATTTATTGATCGTTCCCACGCTCTGAGGTCTTTCATATACTTATTCCTACGCTCTGTGTGTGTGAGTGTTTACTATAATAGAACCATTGAAATATGACTTATTAAATATTATCAGTAAAAATAGGCAAGAAATATGGCTTCTATGTTAAAAAACAAACGAAAAAAAAAAGCAAAAAGTTATGTTTGCCCATAGGTGGGATCGAACCACTAATCTACCGCTCACGAGCCTCGCGCACTGTGCTCTGAGCCACAGGGGCAAGTCTGGTGAACGATCTGATAATTACATACATAGCTAGACTAATTATGCCTACATAGCCCTTACATGGTGTCACATAGTCATATGGTCATATGATGCCATATACTCACATAGTGTCACATGATGCCACATAGTTACATGATGTCACATAATGTCACAGAGTCACATAATGTCACATAATGTTACAGAGTCACATAATGTCACATGATGTTACATAGTCACAAAAGTCACAAAAAAGTCACTTACCACCACTGTTTTGCCACTTCGTCTCAGAGTGTATTTCAACCAATCTTTCGCTTAATTTCCAAAGAGTAGCCAATCTTTCACTTCGTCTCCTATGTGTTTTCAGCCAATCTTTCACTTCCTCTCCATATGTATATCCAACAACAGCAAAAGCAAATGTTTTCACTTCCCTATTTTCCATGTGCATCCAACAACGGCCACAGCAAGAATGGAACACTTGTGCGCACACAATGTGCTCTTAAAGGGCTGTGAGGACGTCCTAGAGGCGTCCTCACATGGAGGTCCCGGGGTCCTCACATGATAGACACATGGTGGAAGCCCTACATGGAGGACCCCGGCTGGTTCTCACATGGAGGACTCCATGATATGACGGTATGATAAACAGAAGGTGAAAGTGTTTCCCGAGGGTGGGATCGAACCACCAACCTTCCGACCATGGGTCCCATGCTCTACCAAGTGAGCTACGCGGTACGTAAGGTTAATGTTCGGGAAAACATTCCTCATATAGGGTTGGGGTCACATGACCGATGTTGATTGACAGGTCACTTGACTGATGACTTCACGATGATTAACAGGTGATCTAACGTTAGGGTTATGCTGCTTAGGAGAGCCTTACGTTAGTATGACGTCATTGGCACGGACGCGCACTGAACCCCATCAATCTGATCCAGATCCACTACACCTTTCTGACGTCACTATGACGTCACCACTGTGGTGGAATCCCCATGGAGGTTCTACCCACCTTTCTAACGTCATCACTGAGGTAGAATCCCCGTTTTCTAACTACTGACCATTCTGAACATTTTTGATTTGTGCCCTCCCCCCTCCGAATTTGCGATTTTTGTATATTTATCCATTTTAGACACTACTTTTCTCCAAAATTTTAGAATGTTCCCACGAAAATCCTAGCAGAAGAAACATTTTAAAGAAATTTTTTTTTACCAATATGTCCGCCAAGTTTTGGTGAATTGCCACATAAGTAATAGCCGGGTAGGTACTTATGCCCGCTACCTTCAATCAAAATTTCAAGACATTCAGATTAAAAACCTAGGAAGAGATACGATTTATTTTTCAACTTAAAAGCGTACATACGCATGCTTTCATCGACTGCTATAGCCCGTGATTCTGTAAGTTATTTAGTTGGTTAGTCATATGATTTCAGTGTTATTTAATGGTTTGGACTGAAATACAGTGTTCATTTGTCCTTATTTCAGTCACGGAGCGATTTTGGAATAACACGAGGACACGTCGAGTTTTTTTTTTTTGTTGTTGTTCGTTCTTTGCCGCTACAGTGACTCGTGTGTTGCCACGAGAGACTATACGCACCATGGGACCGATGACTACCTAACCAGTCGGATGACGTTTCCTGGAGTTGAAAGGTTTGAATTTTTGGGTCAAGGCCGAAAACCAAAAAATGACCGCGTTATCTCGAAAACAATTAGAGATAGATAGAGCAAGTTTGAAGCTTATGGTTTTACCCCTTTAGGCCTTGAAGATATTACATTAGTGGAAAAACAGAGAGCCTGATGTCGGCATATCGCACTCATTTTTGTGGATTATACAAGTGGGTTATGCCGCTATCTAGCTGCATTCGGTCTAGTTGCCTATCGTCTTCAGGTCCCGGCTATTCCTCCCCCTCCCTCATGTAAAAAAAATATCCACCTTAACATCGTGCAAGGAAAAGTTCGCAATGCCGATAAAGGTGGGGAATGGAAGGAGGAGGGTGGGGGAGGGACGGAGGAGGGTGGGGGATGGACGGGGGAGGGTGGGGGTAGGCGTGGTGAGGGCTATCGGTCCAGAGCAAATTCTTAAAGGGCATCGATCGGCGTTTTAGCTGTGACACCGCCCCTGCAGGTAATAATGCAGTTCACCTCAGTAGATCCCATCAAAATCCGTTGGCTATAGCAAGCTGATCATGTTGTCGAACTTACTTATAACGAAATCGGTTCAAACGACATCAGTTATAACGACATCGGTTATAACGACACAGCACTGGTGACGACTCAATTGTGTGTTCACAGTGATGTCGCACATTTTAAAAGCACCTGATGTAACGACACACCGGATATAAAAACACACCGTAAATAACGACAAATCAGATATAACAACACACCAGGTGTCACGACACGCCGGATATAACAACATGGCTTCTCCCTCCCAGCCTTGTCGTTACAGTGTACATGTCCTGTATATAACGCGAAGTGCGTTCTTTCTTTTTTCTTTTTTTTTAAATGACAAGATATCATTGGACAAAAGCCAGGAATGACAGTGTGAAATGGGTGTTAGACCACTTAATATGTTGAAGTGTTATTACTGGAGTTTGTTTGCAGTGCACCAAAGCTGAAAATCGAAAATAGAACACATTCGATGCAAAGGGTCAAAATATGTCACAACCCTACCCTCCACCTCCCCCACCCCTTCAAGCCTTATTATGATGTCGTTATCTTTCGCACCACTGTTGAAAAAAATCATCCACACCCGTTTCCCCTCCCCTTACAAGTTAGCCCATTTACTGTTGCTCAGTAAGAACTTATTTGAAATGAATTATGAGTTTGCCAGTTGCGATCATGTCGGAGAATGATTTTAGCACAAGAAAGAAAAATAACACACACACACACACACACACACACACACACACACACACACACACACACACACACACACACACACACACACACACACACACACACACACACAGACACACACACACACACACACACAAAAGAACAAACCCCATGTCCCCCACAGAAAAACAGCAAAAAAAAAAAAAAAAGAAAGAAAAAGGGAACATAGACACAGAACAAAAACATGGGTTATGCGTCTGTTAAACAGGACACAATGACAAAGTGATAATCATTTGGTTCAAAGAGGGGAGGAGATTAGATATCAGGGAGGTAGAAAAGTGGGTGGCGTTGGCGCATCCTCCGCCACCAATCACAAATACCCCCTGCCCCTCCCACACGCCCTCTCCTACCCCCCGCCCCTCCCAAACGCCCTCTCCTACCCCCTGCCCCTCCCACAAGCCCTCTCCTACCCCCTGCCCCTCCCACACGCCCTCTCCTACCCCTGCCCCCCACACGCCCTCTCCTACCCCCTGCCCCTCCCACAAGCCCTCTCCTACCTCCTGCCCCTCCCACACGCCCTCTCCTACCCCCTGCCCCTCCTACACGCCCTCTCCTACTCCCTGCCCCTCCCACACGCCCTCTCCTACCCCTGCCCCTCCCACACGCCCTCTCCTACCCCCTGCCCCTCCCACACGAGCTCTCCTACCCCCTGCCCCTCCCACACGCCCTCTCCTACCCCCTGGCCCCCCACACGTCCTCTCCTACCCCCTGACCCTCCCACACACCCTCTCCTACCCCCTGCCCCCCCCACACGCCCTCTCCTACCCCCTGACCCTCCCACACGCCCTCTCCTACCCCTGCCCCTCCCACACGCCCTATCCTACCCCCTGCCCCTCCCACACGCCCTCTCCTACACCCTGCCCCTCCCACACGCCCTCTCCTACCCCCTGCCCCTCCCACACGCCCTCTCCTACCCCTGCCCCTCCCACACGCCTTCTCCTACCCCCTGCCCCTCCCCACGCCGTCTCCTACCCCCTGCCCCTCCCACACGCCCTCTCCTACCCCCTGCCCCTCCCACACGCCCTCTCCTACCCCCTGCCCCTCCCCCACGCCCTCTCCTACCCCCTGCCCCTCCCACACGCCCTCTCCTACGCCCTGCCCCTCCCACACGCCCTCTCCTACCCCCTGCCCCTCCCACACGCCCTCTCCTACCCCCTGCCCCTCCCACACGCCCTCTCCTACCCCCTACCCCCCCCCACACGCCCTGTCCTACCCCTGCCCCTCCCACACGCCCTCTCCTACCCCCTGCCCTCCCACACGCCCGCTCCTACCCCCTGCCCCTCCCACACGCCCTCTCCTACCCCTGCCCCTCCCACACGCCCTCTCCTACCCCTGCCCCTGCCACACGCCATCTCTTACCCCTGCCCCTCCCACACGCCCTCTCCTACCCCTGCCCCTGCCACACGCCCTCTCCTACCCCCTGCCCCCCCACACGCCCTCTGCTACCCCCTGCCCCTCCCACACGCCCTCTCCTACCCCCTGCCTCTCCCACACGCCCTCTCCTACCCCCTGCCCCTCCCACACGCCCTCTCCTACCCCCTGCCCCTCCCACACGCCCTCTGCTCCACCGTTTGACGCTCATGACAATGCCAGATCCAGCGCCACCTCTCATACACGCCTGTGTGAAGTTCTGGGCGTTGCAAAATTATCCCTCCCCTAAAATTTCCTTCCCGTCCTAACTCCTCCACCCCCTCTCCCCCCCCCCGGTGTGTCGAAATGAATATCTTTCGCCATGTAAAGGTTATTTTATATTGATAGCAAGGATCGCTATGGTTACAGAACCGCCGTGTTGGGTTCCCGGATGAGGAGGCGTGTGAATGCTGGTCGTGCTGGACGAAGGCATCACTGCATGAACTGTGGCAACGTAATTTCAATCGACAAGAGTGAAGAACTTCAACAAGACTTTTTCATGGTGACAACAAAGAGGAATAAATATCCATTAAAAAGGGGAATTGGTCAAAGACTGTACGAAAACTGAAAAAAAAAACATTCGTTAGTCTGTAACGATACTGTACGTGTTTTTAAGCTCAAGAGTTGGATCGCGTAAGAGAGTTGTGAAAGCGGTAGTGTTTTTTTTTGTCAAAATTGGTCGGTTTCTCCTTCTGCTTCTGTGATGTCTTCATTTTGACGGCTGGGCACACTGTCCACGGACTTTCTTGTTAAAGCTGAAGAGTTGGTTCAGGTAAAGAGGTTGTGAAAGGGGTAAAGTCTGAAATTACTAGCCGTTAAAAACAATGCCTCTGTTAAAAAGCTGTTGTGTTCAGTCGGTCCGTCAATTGAAGAGCCCATGAGAGTGCTTCAGTCGCGTCAAAACTGATAAAAAGACCGTTCATAACAGCAAGCCAAACGTTTTTATTATTTCATGCTGAAGCAGATACACACAAAGTCAGTTTTTAACCCAAGCAAAAATAAAATAAAATAAAATAAATAAAGTTTTTGTCCTCGATTGAATCAGTGAGATAAACTGAGTGACACTTGACCCGAAAAACATTTTTCAGAAAGCGCTCTCAATGTCAATCTCATCAGTATATATTTTGCTCTCAATAATTGTATGCTAGAATTTATTTTGGAAAGAAAAATATTTTACAAGCTTATAAAATCTTAAGGACGGCCAATATTCATAGAAAATGTGACGAATCGTATATATGTTACAGCGAATCTGTAAAACCAGCGAATCTATAGATTCGCTGAGAATTTCAGCGAATCTGTAGATTCGCTGACTCACTTAGCGAATCTGTAGATTCGCTGAAAATTTTCAGCGAATCTACAGATTCGCTGGTTTTTCACCTTTAAAATTATACAGATTCGCTGAAATTGCTTGACCAGTCATCTTTACCGACATGATTACTTGTGTTGGGTGATACTTGAAATTTAATTGCTTTTAGGTGGCTTGTTTACTCCAGAGGTGTTTTACACACCTTTTCCTTGTTTTTTGGGAATGGAATATATTGCAGTCGGAACTTTTAAAATTACACATATTTTTATTTAACTAGCTTTAAAATGCATGGTTGAACTAAATTTCAAGTATCATCCAACACAAGTAATCCTGTCTGTAAAGATGACAATTTCAGCGAATCTGTAAAATTTTAAAGGTGAAAAACCCGCGAATCTGTAGATTCGCTGAAAATTTTCAGCGAATCTACAGATTCGCTAAGTGAGTCAGCGAATCTACAGATTCGCTAAAATTTTCAGCGAATCTATAGATTCGCTGGTTTTACAGATTCGCTGTAACATATATAAGTTTGGAGATGAAAAATTAAATTAATGACCTCATTAATATAACAACACAATTTTTGAGCTGAAGAATTGCTTCTATTCTGTGCAGTAAAAAATTAAAAGGAAGATTCTGTATACAGGAGCCAGTCATTATTTCATTCGTTGATGTTTGCTGATAATATATTAAAAAGTAAACTGTTTGACATGAAAAATTAATTTTTTGACATTAAAAATTATTTACAGATTTCAAAATATAAATTGAATACGTCTCATTCTGAAACAATGATATCTAAAATAAATTCTTGAAGTCAATAAAAATGAATTTTTAAGCTCGAAATTAAGACTTTGCTATGAGAGTATTTCTTTTTGCCATCAAAAATATAACTTTTGATTTAAAATCATTTTTAGAAACTTAAATAATTTATACTATCAGTAACTTTTTCTTTTCTCTATAAACGTTTATTGATTTCTAGGATGATTTCTTAAGATCAAGAAGACATTTAGAAAGATCGAAAATATAATTACAGATAGCAAAAATATTTTTGATATAAAAAATATATATATTTGAAATTAAAAAAACAATTGATGACATAAAAATAATTTTTGAGATCAAAAAATTATTTCCTGATGTCAGTAATTGTCTAATAAATGTGAAATTGACATTCTATACATTTGAGAAGGGTAAAAAAAGAAAAAGAAAAAAAACTCTTTTTACTTCAAAAATTGATTCCTAAAAATAGTGTACTGGTAAGAAAAATTGTCAACGTGGTGGGCTAATAAATTGGCTATTTCTGATCAGAATCCAGATTTCTTTCATAATTTCTATAAAAAGGCGACCGTATTTGCTGATACAAATATAACAAAAATATCGTTCCTTAAATTGTTTCAAAATAATGAAAATTATTTCAGCGAAAAGCAAACCACATACACACACACAAAAAAACACCAAAATCAAACAAACAAAAATTGCGGAACAAAATTACATTGATATATCCACCACATTACGTCACATCACATTTTTACATACCATTCCATTACATTCTCATAATACAATCAAGACATGTCGCCGTTCTTTTACCGACAAACTTAGCATTATATTTATACCATCATAACACGCAACAGACGTTTTGTTCACTATCAAAATGTCTCAGCTGTCTGGTATTGGTAATTTGCCAATAACATACGAGGCAAGGAACATTCAAATTGACCAGCACATTAATTGGTTAAATTACAAACTGGCCTGCTGACTGATGAAAAATATTCTCATAATAAGAATATATTGGTAAATCGCGTGCCTTAAAGTTTTAAATAAATATGGAACAACCTGCGCAAACGCTGTTGTCGCATTAAAAGAACACATTTTCAGTTTTGCCAATTACGATGTGCTGTTCAATTTTATGTTTCTCTCCTTGTACCACCCGGAATTCGAAACTATAGAATCCGCACGCTGCGCAATAAGCGCACTCAATTTATCCAGTTATGTTTTTATGCTTTTGGAGTTACAGAGTAATTTGCTAAATATACAGAACATTATAAAAACACACTGTGGCATTCAGTTAAAACCACTACATTCACATTCAATAAATGAAAATATGGAAAGTCAAAGAACACTAAAATTTTGATTTATAAAAATGACCATAAAGAACAGTATTCACAAAGCTTAACTGCACAGTTAACTAATTCCATTAACATTACTGGTAGATTTTCTGAGTTTATACTTTGCTCTCAGTAATTCTATTTTAAAATTTATTTTGGAAATCAATTTTATAAGCTCATAAAATTAAGCACACATTTATATAAAATTTTAAGGAATCGTACGTTAAAGTTTGAAGATGAAAAATTGAAGTGTTAGCCTAAATAATAACAACAAAATTTTTGAGCTCAAGAATTGCTTCTTTTTTTCTGAAATTAAAAGGAAGATTCTGAATAAAGATGCCAGTCATTATTTCACTCACAGGTGTTTGCTCATGAATTTTAAATATTAAAACGTAGACTGATATTTTGATATATCAGGTTATTTTTTATATAAAAATTATTTGCAGGTTTCAAAATATAATAATGACTGGAATAATGACTTCCAAAATAAATTCTTGATATCAATAAAAAGAAGAAAAAAACTGAGCTCCAAATTTAGATCTTGCTCTTTTATCTTTCATTTTTGCTATCAAAAATTGAACTTTTGATCTAAATTCAATTTTAGCTATTATTAAATTATTTATGCTACCAATAAATATTTTTACCTCTATAAATATTTATTGATATCTAGAACGATTTTTTTCATATCACGAATATAGATAGAGGCATCAGAAATATAATAACAGACGACAAAAATAATTTGATATAAAAAAATGAATATTTGAAATCCAAAACTAATTTTTGATGGCAAAAAATATTTTTTGAAATCAAAAATTAGTTCTTGATGTCACTAATTGTCCAAAAATAAAAGTCCAAAACGACAAAAGACACCTTTGTACTTCAAAAATGATTCCTAAAAATAGTATAACCTTCAAATAATTTTTGATAAACATAATGAATATTTTAAATTAAAATTAAGTTTTGATGGCAAAAAAAAACAAAACAAAACAAAAAAAAAAAAAAATTAGATAACAAATTAATTCTTGATATCAATAATTGTCTAATAAATATGAAATTGACATTCCATACATTTGAGAAGAAAAATCCGAAAAATAAACACATTTTACTTAAAAATTGATTCCTAGAAATAGTATACCGGTGAAAAAGTGTTCAGCGTGGTGTATTAATAAGTTGGCTCTTTCGGATCAGAATCAAAAAATTTCTTTCGCAATGTCTCTGAAAAAGACCATACTTGCTGATACAAACATTAGTAAATATTGGTTCTTAAATTATTTCAAAATAATGAAAGCTATTTCAGCCAAAAAGTAATAAAAAACATTGCAGAACAAAATTACATTGATGCATCCATTACAATACATTACATCACATTACATCACATCACATTACATTACATCACATTATATCACACTTTTACATTGCATTCTCATAATACAAACAACACAAGTTGAAGTTTTTTAACCTCGAACTTAACATTATATATATAACATGTTGACATTCAACAGAAGTCCAATGTATTGGTATCTTTAATTTTCCAATAACATATCACACGGAATTCGAAAATATGGAGTCGGGACGCTGTGCGATAAGGGCACTCAACTTATCTAGTTATCTATAGTACTTTTGGAGTGCACAGTTATTTGCTAAATATGCAAAACATTAAAAGAAAAACTACGACGTTCAATGAAAACCACCGCATTCGCATTCAGTAAACAAAACAAAAATATACATATATATAAAATCGCAGAGAATTTATGGCCTAAAGAACATCGGAATTTTGATCTCGAAGAATTATCATCAGGCATCGTGTTGACGAAGGTTAACTGCACAGTTAACTGATTCCGTTAGCTGACCTGTTAGAAACCAGTCCCCGTATTCACAAAGGCTAACTGCACAGTTAACTGATTCCGTTAACTGCTCCGTGAACAACCAGGGTCAACTGCACAGTTAACTGATTCCGTTAACTGCTCCGTTGGCAACCAGTCCCGGTTTTCACAGAGGTTAACTGCACAGGTTAACTATCCCTTTAGACACCAGAACATCCAAAAGTAAATTCATAAATTTAACTTGTTTCACAAACAAGCTTGAAGTAGCTAGATCAATCGATTTTTTCATCTAAGAGTACTCTACAACTAACTTTTGTCAATATTGGATTGTAGATCTGATTACTTAAGTAAATCCGTCCATAATCGGTACAGCTTTTGATTACGATAAAAAGAAATCAGAGCAGTAAACGCATACACATATTATTCAAGCAAACCGTTACTGTAACTGACATCGTGTCGTTCTCATATCTAATAATACCCCGATGATAAGAGGTTAAGTGCACATGAAATGCCATCCAAACGACAGCATACATCATTTTCTTAACTCAGCTGAAGTAAAAAGACTTGAGAAATGACAAAATTTAAAGCAATTAATTCAAAAAAAATTTAGTTGCTTAAGCTCTGGTCTAAGCGTTGATCATCTCTGGTCCTACCGCTGAAGCAGCTGTGATATAACGAGCCGAACATTGCTAATCAACCCCCCCCCCCCCAAAAAAAAAAAAACACATTGTAAATCCACATCAGATGACACATAAACATTAAGATATAATAGATCGCATAACATACATAATAAGGCAGGGATGGGGGGGGGGAGGGTAGAGACGACAGCACGAAGATATTGCGTACCAGTCCGCTTCGAATCTCCAAATTTTACCTCCAGCACCTTTTTCCACCATATCCCCCCCATCCAACTAAAAAAAGCACGCTTAACTATAAATTTCACTTAACGACCAAAAAATCCAAAAAAACTTGTTATGTTCACGGTATATGAAATTCAAACATTAAGATATTAATTGCGCCATATACATATTTTAGAATAATAATAATGCTATAATAATAATGTTGATAATAACAATAACAAAAAAAATAATAATAACATAGTATTATTATGATATTATTATTATTATTATTCTAAGGCATAATAGTAATAATAATAATAATAATAATAATAATAATAATAATAATAATAATAATAATAATAATAATAATAATAATAATAATAAACTACCCTTAACAGTGTGCATTTGGTTCGGTGCAAACGCAATTCAATTAAATAAAGTCTTTTCGTTTAGCAGTTTGATATAGCGGGCTGAACAAGCCAAAAAACTGCTATGCAAACCAAATGTACGCATTGTAAATCCACACCACTACTATATACACGGAATTATTACAATTATGTGAGTTAAAACATGGCAAAAATTCACACAAATCTATACAGTCTACACAGTGTTACCCCTTCAAAAAAAACAAAAAAAAACAAAAAAAAACAAAAACAAAACAAAAAAAAAAAAAAAAAACACGCCTGACTTTTAACCTAAATGAATGACATACATCCAAATAGCTTGTTATGTATGCTTTACGTGACATGTAAACATTTAAGATTTAAATCGCCTAACACACATAATAAGGCACGGGTGGGGGGGGGGGGAGGGGGGAGGGGGGTAGGAGACAACAGCACAAATATATTGGATGCCAGTCCTCTTCGAATCTCCAAATTTTACCCCCTCCCCTCCCCCGCCCCAACACTTTTCTCCAGCCATACCCCTCTCAAAAAAAAAAAAAAAAAAAACAAAAAAAAAAAACAAAAAAAAAACAAAAAAAAAACATGCACTTAACTATAAAGTTCACCACTAAATCCAAATAACTTGTTATGTTCACGGTGCATGAAATCCAGACAATAAGATATTAGTTGCACCATGCATATTTAAATAATAATAAACAACAACGCTTAGCAAGCCAAAATTACACATTCTAAATTGACATAGCTACTATATATTATATTATGTATACTGTTATGCATATTTCTACATGCAAAGAATGTCCACAGTGGTATACAATAAAATAAGCAGAAAGATTTACAGAAATTCTGTTCACTTTACACAATGAAATCCCTCTGCTCCATATTTCAAGGGATCAGACAAAGTTACCCCTACGGGGCAAGGGGTGGATAGCAGGGTGGGGTAGGGGTAGTTAAAACAAAGATAAACATGAAACATAATTCCTAGAAAACTACTAATGTTAAGAGCTTCCTTGCATCTTTCTTTGTCCAGCTAAACCTCCCCCCCCGCCCCCCCCCAAAAAAAAAACAAACCTTGCACCCCACACTTAACAATTCAATCTATGGCAAGCACTTCCACATAGCTTGTTTATACACACACACAACACACACACACATACACACACACACACACACACACACACGCACACACAGACATGCGTCGGGGTTTTATAATTAACGTCAGTTCTGTCACTTTTCATGCACTTCGTAGCGGATAGCTCCAGTCAGTCCGGGATGGAATATTTACGTCACTGTCTTTATTTGGGATACACAGCAATGACGCAATCACGGGAATGATCAACCATTGCGCATGTCACTTCCTTCACTATGGAGACAAAATGGCGTCATGATGGAAACCACCATTCAGTGCGCATGCGTAGTGTATTGTCTTTCACGTCATTCTGGTCACCATGGATACACAGACAAGATTACATGACGACAGGTGCATGTCCAACAGATGCTTCTTTCACGAAACGTAAACATTTTAGGGACGCCAGGGCAGTCACAGTGTAGTAATTTGTGTTCACAAAAAAATAAACGTTTGAGTTCAAAATGTTGGATATCAAATACTAAATAGATTTCAGACACCCACATTTCAGATGGATACCAAATAACAGGCAGGAAGTCGCCGGTGTTGTCTTTCCTCGACACCCCCCTCCACCCTCCGCCCTCCCTCCGATTATGCCTGACAAATGTGTCGCATAAGAACTGCAGCCTGTTAAGTCACGAATTATAATTACATATTTGTCGTTATCGTAAATTATATGAGCGCGGGGGTGAAGAGATGGGAGTGTGTGTGTTGGAGGGGTGGGGGGTGGTGATGGTGGACTCTGGAGGTTCATTAACTGACTACACTAATCCCGTCCCATCCCATCCCCCCCCGCCCGCACATCCGCCTCCTTATTCCCAGAAATAAGTAAATTTTGTTGAAATTATATTTGGTAACATTTCCTTTGTCTAAACGGCTGAAAAAGGAAGCATCAGACACTTGTTATGTTTTTTTTAATTTATTTTTTTGTTGAGGGCTATGAGGATGAGGATCGATGGGTGGTGGAAGTGATAATGGGGTTAAAATAACTGTGGTCAAATGTGATCTTGTTTGGATTCGCTATTGTTACACATCTGTCTCAAATGGTTTGTTGTTAATACATTCGTGGTAAGAGAAGTGTTAATGTGTGAGAATCGAGTCCATGCAGTACATACAGGCGACCTGGTATATACACAGCACCGTGAACGAAGTCATCGCCGTGCGGCAGGGAAAGCACTGACCAGGCATGATCACGGCTTAGCACTTGTAGTCGGCTGTTCCCCACATCCCCTATCAGCACATTGTCTATTTCATCGCTGTGGCACAAGTATGGAAACATTAACTCCCCAGGCTCCTCTCTACCCTTACGCCCCACAGTCTGCATGACCTCCCCGTCATCAGACACCACATACACTTTACATTCATTCTCACAGCACACATATATGGCTTTACTTGTGACGAGCACTGTTACATAATGATCACCATCAAACGGCAGCGGAATGACGTGGTGTCGCTGCCATGACTCAGTCCGTGTGTACACTTCTATGCTAGTATTCTCATTCCTCCTGTCAAGCCGCACGGCGTACAGCTTATCCTCGTACGTTGTCACGCTCCGGTACCAGCCTGACGCGATCTTGCTGATTGTCTCACCTGAAAACACGATGACAAAGACACGTCAAGTTACAAAATCAATATAGTTGAATTTTAACTTGAAAGAAAATCATGTTAGGTGAGTAACGGGATTTGTTAAGAATGGCATGGGGATCTATTCACACCTGTGAGCGTGAGATGGTAGAGACCGCCAGAGGCAGCAGCAACAAGCCCTGCGTTCTTCACTTCTGTCACCTGCAGTACGTCACGCATGTCACCTGCAGCAAAGCTGCCTATCTCTTCCAGCGCCTGGTTGTAGATGTACACAGTCGTGCCACAACAATAGTACAAGTGGTCTCCTATCAATGATAAACGAGCAATTTGCCATGGTAACAAAAATTCCGGAATTTTCAAGCCCACACTCCTATGTCTGTACCATGTACGCTCGTGCAGCCGGGGGAGACGCCCGTAAGGACACCATATCTACAACACACAAAGAAAACGAAAGAAAAAAAGTTTACTTTGAAGGCATGAGTAAAACTTCGCAGTAGTAAATAAAAAACGGTTTTGGATTAGGCAGGTTTGTTTGCTTGTTTGTTATTTTGTTTGTTTGTTTGCTTGTTTTTTTTTTGTTTTTGTTTTTTTTTTTTATGAAGTAAATTTTGACTGCCCTGCTGGTGTTTTAAAGGGATGTGTTTATACTTCTGGTGAACCCCTCCCCATCTCCGCTCGAACACCTCCTTCCACCATCCTGTGTAAATTACACTGTCCATTACATTACATTACCAAACATAACAAATAGAGGTTGTGTATCATTTCCAGTGAATGATTATATATATATAATGTAGTATCAATGTAGTATAGATATACTTGAGATATAATAGAGATATACTACAGATGTACTAGTGATATGCTAAATATATATCAGAGATGTGATAGAGATATACTAGTGAGATAATAGACATATAATAGAAATAAACAGAGGCCTAATAGAGATATACTAGAGGTATACTAGCGATGTAATAAACATGTAATGAAGACATAATACAGATACACTACAGATAAAGTAGATATTTGTAAGAGATATACTAGAGATATAATAGAGAAATACTAGAGTGTAATAGGTATATAATAGAATAGAGATACGCTAGAGATATAATTTTTCTATTCCAGTAGGATGAAAAGGTTGGTTCTACCGCACTTTGTGACGTCATACTGTCTGGAAGTGACGTCATCATGTCTGGAAGTGACGTCATCCTGTCTGGAGCGGAGTTCTGGCCCACTTGATGATGTCATACTGTCTGGAAGTGACGTCATCCTGTCTGGACCGGAAGTGTTGTCTGGACCGGAAGTGCTGTCTGGACCGGAAGTGACGTTAAAATGACGTCATCCTGTCTGGAGCGGAAGTCATGATAAGTGTTAGGATAGGCGCGGCCATTCATGACGTCATCATGACGTCATAATGACGTCATACTGTCTGGTGGCTTCATAGGGTGTTCTAGCCCAGTCGATCATTGTTATTAATGAAGTCAATTAAGCCAATGAACTCCTGCTGTCAATCATCATGACGTCACTAGTCACGTGACCTGTCAATCATCGGTCATGTGACCCTAACCCTAGCAAGACTTCCAGACCACTTTTTGACGTCATACTGACGTCCCTTCTTCCATCTGTCTATCATACCTTCATAATACACATTCATAATACACTCTATGGTTTAGGGGTAGGCTGCCCATACCCGGGGCTCGAACCACCAACCTTCTGAGCATGGGTCCGACCAGGAGTCCCACGATCTAACAACTGAGCTATTCCGGACTGAACAAGAATGTTTTGTGAAAACATGCCATGTAAGGCTATAATGCACGATAAATTTCAGACTGCACTCGTTCAGAGCGTGGGGGAAACCGATCGATAAAATTTCAGAGTGCACTCGTTCAAAGCGTGGGGAAAAACCGATCGATAAAAATTTTTGAGTACACTCGTTCAGAGCGTGGGGAAAACGATGGTCCTGCCAAACTTGATGACGTCATACTGTCTGGAAGTGACGTCATACTGTCTGGAAGTGACGCCGGTTCTGCCACACTTGATGACGTCATACTGTCAATCATTTTGACATGAGGTGTCATAATGACGTCATAGTTACACCTTAGTTACGCTTTGGTTACGCCTTAGTTACCTTAGTTACGCCTTGGTTACAGTGGTTACACCTTAGTTACACCTGAGTTACGCCTTAGTTACCTTAGTTACGCCTTAGTTACGCCTTAGTTACCTTAGTTACGCCTTGGTTACAGTGGTTACACCTTAGTTACGCCTTACTTACCTTAGTTACGCCTTGGTTACGCCTTAGTTACCTTAGTTACCTTAGTTACGCCTTAGCTACGCCTTAGTCACCTTAGTTACGCCTTGGTTACAGTGGTTACACCTTAGTTACGCCTTACTTACCTTAGTTACGACTTGTTTACGCCTTAGTTACCTTAGTTACACCTTAGATACGCCTTAGTTACCTTAGTTACGCCTTGGTTACGCCTTAGTTATCTTAGTTACGCCTTGGTTACAGTGGTTACACCTTAGTTACGCCTTAGTTACCTTAGTTACGCCTTGGTTACGCCTTAGTTACGCCTTAGTTACCTTAGTTACGCCTTGGTTACGCCTTAGTTACAGTGGTTACACCTTAGTTACGCCTTAGTTACCTTAGTTACGCCTTGGTTACGCCTTAGTTACGCCTTAGTTACCTTAGTTACGCCTTGATTACGCCTTAGTTACCTTAGTTACGCCTTAGTTACCTTAGTTACGCCTTGGTTACGCCTTAGTTACCTTCGTTGCGACTTGTTTACGCCTTAGTTACCTTAGTTACACCTTAGTTACGCCTTAGTTACCTTAGTTACGCCTTGGTTACGCCTTAGTTACCTTAGTTACGCCAGTTTTATATCTAGTTTTAACATTAAGTGATCACAGGCTATTTAACAACAGTCAAGAAGCTTTGTTCAAACACATGGAACATTGTGGTGAGGGTGATGATGACAGCAGCTCTGAAAGTGAGTCAGAAACAGACTCTGAAAGTGACTCAGAAACAGACTCTGTTTGGTATGATCTGGTTCAAGAAGTCTACGATGAATATGATACCAAATTTCAAGAAAAGGTTTTAGAATATGAAGAACAAGGCCTTGAAGATGCGCGTGAAATAGCAAGTGATGCCTTTCGACCCATTTATAAGCGTCGACTTAAAAAAGTGTTTATGAGACTATTCAAATATACCCAACGTCTAGAACAAAACGAACATTATCAAACCATTTTAGAAGACTTTAATTACTTTGTTGATGAAAAACATTACGAGTATTCAAAGGCACTAAAGGCAGCTATAAGAAGAAACGACGCATTCTTTGAAGAGCTTCTAGATGAGGAGGAGGAAGATGAAAGCAGCGACGAAGAAAGTGATATGGATGACAGTGAACAGAGTGAAGCAGATGAAGAAAAATAGACTTATTTGACTAAACTTTATAATAAAGACTTTGTAAATAAACAAATGTTGTAATATTGTTATAGATTTATGCTGTGTGTGTATGTGTATTTATGTGTATTAATAAAACTATTCAACATATGTCTTGTTGTTTGTTTTTTCCTGAACTGACTGCTATTGTTCCATCAATTGCTTGAACTACAACATGTTGAACAACAACTTGTTAACCAAATGTTGAACAATATGTTAAACAACATGTTCAACTTGTTCAACAACATGTTGAACATGTTGAACATGTTGAACATGTTCAACTTGTTCAACAACATGTTGAACATGTTGAACAACAGCTTGTTCAACATGTTAAACAACTTGTTGAACAATAGTTTGACATAATATGTTCCTAAAATATAATTCAAACACATGTTTGAATGGTGGGCGCGCGCCATTCCAATAACTACCTATGCAAACTACTGTAAATTAAGATATCAAACTGAATCCAATGGTAAAATTTTCATTCAAATCGGTCAACCATAACGAAAGTTATCTTACTTTTAAGTTTAAAACTTTTAAGGTGAATCCATGATGCATACAACCACCGGCGTAAATAGCCTGTGATCACTTAATGTTCAAACTAGATATAAAACTGGCGTAACTAAGGTAACTAAGGCGTAACCAAGGCGTAACTAAGGTAACTAAGGCGTAACTAAGGTGTAACTAAGGTAACTAAGGCGTAAACAAGTCGCAACTAAGGTAACTAAGGCGTAACTAAGGTGTAACCACTGTAAACAAGGCGTAACTAAGGCGTAACTAAGGTAACTAAGGCGTAACCAAGGTGTAACTAAGGTAACTAAGGCGTAACTAAGGTGTAACCACTGTAACCAAGGCGTAACTAAGGCGTAACTAAGGCTTAACCAAGGCGTAACTAAGGTAACTAAGGCGCAACTAAGGTGTAACCACTGTAACTAAGGCGTAACCAAGGCGTAACTAAGGTAACTAAGGCGTAACTAAGGTGTAACTAAGGTAACTAAGGCGTAAACAAGTCGTAACTAAGGTAACTAAGGCGTAACTAAGGTGTAACCACTGTAACCAAGGCGTAACTAAGGCGTAACTAAGGTAACTAAGGCGTAACCAAGGCGTAACTAAGGTAACTAAGGCGTAACTAAGGTGTGACCACTGTAACCAAGGCGTAACTAAGGTAACTAAGGCGTAACTAAGGCGTAACTAAGGTAACTAAGGCGTAACTAAGGTGTAACTAAGGTTTAACCACTGTAACCAAGGCGTAACTAAGGTAACTAAGGCGTAACCAAGGCGTAACTAAGGTGTAACTATGACGTCATTATGACACCTCATGTCACAATGATTGACAGTATGACGTAATCAAGTGTGGCAGAACCGGCGTCACTTCCAGACAGTATGACGTCACTTCCAGACAGTATGACGTCATCAAGTTTGGCAGGACCATCGTTTTCCCCACGCTCTGAACGAGTGTACTCTAAAAATTTTTATCGATCGGTTTTTCCCCACGCTTTGAACGAGTGCACTCTGAAATTTTATCGATCGGTTTCCCCCACGCTCTGAACGAGTGCAGTCTGAAATTTATCGTGCATTATAGCCTTATATGGCATGTTTTCACAAAACATTCTGGTTCAGTCCGGAATAGCTCAGTTGTTAGATCGTGGGACTCCTGGTCGGACCCATGCTCAGAAGGTTGGTGGTTCGAGCCCCGGGTATGGGCAGCCTACCCCTAAACCATAGAGTGTATTATGAATGTGTATTATGAAGGTATGATAGACAGATGGTAGAAGGAACGTCAGTATGACGTCAAAAAGTGGTCTGGAAGTCTTGCTAGGTTTAGGGTCACATGACCGATGATTGACAGGTCACGTGACTAGTGACGTCATGATGATTGACAGCAGGAGTTCATTGGCTTAATTGACTTCATTAATAACAATGATCGACTGGGCTAGAACACCCTATGAAGCCACCAGACAGTATGACGTCATTATGACGTCATGATGACGTCATGAATGGCCGCGCCTATCCTAACACTTATCATGACTTCCGCTCCAGACAGGATGACGTCATTTTAACGTCACTTCCGGTCCAGACAGCACTTCCGTTCCAGACAACACTTCTGGTCCAGACAGGATGACGTCACTTCCAGACATGATGACGTCACTTCCAGACAGTATGACGTCACAAAGTGCGGTAGAACCAACCTTTTCACCCTACTTATTCCGTCTCTCATATCTCTAGTATATCGCATAGTATAATGTATTTCTCTATTTAATCTCTCGCATATCTCTGGTATATATCTATTTTAACTCTAGTACACTATCTATTATCTCTCTACTTTAGCTCTAGAGATTTCTGTGATCTCCCCCATAATATCTCTTTTATATCTGTTATATATATATGATGTCTATATTAGATCGATCTTATATCTGTGTTATATCTATAGTGTATATCTATCATATCTATAGTATCTGTTATATCTCTTTCATATGTCTATTATATCTCTGTTATATTTCTACTATATCTATATTATGTCTCAATTATATCCATATTATCTCTCTGTTATGTCTACTATATTTCAATTATATCTATTATATCTTTACCTTTTTATATCTCAATTATAAATTAATTACATCTATGTTATGTCCCTGTTTTATCTCTATTATATCTATATTAAATCTACATTGCGTCTATATTAGACCTCTGTTATATTTATATTCTAAATATTCTGTGTTCTATATGTATTATCTTTAATTGCATTTCTTATATGTATATAATGTCTCTATTAAATGTGTATTATATGTCTATTATATCTATATCATATCCCTAGTATTTCTGTATTATATCTATATCATTTCTCTGTTATATCTCTATTAGATCGGTATTATATCTATATTATATCTATATTTTATCTCTATTATATCTTTATTATCTCTGTTATATTTCTACTATATCTCTGTTATATTTTTATTATATTTCTCTTATATCTCTTTTATCTCTATAATATATCTATGTTACATTTGTATTGTATCTCATTTGTTTGTCTATTATATCTCTATATTATATGTGTATTTTCTCTTTATATTTAATCTGTAATATATATCTGTTATATTTGTATTATATTATTTGTATTATATTATGTCTATATTATATCTAGGTCATATCTGCATTATATCTGTATTATATCTCTAAATTTATGCTATGTCTCTTTTATGCCTCTGTTGTATCTCTATTATGACTCTGTTATATCTCTTTATATATTATGCCTCTGTTGTATCTCTATTATGACTCTGTTATATCTCTTTATATATTATACATTATATATATATATACACACACACACACACACACATATATATATATATATATATATATATATATATATATATATATTATGTGTCAATTTTATATCTGTATTATCTCTCTGTTATATCTCTTTTATATCTCAGTTATGTCCTAATTGCATTTATATTATCTCTCTGTTATATCTTTTTTACATCTGTAATAAATCTATATTATATGTATATTAGAACTGTATTATATCTATTTTATCTCTCTGTTACATATGTATTATGTTTTAATTTTATCTCGTGTGTACATTTATGGAATGTCATTTTAGTATTTAATGCTTATTTTTGATATAAAAATAAAACTAAAGATGTCAAGAAATCAATGTAGATCTGAGTAATGTATACATTGCTATTAATTATTTGAATTAAATGACTTTTACATGGCAAAAATTCATGTTTGAGATAAAAAAAAACTTTAAAAATATTAAGAGAGACGAAAATTTTGTAGACGAAAGAATTATTGAGATCAATAATAACAACACAATTTTTAATCTCAAGAATTGCATCTATTTTTGTACAGTAAATTAAATTAAAAAACAGAATGATATTTTAATATAAAAAATTTTTGAGATCAAAAATGCATTTGCAAATTTCAAAATACATATTAAATAAGTACTTTTCTGAAATAATTATATCGAAAAAAATTCTTCATATAAATAATAGGAAAATAAATTAGTGAGCTTAAAATTGATATTTTGCTCTCAAATATTTCATTTTTGCTATCAAGAATTGAATTTCCGATCTCAGAAAAATCATTAAATCATTTTTATGTCAATAAATATTTGTTGATATCCCTAAATACTTATTGATATCAAAAATTTTGCTGAGATCAAGAATACATTTAAAGATATCAAAACATACAATTACAGATAGCAAAAATTAATTCTTGATATTCAAAAATATCAGTAATTCCCTAATAAATATGAAAATGATATTCCATATACATTATATCTGTATTAAATATGTATGATATGTATATTATGTCCATATTATGTCTCTGTTATAATTGTATTATATCTATGGAACATCTATATTTTATCTTTATATATCTGTTATATCTCCATTATATTTCCCTTATACATATTTTTACTGTATGATATATGTGTATTAAATTTGCATTGTATCTTAAGTGTTTGTCCATTATATCTTTACATTATACGTATATTTTCTCTTCAATATCTGTGGTATATCTCTGTTATATTTGGATTATATCTGCATTATTTCTATATTATATCTGCGTTATATCTATATTATATCTATCATATCTGCATTATATCTGTATTATATCTTTAAGTTGATATTAAATATATCTTTTATACCTCTGTTGTATCTCAATTATGTCTCTGTTATATCTCTTTTCTATCTCTATTATATCTCTATTGGATCTTTATCATATCTCCATAATATCTTTATTATGTTTATAATGTATACCTGTTATATATTTGTATTATATATTTGTTATATATATATATATATATATATATATATATATATATATATATATATATATATATATATATAAAATTCTATATTATCTGTACAATATCTACCGTATTTCTTTTATATCTATGTTTGGTCTATGTTATATCTGTCTGATATCTCTGTTATATCTTTGTTATATTTTTATTGTTTCTCTTTGATATATCCATATTGTCTCTATGTTATCTCTGTTAAGTCTATATTATGTCTGTGTATATATATATTTTATGCCTATGTTTTGCCCATGTTATAACGATGTTATATCTTTATTATATCTATTGTAAATCTCTATTGTATCTCTAGTGTATATATTAAAGGAAAGTTCATACTGGGCAAGTTCCTGCAGATTAAGTCCCTATCGGTCAAGTCCCTCCTGGACAACTCCCTACTTATAGATATGTTACAAATATTATACATATGTTATAGACAATTTATAGATATATCATGTTTCATTCATTGCAACAGATATGCTCCACGGGAAAAAATTGCGATTGATGGAATGTCTCTGAGCAGACATCGCACACTTTGTGAACAAACTGAAGCACACGGCCTGGAGATCTGACTTTTACGAACGGTTATATGGCTTAGTATCCTGTGGATATTCGAATAATTTTTCCTGCTTAGAAAAAAATCGTTTTTCATTACCGTGGGATTTTTCTCCTTCTTTGTTCATTTTTTTTTCGTTTTGGATGTTCTTATCAACTACTGTGGGACTGTTGGCAGATGACATTGAAATTCTGTATACGTATGAAGGATGAAACTGAATTGAAATAATCTTCAACGCGATCCATCAGGTTAATCTCAAACTGATGAAACGCTGTTTTTTGTTGCTTCAAAACACCGCACTCTGTTGATGTGAATTGTTTGTGCATGTATGTGCCATAAGTCGTACAGTGGTGTGCAGTGAGAATGGTTTGGTTAATAACGGAGAAGTTTTAATTCAAAAACTATAAGTGAACGTGAACATGTAGTTTTCGAGGGATAGCTTCAATTGGTCAGTTATTCTGTAATAAGGGATCTCCGTAGGAGGATCATATTTTCACCATTAGAAACTGCGATAAATACTCTTTATATAATAATGATAAAACATTTGAAGCCTCACCGAAAATGTGAAAATATTTTCAACCAAAATATTCTCACTGGATACAAGTTTTGTTCCTATATTTAAATTTGTAGGTGAGGCAGTATATGTTTTTGGGCAGACACACAATTTCTTCCTGCTCAACCTTTCACGGATAATGGTCCATACCCTATGCCTTTTGTTCAAACATGGAAAAACTCGGCTTCGTTGGCATTGGTGAAAAACACCTGGCACCTGATGTGAATACTGGGGAAGTAATCTGGAGAACAGCTAAAGAAACAACTTAAAAAAAACCCGACAAGAGCTTTTTGAATAATTTTGATTCCTAGACCAAGGGGAGGTATATAATGTACGTTCTGCATGTGAATGTGTGTGTAGTGTATGTGTATGTGAGAGTCTGTTGTTATCAAAACATTGTGTGTCGTATATATCAAGAACAAAAAGTCGGACCGACTTCAAACTTGATTTGTTTGTTCCTCCAGTAGGTTGAAGGTGTTTTTCTCTTTAGACGCGTGTTGCTTAGTACGAAAGTTGTATGACGTGTATTGCTCAAAGTATTTTGTGTAATATATCTCAGCCGCTGAAAGCGCAATCTTGATAGGATTCTTCCTTCGTGTGTCCGAAATATTCTGTCAAATTTTGTCGAGAGTAGAGCAATTCAGAACGTCTTATGGCGTATGTAAACATTTCAAATAAGTTCTTGTGTGCCAAATGGCTCGAAGACGGAACGTTTTGTCAAGTTCAAAGTTTGCATGATTATTTTTCGGATCTGTCAGAGGACTGGATCAACTTGAGACACTTGTGGCGGAATAAGGAACTATGACGTCATAACGTAAAAATTTTCTGTGCCCAGTTTCTGTGTCGCTGAACATGTGAAAAGGCTCAAACTCAGTAGAATGGTTTGCGAATCAAATTTTCTCCCGACATGTTACGTCATCACGTAAAATATGCATATAATGTGAACAATATCTTGTCTGCATGACATCATAACGGAAAATCGTATCGACTTCAACTTTTACAGGAATATTGTTTTTTTTTTCAGTCGGACGGTTGATAGCTTTTGATGCGTATAATAAAGTTAAGCAAAGTATATGGCGTATAAGATTTCTCAGCCGTTCAACATTTGAACAAGACGAAACGTTGTGTGAATGTTAAATCGTAGCTCCGAAAGATTCTGACAAGTTTTTCTCGGAGTAGAGCGAACGAAAACAGCATATGAAGGTATTACGTAAACAGTTATTTGTTAGGCAAAGCCTCGACAAGCGTCTAGGTATTTCTTGGTAAATTGGCACGATTTTTGTTAAATGTATGCATATTTATGAACTAGACTGAGGTTTTCCTGTTTCCCATAAGATTATCGAACGTTGCTGTTCTTTAGAATACTTAGAAACAGTGACAACGTGCCTTTATCCATGGCTAATCCTCACATTTCCTGCAATTAACCTTATTTCAGAATTACATAACACATGTCACTCAATCAGTGGTCAGTGTCAGTTGGAGAGCATTATGAGCATGTTGATCAGGCAGATGTTTGAAGAAACACTCAATACCCCCTCCTTCCTCTCATTCATACCACTTACGTTTTAGTCATATTCCTGTCAGATGTTTGGGACATGGAAAGGGATACGAATTCAGAAATAAAACCACTGGATTTCATGCTCATCAGATCTAACTATTATTCCTCCGCCAACTTGTTTTCATTTGGTTGCCAAGTGAATATGTTACGGTTAGCGGTTTTTGCAGTATCGGGAAATATTTGTCCCTTTTGATGTGGGTCACCTGATATCCTGTGTTATGACTAACAGTTCACCTCCCCTACCTCAAACCGAGGCGGGTAATTTGTTTTGTAGTTACGAAGAATGCCCTTTTAGTGTTTTCTAGTCTATACCCTAACTAAACATAGAGTACAGACCCTCACCGTAATTTTGGGGAAAGGGTTATTGTTGTTGTATCTACATTAGATAGCCGAAGGAGGGTGGTGACGGGGGGCAGCAAAATCACCAATGAAGAAGGGAATTGGCGGACCTGGACCTGGAAGAAAAGTCATACAGTAAAACATGAATGTCCTGACCAACTTCCAGTTCCAGATAAACGAAATATGTGCAGTAAAACTTTTGTAGTGACTATTTTGCAGACACATATAAATTAACATACAGTAAAACCTGTTTTAGTGACTACCTTCTTGTACCCTAAACCTTTCTGAAGTGAGCACCTTCCAGACCTAGATTAAATCCCTGTACTTGGATTTGTATAGAAAAAGAGGACAGAAACACCCACGAGTCAAGTTATGCACGCTTTCCTCTCTCCAAATGGAATAAAGGTGATTATCAACTTCTGCGCACATGATACACGTATTGAGATCCAATTCTGTAAGTTATATAACTTGTTCAAATAAAACTTTGTGAAAGGGCTTTGGGTGAAGCATTTTTTGTTTTTGTTTACAAATAAAGGCAAATAGAAAATGGTTGTTGGGAATTATGGTTTTAGTGAGTTTTTTGTTTACAAAAAGAAACTAAATGGATTTCAGTTGAATGCGCGTGATATAAGCCTCTGCTCTTTTGTTTTGTGCGAGCTGGTTGCTGTTTGGAATGTACTCGTTGTAGCAGGAGGAATAAAATAGACCTTTTCTATGATTAACTTGCTTTATATTATATTATTTAAGAATAAATAAGAATTATATATTATAATATTTAAGAAGTTAACTTAAACTGTACCTGTGATGGGGTTTTGAAGTTACGATTAGCTATCCGAGCATCGAAATCGGGTTGCCCCTGTAAAAGCTCAAAATGTGCATAAGATTTCATGCTAGCCGCAATGTGGCTGGCAGTGTCACCTCTATTATCTTGAACATTGACTAAAATCTTCTCATGGGACAACAAGGCTGCGGTATTTTTTATTTTGTCGTACATGACCGACACATGAAGAGGTGTCCGGTGTTCATTGTCCTTTATATTTGCATCAACATTTGGTAAACCAAGTAGAAAGATTGTCAGTTTTGAGTCCTGTCGTTTACATGCCACATGCAGTGGCGTTTCTCCAGAAGAATCAGTGAAATTTATCATCTCTGGTTCAGTTTCAAGTAATAATTTGCATTTGTCGATTGGCTCAGTGTCACTGCCACACGCTCTGTGTAGGCATGTCCGACCGCTTGAGTCTCTTATAAGCTTTGTGCCAACTTTCAATAGCGCTTTTAACATCTCTGCCGATCCCTTTTCACACATTTCTACAAACGTGACATTCATCTCATTCACTTCGTCTACGGTTTTTCCCTCTAAGTTTGATACAGAAGATTCATACTTAGGATGGGACTGAATGAGGCGTAAAATATCTTTGTATTCTTTCATGGATGCCTGATGTGCTGCCGTATTTCCTTTTTCATCAACGGAATTAATGTTGATTGTTTTACTGCGAAGGAGTATTTCCACACACTTTGAATTGTTTTGCTGAACAGCGACATGTAGAGCAGTAAATCCTGCGGTATTTTTTACATTTGGTTGGCAATTTGCATGATCAACTATCAAGCCAAGAATTTCAGGATGATTTTTAATGACAGCGATATGAAGAATACTTTCGCCTTCATTGTCCTTGATCGCGAGGTTGGTTTCTGGATGTGCAAGCAACACACCAACGTTGTCGATTTTTCCGGCGAAGATTGCAATGTGCATTGCGGTTTTCCCTTCAAGTGTGACAGTGTTAACATCACAATACTTTGACAGAAGCTCGAGCACATTTGGGTCACTGTTCTTTGCTGCCAGATGTATAGGGTAGAATTCAGCTTTGTTTTTAAGGAAAATCTGTTTAGGTTCGTGTGTATATAATATTTGCATCTTAAGAAAGGCCTCAGTTTCACTTTGACATGCTTTGTGCATTGGAGTTTCGCCTTCGCTGTCTTTGATGCAAATTGCTCCTTCTCTCAAAAGATCTTGTACGCTATTGGCATCATCTTCTTTCGCAGCCCTAAGAAGTTCTAAATTAAGTGGATTTTCTTGATCAGCTGTTAATCCAGAGTTATTTGTGAGGTCAGCTCTGCAACCAAAGTCCTTTAATATTTTTACTATTTCAGCAAAACCATGAGCCGATGCATGGTGCATTGCGGTATCGCCGTTACAGTCTTGAATGTTTACGTCTATCTCGTGGCGAAGTAAAAGAATGTTAACAACCTTTATTCGTCCAAAATGAGAAGCTATGTGTAACGGGGAAAGAGATCTTTTTGATGGAGCATTGACGTCGGCACCGTTTTCTAACAGTATTTTGGCTATTGTATGGTCAATGCAAGCAGCTGCAACATGAAGTGGTGTACAGTAATTTTTGTTACGAAGCAAGATCAGAGAACTATTTTCTTTAATAATTAGTTCAACTTTTTCTCTCTGTTCAGTCAGACTTCGGCACGCTTTGTGTAGAGCCGTATCAAGAATGCTATCCATCGAGTTGATATCTGCGCCACAGTTCAGTACCTCCTTTACAAATGCAGCAGTGGAATGCAGACTTGCCAAACACAAAACTGTTGTTTTTCGCTTGGATTCGTCTAGTATTTCTGTGTTGATGTCATTATTGACTAATAATTTGACCATTTGCATATTTCCAAGGCGTAGAGCAATTTGCATTATGGCAGGCTGCTGGGAAGCTAAAATGTGTTTGTCCATTCTATTGATAAGGAACTGGAGAAGTCTCACCTTCTCGTTGATTGCTGCTATGTGAATTGGAAGGTGTTTCACTCGATTTGGTACGTTTATTTGTGTTTTCGCAAAGACTACAAGGATTTCTGCCTTCTGCAGTTCCTCCTTGTTGCTGAGACAGACCTTATGCAAAGGTGTTTCTCCAAAAACATCTGAAATACAAATGGCACCATTGTTGAGCAATATTTGCACATCTGTAGCTGATCCATCTTTCGCTTTATCCAGAAGCTTCCAATTGATCGGATTTTCCTCATCAGCCGTAAATCCATCTTTATTTTTAAGTTCCTTGTTGCAGTTTGGATGTTGCTTTAGTTTTTGAATAATTTTTCTACGAGATTGACTTGACGCATAGTGCAATGCAGTATCGTCGTTTTCATCTTGAATATTTACATCTACGCCAGCATGAAGTAAGATGTCAACAGCGTTGTTCAGACCATAGTATGATGCAATTTGTAGCGGTGTTGTACCTTTTTCGGATACTGCGTTGACATTGGCTCCCCTATCAAGCAATCGTTGGAGCACTGTGTGATCGCTGTTTAAAACAGCAATATGCAACGGAGTGATTCCCGTTTTGTTACTCCGATTTAGTAAATCTTTATTGTGACTAAGGAGTAGATCGACTTTTTCAGCGGCATCTATTAAACTTCTACATGCTTTATGAAGTGGTGTGTCATCAAAACCATCTGTTAAATTGGTACTTGCGCCATGGTCGAGGAGTTCCTTTGCAAAATAAATCCTTGAATATTGATTTGCGATGCACAGAAATGTTGTCTTATCTGACAAATAGTGTTTATGACAGCTTACCTGTCGAACATCTATTTTTTCATCAACGGATATGAAATTCGACCAGTTTTTTATGTCGGTAAATTCTCTGAATTTAGTTTGATCATTTTCTTCAAGTGCACGCGCGAATTCATTAACCGACATCTTTAGCTTTGTTCAACCTTCTTATATAGCAAATCAAATACAAATTTCTACCAGAGACGTGTATCAGGTCTGCAGTTTAAGCTTGATAGTGAACGACTTAACGACTTAATCCTGCTCCTTCTGTCTTGCATCATTCGGTAGTCGAAACTGAAATGGTAGAAAGTTTTGTGTTATAGCACAAAATGATTCAACATGAATATTAACATATAACTATTTAACATTTCATTTTTATTTATTACTCAAATCCTTTAAGCAATAGTACACTTGAAACACAGAAAACATAACGAAATACAAGAAATTACCCTAGTTCATCACCTGACATTTAACAATGTCATGACCTGACATAACATTATATAACATATAAAATGTCACATCCTTACATGACATGACAAGACATGAAATATAAAAATGCCATGACATGATACAGCAAAGCACATATAGCATTTTAAAATGTTAACAGGCTGTCAAAAAGAAGGACTATCGTTGTTTCATTATTGCTTTTGTGTCTCGAAATCGCGAAGAAAAAAAAGCTCTGTTTATTCTATTTGTATAATTATAACTGTTATGTAAGTTCCTTTAAAATAAAACACTTCAATCGAAGATGAGCAAACACATAACTTACCCAGATGCACCCGTCTGTTAATAATGTAACTTGTGAAGTAATAGAGATGTTGTCTTGAAAAGAAAGTTTTGCACACTTCGAGATGTTTGGAGTACTTCGCAAGCACTCTTCTACACTTGGTACGGGGTCCACAGGAGTAATTGTTTCGAGAAAGCACTGGAAGTATGCCATTTTCTCTTAATTTACTTATTTATTTAAAATTTAGTGTAATTATTGTTATTACTTATCGCATTATTATTATTACTATTATTATTATGATTTTCTTGTTATTATTGAATAAGTGACTGCAAGCGTATTAGGTACGGAACCAATCTATCACAACACTTGGTTAAACTCCTTAATTCAGGTACGCCCCAGTGCAGTGCTATCCTCACAAAAGCGAGTGATGGGCCATTCGGGAAGGGACACTGCCGAAAACAGCACGATTGAAAAGTTTAGAAGTTTATATGAATATATTCAGATGTACGAGAAACACCACATGTCAACATTTAACTCCAGACCAATAAAGAGGATACAAAATACAGATGAACTAATGCATAGATCTACGACATGGAGTTTGCATATGAGCAAAGCCGAGGCACTATGGTGATCAAAACATCAGCGTGGTAAAACGTTCGGATACTGCAAGATTTACATTTCACGAAAAAACATACAGAATAAAGAAAAAGTTGTGGGATTATTATAAACGGAAAACGTAGTGCTATGTAACATGCCTTTCCAGAAGGGAAAGTTTAGACTTTGGACCCTAAAGTATGAATTCGACTTCATGATGATAAGAAAGAAGTGGAAGAGCAGCTTTAAGTTATCTACTGTAGAATCGGACCACATTAAATTTAAGTTAAAAATTAAGTTTATATTCATATAACAAGTCCTAAGCGACGAAAATTAAAAACGATTAGAAAAAACTGGGCGAAGTTACAGAAATCCAAGATAAATATACAGTTGCATTAAGAAAATAGAATGGACAATGCACAACAGTATCAGTGTACCAGAACTATTTTATGTCTAGGCATTACCATTTTGTTTTTGTAAGCAAAAACCAATGTATCTCCCCCCGAACAAATGCATCCCAATATACCCATCCTATTTGGTGAACGGGACGTTAAACACCAAACAAACAAACAATTTGTTTTCGTAAACAAAAACAAATGTATCTCCCCGACATCACCACCCCTACTAATCCCCTACTGATCCGACTCCTCGCTTGCCCATTTTTAAGTTTACGAAGATTGAAAATGTTGAACTTGCCGCCTTGAACGAAAATGGGAAAAATCTGATCTTCAAAATATCGCGAAAAGTGCAAACTGGTTAATTTTCTATTGAATGAGGCTAAAGCTAAATGTTATTCTGAATCAGTTTCGAATTCGGAAAGTGGCAAAAAGAAATATCTCACAGTGTGACCAAACAAATTTTGAATTGGAATTCGGATCCTGTTCTCCCCGTTAATTCATATGATATTCCCAATGATTTTGTCAACTTTTTCATAGGCTATGTTGTGAAAATTCGCCACGATATTGTTAACCTGCAATCGCTGCTCGACTCTACGAACAGTATTCGATTAGAATTGTCTACGGTTGATTCTCCGAATATTTTACAAACGTTGGACCCTGCTACACCTCAGAGACACATCAAAAAGTCGTCAAATGCCAGCTGCGACTTGGATCCAATGCCAACTTATTTAGTCAAACTTTGTTTAGATGTACTCAGATAACACAAATAGTTAACAGTTAACGCTGATGTTCCGGCTGAGTTAAAACAGGCTATAGTTACAAGCCTTTTAAAAAATCAGACCTTGATCCAGAGGTTCTTTAAAACTATAGACCAATTTCAAATCTTTCATTTCTAAAATCATTGAAAAAACCGTTGCTGCGAGTTTAAATTAACGTCTCGAAAAATATAGGCTGTATCAACCTATACAGGCAGCTTACAGAAAATATCACTCCACTGAGACAGCACTACTTAAAGATACATAGTGACCTATTGGTGGTAATGGATAGAAAGAAAGTGGCGGTGCTGGTACTATTGGACATGCTCAAATTGAATGCTGATAAAACTAAAGTCCTTCTGGTGGGATCTCCGTACACCTAAGGAAACAATCACAAATCTGTGTTACAGCTGGTAGTCAAACTGTTACATCATCTGATAATGTACGAAATTTGGGAGCCTTATTTGACAATAACATGGATATGAAAAAACTTCATAGATAGTAAATGCCAGAGTATCGTTTTTTGCGGGCAATGGGTCATATTAGACGGTTCCTCAATAGAAATGCTACTGAAATCCTTATCAATGCATCCATAATATCTAGACTAGATTATTGCAATTCATTATTATATGGTCTTCCAAAATCTCAGATTTATAAGCTTCAAAAACTTCAAAATGTGTGCACGATTGATAGCTCTAAAGTCTAAATATGGCCATGTCACGCTCTTGTTGATAGAGCTACACTGGCTACCCGTTGACCAAAGAATTATATTTAAAATTTTAGTTAATGTCTATCATGACCTCAAGGGCACTGCCCCTACTTACATTTCTGATATGGTTGTTAAACATGAACCTAAACGTACTCTTAGATCGTGTTCCCAATTTTCACTCAAGAAACCTAGCACACACACACACCAAATATGGACTCAACTACCACTTGAGATTTAAAAAAGTTCGTCTTTAACTATTTATAAAAAGTCGCTTAAAACTTTTTTATCTCTTGGCAAGCCTATTATAATTAGTGTTTTCGCTCAATTATCTATTTATATTTTTAATTATATTGAACAGTATTATGCATTTGTATTCAGTATTGTTATTTTAAATCTTTTATTTCTATTCAATATTGTTTTTATAATTTTCCTGTTTAGCCCCTCGAGCTACTGCTGAGAAGGGGCTTTAGAAATGCAGCAGTTAATAATAATAGTTGCGGTAACTTCTGCACTAGTTAACAACGGTACTGCCTACCACTGCCCTTTCCCTACTCGTCAAACCCTGCTGGCTCACCCACTCTGCATCGGTACCTCCATCCCCGCTCATCAATCTGGGTGTCAGCAACCATTTTCCCCAAAAGTCATAGCAGAAGCGGTTGAAGTGCAAGTTCGTAATCGCTTTGCAAAGTTTGAGTTAAATATAATAGCAATAGTCCAATCACGGTGTAATCCCTTCAATTTTGAAACTGATCAAATTTGTCATTAGAGAGTTACGTATTAACTATGTCAAGTTTTGTCAACAGGTTTTGATGTCACTCATTGTACAATATAAGCGAAATATGACATAAACTGTCGGACTTAAGCAAGGCATTATCCAACCTACTTTGAAATTGATCGGACGTTTCGTCCTGCAATTACAGTAATGGTGACGCAACGCGTCGCTTAACGTGAGTAAAAACAAATACAATTGGAGGACCAAGTCAGAGTATAATCTCACACCAGTTGGATATGATTCCACTGGTCGTTCGATAATTATCGTGTTCAATAAGCGTGAAATACAAAAGCAATCGGATTACCGTTCCAAGATATGATCGCTATAAATTTGAATCTGATCCAACTTGTCAGTCGATAATTAACCTCTTAGCAATGTCTATTGTCTAAAATATGCTGCGCTATATAGGTCACCTACAGCAAAAAAAGTGTTAAACCTATAGAAGGCATATTTAAGTCCGACGACACTTTTTAACTTCTTTACATCCTATAACATCACGCTTGTTTCTAATGTACTTCAGATATAACAGCAACCGGCTGGCTAATCCAAGGCAGCTTTTAAAGCAAAAAAAACCGATATAGTGTCAAGGATCCTAAATTTATCAAAGCAAGTTACTGAGTGGCAAAGGAAATCGTGCTTATAGTTCGATCTGCAAAACACAAGCAATAGATAAATGATAAAGGAATACAAACACAAGAAAAAATTATCGAAGCAGCCAACATTTTTATCAAAGTTCAAATACATGCAATAGAGTGAGTGCCGCAAAATTCAGAGAGATTAAAAAATGACAATATAGAATAACTAATGCAAGCTCAGTTGCAATCTAATAAAACGCATCAACTGAAAGAGTATCATCAGAAGCCGGAAGAGGTACAGAAATGGAACCAACAGTCCGATGAATTGTTCGGAAGTTTATCGCAGATTGATAATACTGACGAAGACTTAACCACAGTTTCTTGAGGGTCTGAATAATGAAGATGGTCTTTTCACCTTAGAGCTTAGAATATACTACCTGATGTTCTGAAAAGCTATGAGTGTGACTTAAGCATTCTATATTTGTGCAATGAGGCTCTCTTTCATTGCAAGAAACGAGAACATTGGTCTGATATGAATATTGTAGCGATTCCAAAGTCTGATTGCCTTTAAACTTCAGAGTTATATGTTTGTGCACTGTACATGCCAAAACACAGCAGAGTGATCTTGAATCTAACCTCATACGGGACCAAAACATGGAAAACTGTACCCAAGTAAGATCCTAGCACTTCGTATTTGGCACTTTTAACCAAAGAAAATTGATCAAAATATTTAGAACAAATGGAATTCCCGATAGACTGGTCATATCAATAGATGTGAAATACGAAGGTACAAAGGCTAGATTTCTGTCATCAGATGCACAAACAGAGCTCTTTGAAATATTTTGCCGGTGTTTTGTTAGGTAATTCCGTAGCTAGTGGATGGTCCCAAAGAAAAACTGGATATCAGAATGAAAACAAAATCCGTGCAGAAGAAAAGTACCTACTGTTTTGACAGATCTAGACGTCGCTGATGATATCGCATTCATCAGTGAGCAAAAAGTGCAAGCTCATAAAACGTTTCCGCATCCCGATTGGAATGAAAACTAAGTCGGCATTTAACCAGTCTCAAGAATTGCTCATCAAAGTAGGTGATGGCTCAACACTGGATGTTGTTGAAGAATTTATATATCTTTAATCCCTTTTCAGAAGTTAAGTTGTGGATTCCAAACAGAGAATTCCACATATATATGTGGTGTGTAATAAACTGCAAAGATTTGGCGGTCGTCATTATCCAGACATATAACCTAAGAATGTTTGGCACTACGGCAGAATCTGCCCTACTTTACGAATATGACAGGTGGGCTTAATCACCGCAGCTTAATTAGTTGTTACTTACGCAAAACTCTTGGAAAATGTGACAGACAATATAACTGAAATATACAGCTTTGTTTTACTGCAAATGTCAGTGTGCAAATTAATTAATTGCATTACTTAACAATTAACGCAAAATGATAGATTTTTATGTTCATATGGTGTTAATCTTTATCTACAAAAAGGAATGACATGAAGTTGATTCATGAGCTATCATACTTTTGTCTTTTCCCATTTGTATCCGTTTCTGTTGCTTCTCATAAAGATGTTAAAATTATTTCGACATTCGAAATTACTGATTTCTACAGTTTTGTTTCTGTACTATTCTTGCATTATCGCTTAGACTCCGAAACAATTGCTAAAGTATTGCACATTACCAAAGTTGTGCCGCTTTAACAACGGTTATCATTGTTGAGGTAATCAACGTAGGGCTTCGGTTATTTAGGCGTTGGGAGAACCACGTTTATAGACCTTTCAGTATTTTTGCTACAGTGAGCGGGGACATACCTGAGCCCTCATGAATCTTGCTCATTTTACGTAGTCATTTAGCTTATTTTATGAAAAAGCTGACAATTTACATTTCCAGTAGCGCTAAAATGAGAACTTTTTTGGGATTTGAATCGTAACTTTTTTATGACATTGATTTCTCAATGCCGATATAACGTTGAATTGGCGAGGCCCATTTAACAGTCTACATAAAGTAGGATTTCAATAGCAGAAAAATAACTTCTAAACAACATTATTTGACCATCGTCTATTCGACTGCATAAAAAATTGGGCGTTTATTGGGCGTTTATCTGTAGTCGTTACCATAGCAAACAGATTTAATGTTGCGCTTTTGTCAGGTGAAGATTTAATATTTCGTTGATCGGTAACGAAATCGAATTTTTTATCGGATTTTGTGCTATTTATCAACTGAGTAAAAATTTCGGCATCTGAAGGATATATGCAATACGACAGGTTTAAGAATGTGATGTAAAGAGATATTTTTATTGAATAATTTTTGTAAAACGACATGGGCGACAATTCAGGACCTGAATGGATAAGAGTGACGAATGTTTAATGATTTCCATTTCTGTAGTATCAAAAAGGCTTGTTTTCATTCAAATAGGTCGAAAAAAACAGCAACAGAGAGAAAATCTCAAGCTTATGTGAAGTAAAAAGTTATATTAAATAGTCATTGTAGTCTAATATTTATCAAAACAGTACTTGTCAATGTTTCCAATTTATTACATCTGAAGTTGCAACAATAGCATCTAAATCCTCGGCCATAATACTTAATTAACAAGATATCCCATGCAGCATCCTATCTTGAGTGTTTCTTTCTATAAAATATCTAGAGTGGAATATGTAAAATGTAGTAAAGTATAATAGCAGTCTTCTTAGAATGTGATCAATGGATTGTCATTAGCTTGACGTCACAGATTGGGATCATAATTAGAAATGTTTCTAGGTAAATTTCTGAGCGACAGCGCTCACTCCAGTTCTATCTCATACTCAAATCCGAGGCTTACATTTTGCTAAGGTCATCTTGCTAAGCGCCATTATTCAACCTTAACGATTTGTTATTGATAATTTCGCTATTTATCTTAGCATTTGGTGGTGTGACAGACATATCTTCCTATACGTAAGTTTGTTGCATTCTTATTAGTAAAAGTCAGCTGTTCGTGGAGAGGAAGCTTTTTCAGTTTTTGAGCATTGTTAAATAACGTCTTACTTATAATATGGGTTTTGCTCCGATTTAATTTAATCATTTTTTTTTTCAATTTTCAATCAGTACAGCCCCGTCTCTACTGCATTTGGGTTTATTTTGCCGATTCAAAGGTCAACAATCAATCCCGCTACATTGCACAAAATGTACTATTTATTAAAGAGAGAATGAATGCGGCAAGCTTTCTTCAACGAAAATGGCTTAAAAGTTCAAGATTTGCTTTATGTGATACTATATTTTTGCTGCAGTTTTTTTTTTGAAAAAAAATCCTAAAATATGCATGCCTGTTATGACCCTCTTTTCGATGAAGGTGTCATATGATCAACTGATCCCGTTTTTTTAATATTTTGCTAATTTTTTCTCGATTTTGCGTTTTTTGGCAATCATGAAAAATCTTCTAAGGTCTTTTTCTATATCATATATAACTGCGTTTAGTATGAGAGAGATTACAAGACTAATACAAGAAAAGCTGACTGACTTAAGCAGCTATAAAAGAAAATGTTTCACTTTCTGTAGAAACCACAATGCAAAAATTTATCAAATATATCTTTTCTTGACAAGGAATATAAATAGGCTCGCTTATAAGTGATTGTGCTAGATGACTTTTATACACCTATGCTTTGAGGTACAACAGGAATGCACATGCAAATTTTGGCGTCTCAGAAAAAAAATCCTGTTTCTAGAGAAAAATTGTGAGGCAAGGAGTATTATGAAAACAGGCTAGGAAATTTATAAAAATCGCTTTTTTGTGTGATTTGAGTGTGTCGCAAGCAAAAATTGTTCAAAAGTATCAAAGAAGAGTTTTGACATTGGCTCGCACAGTTTAAAAACAACCGCCAAAATGTGATGTTTCTAGAGAGATTCATTTATGAAATATTCATGCAAATTTAGAAGAGATCTGCTCAAACAAAGAAGGATTTTGCATGAATAATTGCAGACACCCATAAGTTGCACTTGACGTTTTTAGGGTTAATTAGGCTTTTCTTACTTCTTTTGTTAAATAAATTTTAATGATTTACACGCTTTTCAATAAAGACCACCCCTTATAGAATTTCTATTAAACGATCATACGCCTGATATCATGCTTTAGATCGACCATTATATCTTATTTATTAAACTCGTAAAACTAAACGAACTGCGCAAATTAGTTTTGCTAACTGCAGTTTCAAGCGACAAGAATAATTAACTTCAAATTTGAGTTTTTCCTGGTAAAACAGACAAATAAATCCAGATAAATAAAGTTGATTGCCAAACACCACAAAAATGCATTAAAATTACCAAAAAAACTCAAAATCGAAAAATGAAGTTAGTCTGAAACGATACCATATGTTTATAAGCTCAAGAGTTGGTTCAAGTAAAAATATTGCGATAGGAAAAGTTTTTGGTAAAATTTGAGTTTTCTATTTCGACCTTTCCTGATGCCTTCGCTTTATCGCTGAGTACACTATCCATGACAGTCTTATTTAACTGAGAAAATCATTCAGGTAAAGGAGTTGTGAAAGGGATAGTGTTTGAAATTCGTTGTGGCAGTGTCTTATTACTACGACTCTGTATATAAGAATACAATGGTTAAGAATCAAGTGTTAAAAAGAAACGAGATCGCTTGATTTGGTGTGTCATATATTATAATCACTTACTGTTTTAAAAATAAGACATTTGAAAAAATTAATTTAAAAAAATGAAAAAAAAACTAATATATTCTCGATATGTTATCAAGTCGTGAATTATTGACGTTTTTAAACGTTATAATAGCATCGTCTCTTGGCATAGAATAACATGCCATTATATATAACATGGTTATGGCATGACATCACGTGATTTATAACACTATTTTCGAACAGCAGCTGTAAATGCGAACTGAACTGTTGCAATGTGTTATTTTATTTGCAAACTATATTACGCATTATTTTGAGGGTCAAATCAATAAATCAAGGATAAGAATTATTTTTTTCTTATCACAGAAAAGCCTTAAATATGTATTCTTATGCCCATTTAAAGATTGCAAAAGAATTAAGCTCTTTGATATATAACTACAAAATTTAACATAGACTTAAAAATTTATACAAAGGAATTTTAAAGAGACCATAAAATAAATTATTATGTAAATCTCAATTTCATGAAAAAAACGGATTGCATATTCATTTTCGAAAAAGAAGTCATTGTAGCATGTTTAAATTCATGACAGCTTGCTAAGTCTTACAAGAAGAAAAATGGGCGAAATCTGTGAAGGTGGTGCGGGGATAAACTTTCTGGGTGAGGTGTACAAATGAAACGACCACTGTCTTTTGTAATTTTAATTCAACAGGCCGAGACTTCGACTGAACTCTAACAAAGCGAGTGACTCTTACCGTAATACGAGTGTTGTTTTCATTCAATCACAAGGAGCAGTCCAGGAACACATAAAATTCTTGATTTTCCAAATTCGAACTTAGCACAATAGTTTGAACTCGTCCTTGCAATATTTTGGTATTGGTCACTTTTAAGCCAATAAATTTTGGTGATTTTGATCATTTTGGTTTTCTGTTTCTTTCTTACTGATGATACCATTTCATGAAGTGTTATTTTGTTATATATATGCAAATATATACTGAATAAAGATTTAGCACTGTGAACTATATTTCAGTGTTCTAAATCATTCATACTGTTTAACAATACGGTCACTTAATGCACACCTGTTTATTTTTCATAACCATTTAATGTTTATTTTGAATTAAACACTGAATAGTTCTTCTTTGTTAATTTATCAATTCATTTCCATATCCTTGCTGTCAAATTTCAGTGTATCTTCACAGTGTCGCGAAAATATACGATGCTTATCTTATGTTTTGGCGTGTTAGAATCAATTGCAGTGACGATGTACGTTCAATAGGCTTCCACTTGTGTCCTGGTTTCAATGCGGTTTATAATATGCTTGTGTTACTTGAGTGTGTTATTGACATAGCGAGCACTAGAATAGCTTCGGCTTTTTATGTTATTTCAAGCACGCAAATAACGACACAATTTTTTATGAAAAGGTGACACCATGTCTTCCCAAGCCCGGAGTCTTTATTCTTATCGTAGTGAGCATTATTTACCTAAATCGATGCCACATGATATTGGCAAATTTTGAAATATACTAAGTAAAGACAGACAAACGCTGAGGGAGAATTTAGCAATTGTACTGCATACGGTTATCAATAACCAACAGAGCACTTGATCCAGCCTTCTGGAAACCAGTGTTACTTAAAATATTTTGAATTTTGAAAATCATTACACTTTGCGCCGATACGCTAAAGCGTTATTAGAAAGCTACAGAAATACTTATGTTTGTTTGAGATCAGCTAAGGGCTTACAGTTTAGTCGAAAAGTGTTAAACTTTTTTTTAAAGTTCTTGCTGAAGTAGCGTAACAGGGATGCAGCTAGAATATAAAACTGTTGCTTAGATCTAAATCTAAACCTTTCATATTTCATCATCCAGGTTTTGCATTCGCAACATTCTGGGTATATGCAAACATGGAAGAACTCAAACACGAAAAAATTATAACTTTTGGAATCTAACCAACTGCCTTATGGCTGATATTTCACATAGCCTAACGCGCTCGATCTGAATAATATTCCACATACACATGTCAATCGCAATGTATTTGTACAAAAAGTAATTTTTCAGATAAGCATTTAAAACAAATAAAAAATAATTGGCAAGAGAAATAATTGCGTTAAAACCCTGGTTGAAGGAAAGTTCCCATTGAATGAACTACTGAAGTCTAAATACCGAACACATGTTACCTTGATTGTTTCTCTTCCCAGCACAACAATGCACCCTGTAAATACAGCATTCGGCTCTCTCAGGAACCTATAAAATGACATTATAAGTTATCGTCATGGTCACTGTACATTTCGAGCAAGTGTTAGACTAGAACAACAATTGTAAATCTAGATACTGTCATTAACGCCCGTTCAATCAAACACAACTGCATTCACAGATATCTTTCTGTCCATTTCTATGGCACTTATTTAACACAGTAAAAAATATATCCATAATAACCATGAAGGAGTGAGTTTTCAATTTCTTTTAAAGCACGAAAAAGTTGGCGATGCTCTGATATCTAGTGGTAACTTGCTCCATAACGACGGTGCAGCGTAACTGAAGGACTGCTTGCAATATTTCGGTTTTATCTTAGACACAACTAGATTTCATGTCTTAGCAGAGCGTAGACCACGAAGTGGACGTGTTCGTACGAAAGGCCGGGTAGGTTGTCTGGACCCTCTCTATACAGAGATTTGTATGTTGACGATAGCACTTTAAACTAAATACGCTTGCGTAGAGACCGTAACACTGAGATATGTGTCATATTTCGAGGTATTTGTGACTGGAATTCATCAGCATTTGTAAACTATCTAAGATTGATAAGCACAATACTATAGTAATCAATTGTGCTGATAGTGAGTGCCTGTACTACGAATTTTGAGGCCTCAAGAGTGAGACAAGAACAGAATTTCCGAATTCAGTTGAGGTAGTAAAATCCAGTTTCGCCGAATGTGGTTGATACGATCAACCATGCACAAGGTATTATCCATCATTACTTCCAGGTTACGTACCACCCGAGAGCCTTGAATCACTTGGCCTTCCATATTGATACTATCCACACAAATGCAACCTTGCATTCCAGCACTGGCTATTACCATAAACTCTGTTTTGTCTTGATTTAACTGTAATTTGTTGCGAATCATCTACGTTGCAACAGAGGTGATGCTTGCTTCAATATGCTTTACACTGGTAATATGATCAGACGATGACCTGGGGTTTACTCGTTTCCATAGTTAGGAATCATCAACGAAAAAAATGAAACAACACAATTAGCACTCGGATGAGAGTTCCAATAAGAATTTCATGTACACGGTACTCGCGAGTCTCGATAATGGACCTTGAGGCACAGAACAGGTACACTCGGCCAGTGCCTCGTCGGAGTAGTGGACTTGCACGTTTACTGTTACAGTCCTACTTTCAAGGTAAGATTCGAACCACTGCAGTGTAGCGATATTCGCTCTGATGGTATCTTTGAACCTACGACAAATGATACGATGATCCACAGTATTATTAAAAACACAGCCTCACTGTTATCAGAATGGTTCAGTGTGTTATCAAATACCCTGCCCAGGACATTTTTAGGGCTATGGTAGGCTCTGTATGCAGACTGTAGCGATTCATTTTATCCTAACACACGCATACAGTCGGTGAGTTGAATACAAACAGCTTGTTCGATTAATGTGGAAACAAAAGGTAAGTGCGACACCGGTCTTACATCATCAGTAAAACGTTTTACATCATCAGCAAAACGGAATGTAGTTGAGATGAATACGTGATTTTATCCTAAACTGAATTATTATCACATTCAAGGTCGAGTCAGTTTCATTTGTAAATTTTCGTCTGACTTTATCTGATTTTCTCTAGAAATGTGCCATGAAGTTATCAGAGATTTCTGCAATGATTTTACATTCAGGAAAAGGATTTGAACGGTGCATTATGTTGTTAATAGACATAAAGGTTTAGTTGATCACCAGCGTAGTGAGAGAACTTCTTCAGAAAATATTTTTGCTTTTCTTGCCTCAGGATATGTTGGGTTGTAAATTTTTATTGTTTTTCAAAAGAATGATGCTTTCTATATGCAGATCATACTGCTTACACCGTTGTAGTTCTGTTCGCATCCTCGAACTGTGCCATGGTTTTCTTTTTGGCTTCATAAGACGCTGATGCTTTTTCTTTAGCAGGAACATGTTTATCAAAAATTACAGGGAGCTGGCTTTCATTTCGTTGACCAGAGTACTAAGATGTTGTTATAGTTCTGTAACATGTTACTTTGGAAAATCGAGCACGGTTGTGATAATTGTGGTTCTCAGTAAGTGTAAATATTTGCGATATTCAATAAAATGAACATAAACATATGATGCTTTTAAACTTTATTATTTTTAAACAATACTTATCTATAATACATAATAACAATACAAATCATAATTATAATACATACTGCTTGATATATGATATATGGTGTACAGGTAAATTAACAATAAGCCGGAGACCTAAGTTTCCTCTGTTTTTATTTGTGAAGAATGCTGAAACTGCTTTCAAAAACATCAAAAAGCAAGACATATATTTAATATTTTTGTTGATACACTTTGAAGATGAAATTAATAACAGCATTACAAAGTTTAGTCAAATAAATCTAGTGTTCTTCCTCTATTTCACTCTGTTTCACCTCACTGCCCATATTACTTTTTTCGTCACTGCTGTCATCTTCCTCCTTATCTAGAAGCTCTTCAAAGAATGCATTGTATTCTTCTTATAACCGCCTTTAGTGCCTTAGAATAATCATCATGTTTTTCATCGACAAAGTAATTAAAGTCTTAAGAAATATTTTGATAATGTTCGCTTTGTTCTAGAAGCTGGACATATTTGAATAGCTTCATAAACAGTTGTTTAAGTCGACGCATATAAAGGGGTCGAAGGTCATTATTTCTCTTTCATTCGCATCTTCAAATTCTTATTTTTTATATTCTAAAACTTTTTCTTGAAATTTGCATGATCATCATCATATAGTTCTTGAACCATACCATGCCAAACAGAGTCTATTTCTGACATACCGTTAGAACTGCTGCCACCGTCACTCTTTACTCACTGCTTCATATGCGTTGATAAAGCTTCTTTGCTCTTGTACAACGCACTTCATTCTATACAAGCATGTGCATTAATTTCAGCCATAATAACTCTTTGACGTTTAATAGAAGACTCATCTAAAGTTTCCGTGAAAGGTGTTTTATAGGGTTTTTCATATCTGTCTCCATTCTCGATGCACTTCAACAGTGTGTGCTTGCTTTAAATGCCTTTTTTTGGCATATTTTACTTTGTAGCAAATCGTAAGATTTCGAAGAAATGTCGCATTCATACATCCTTTCGAGTCCACATCAACTTTTCAAATGATAAAAAAAGTTTTTGGATGTAAATATATGATGACAACAAAACGACGATGGCAACAGCAACAATGGCAGCAACAACAACGACAACAACAACAACAACAACAGCAGCAACAACAACAGCAACAACAACAACAATTGCAACAACAACAACAACAACAATAATAATAATAATAATAATGGCAACAACAACAATAGCAACACAATAGCAAAAATGGCAACAACAACAGCTACAACAACAACAACAATGGCAAAGCAACAACCACAACAACAACGGCAACAACTATAACAACAACAATGCCAACAACAATGGTAACAACAACAACAACAGCAAAAGCAACAGCAATGACGATGGCATGCCCTCTCCAATCCTACATGATGAATATATTCTTAAGGCTGAAGAGGTCTCAACTAAGGCCATTTTAGAGATAATTTAAGAGTTTCTTTTCAGTCATGCAACAACCTGCACACCACAGGAGAAATAGGCATATATAAACGTCTGTGCAGCGGCAATGGCAATTATTAAACTTCTTTGTTCCTGTTGTAAAAATTTCCTAACAACCAGACTGTTGATAAATTTCTACAACCTAAAATAAGCAGACAAGAGAAGCACCTCTGTTAAAAAACGAAGCTGTTCATATATATATATTGCATATTATAACTGTATTCATTTGATTCAGGTCTAGTTAATTAATCTGTCATGGGATGGGAAATGATATGTCTACGCATGAATAAAAAAAAGTTCCACGAGGGGAGGCGGGTAGCCCATTCTATCCTTTATGTTTGGCCCAGTTCTCTCGTCCTATGAATTTTCCACGAGGAGGGGAGGTGGCCCTGTCCTCTCCTATTCCTACTAACGCCGATTATTCAACATTTGTTCTGCCTGAGGACGTAAAATATGCATATCATGAGTTACCAGCGAGTAGGGTGGGAGAGAGATTGGGGGGGTCTTATACGCAAGCCTGACCACGGAACATCTATCCAACGTTGTTCGAATGTTTACTGGGCAGTGTCGACTGCTGTACATTATTTGGTACGATGAAAATCCCAAATACCCTCACCCCCCCCCCCCTTTGTGGGAACCGAGTGGTACAGAATGAAAATTACCTTTCTCCCATCCCTTTGTTTAACGAAATTGGTACTCCAGCTGAACGGGTTCTGACTCGCGAGGGCCGAATTACCCCATTTTTAAGGTGTGGGACCGGTGGTTGGTGAAGGCGGGGCGGCAGAAGATGAAGGTGTAGGGGCGGTGGTAGTTGAGGGTTGGCCGCAGTGACCGATGGGTGAGGATGTTGGGGCGGTGGTGTGTGAGTGGGGAGGCGGTGGTGCGTGAGGATGTGGGGTGATAGTGAGTGAGGGTAGAGGCAATGGTGGGTGAGAGTATGGGTGAGCTGAACGCGTCCGGCCTCGCAAGGGTCCGATTACTTTCTTTTGAGGGTGTGGTGGGGCGGTGGTGGGTAAGGGTTTGGGTGGTGGGTGAGGGTGGGGTGTGGTGGGGGTGAAGGTATGGGGGTGGTGATAGGTGAGGGTGGGGTCGGAGGCGGGAGATGCTGTGAGGGCGGTGGTGGAAGAGAATTGGGAATAGCGATGGGTGAGGATGGAAGGGGGGGTGGTGGATGAGGATGTGGGGCGGTGAAGGGTGAGGGTGTAAGGCCGTTGCTGGTTGAGGGTGTTAGGGTGAGGTGAGGTGGGTGAGGGTTTAGGGCGATGGCGGTTGAGGGTATGGGGGCGGTGTTGGTGTGCGTTTGGGGTGGGGGTGGGTGATTTTGGGGCAAATGTTCATAAATCAAAAAATAAGTTAGAGTTAGAACGATACATAAATTATTTTAATGAAAAGCACACAATAAAAAGCACTGAGACCTATTTAATCCTAATTAATGTGGAAGGTTCACTTTGTGGAGTAAGAGGAAGAAGCAGTGTCACACGAATAAAAATTGATAGAATAGAAATAAAAATAAGCTTACTAGTGGGTGACACTACGTTAATTTTAGAAGGTATACGTTCGTTACAAAATGACTCAAATGTTCGCGTTACTTTGTTTTATGTCAGGTTTGAAGTGTAATTAAAATTTGTAAGTGGATGTGGTAAAAGTTAAAAATCTTGAGAAAAAATGTCGTCGAAAGAGGTCTAGAGGAGAGATTGTATCTCTTGAAATTAGGTGTTTCAGCAATGTCAACAAAACTGCAGAAGCGAATCCTAAAGACAAGATTTACCACTTGAAACAACATTATCTGGTTGAAATTCTTTCTCTAACAAAAAGAAAAATAACTCTTATAGAAAATCTAGTACTTCTCCAAATATATTACGTTACTGGCTTTATCTATACACCAAAAGATTCAGCAACAAGACAGTTTGATCTTTCGCACCTTATTATGAAATGGCACACCTCCAAGTGTTAAATCAAATGTTATAATAGAATATTATAAGAATGACGAAGTCTAGATTATGAATGCTTATAAAAGCACAAAAAATACCGTTGATAAGAAAAATGAAGTGAAAACGTATTTAGTAGTAGTTATGTAAACTTAATAAATGATGTCGGATATTATACGAACATCGAAGAAACCTCAAAAGATTGGAAAAAATTAATGGTCCAAAACCGATTGTGCATTAAGATTTTCAAGCACATAAGAGCAGACCAAAAACAGTAATGCTCAACAATCATAACTTTTAGATTTTAATAGGTTAACTTCTAAAGCACTACAAAAATGATGTTCTGGTCACTTCAAGAAAAGTGACTGAATAATATTTTATCAGAACGAAACCTGTAACATTTACTGCAAGAATGAAAATTCTAGGAATACTTGAAAGTCAAACTGAAAAATTTGCAATTCATAAAGGACGTCATTATGGTATGAGTCACATTATTTATTCGTAAAAGTGAAGATTAAAAATTGATTAAAAAACAGGATGACTGTTGAAGAACTGCTTTACAATAAAAACAGTAAAACATCACTTAAAAAAATCAAGATTGTATAATTTAAACCGTAGCAGTAATTAATAGCTATCGATAAAGTGTAACTTAAAATAATATATTAGTTACATGAGCAAAATTTACTTCGTATCTGTTAATATGTGGATTGAAAAACCGAAATATTGAAAATAAAGTGATTGAAACAATAACAGATAAAATTGCAAATGTTTATTTAGCTTATACTTTAACTTAGGAACTTAGAACTGGTTTTTTTTTTCAAGTGTAATTGAAGATAAGATACATGTGTTTCTTTAATAACAATAATAATAATAGTAACAATAATAATAATAAAAGTAATATTATTAATAACAACAAGATTATTTCTATAGCCCTTTTGTCAACATTAGTTCAAAGGGCTTTACAATAAAAATAAACAAAATTAGCACATGGGTAGGAAAATAATCTTAAAATGTAAAGCAGTTAATAATTGCAATGACTAGATATAGTAATATCAGACTACGAAATAATGAATGGTAGGATAAAAGTAATAATAAGCCTGCTTAAGCAAGAAAGTTTTGAGTTCTCTCTTAAATACTTCGACTGAATTAATACTAGATATGTCATCATGGAGGCTATTCCAGAGGTGAGGACCTGCATTGCATAAAGCCCCGTTGCCATAGTTTGTTTTGACTAGGTTTTGGAATAAGTTTTTTTTTCGATGAAGCACGTGTTACTAAATCTTTGTAGTCGATACGTTGTGTTATGGGTAACCAGTGAAGTTGAATCAGAACAGCGGTGATGTGATCTCTTTTTTGTTTGGTTAGGCGAATAACTTAAGCTGCATACTTTTGAACTACCTGTAGATTTTAGATTAGACATTCCATATAACAACGAATTACAATAATCAAAACGCAAGGTAACAAAAACCTGAACAAGAGCTTTGGCTGCATCAACAGTTAGAAACTTTCTAACCTTACTGATAGATTTCAAATAAACATGCATGTAGATACTTTCTTACTTACAAATTTGTCCATATCCAGTTTTTAGTAACAAACTGCACCTAATGCGACTTCTGAATCTTTAGAATCAGCTGTTTGATTACCAACAGGAATGGCAATAGAAGATAACAATCTACGACTGGTTAAACCCAAAAAGAATTACTTCGGTTTTATCATCATTGACCTTGAGACAACTAACTATCATCCAGACAAGCATGTCTTTCATACACTTATTAAGAGTATCAATTGAAGTCTTTCAGTGATTAGTAAAGTTGAGTGTCATCAGCGTAGAAACTGTAGTCAAGGCCATGGCGACGAGCGATGTCTCCTAAGGGTGCTGTGTACATCACAAAAGGAGTGGTCCTAATATGGATCCCTGAAGGATGCCAAAACGTTCAAACTTGCCAAAACGTTCTGACTTTGACAATCAAATAACTTTGTATCCATTCAAGTGCGTTCCCACCAATGCCGTATCGAGTTTTGAGTCTACCAAGAAGGATGATATGATCATTTGTGTCAAAAGCAACCTAAATATCAAAAAGAACTAAGGCTTTAAGTTTTTTTCGATTTAAATTAGAGAGGATGTCATTTGAAAATTTGAGTGAAGCCGTCTCAGTAGAGTGAAATGCCGATTGCATAGGATTGATAATAGTGTAGGTATCCAAATGATTTTGTAGACGTATTTCGCATAATTTAGATAAGAAACTAGTCTAAGTTTGGAAACTGATCTATAATTTTGTGCTGCATAGGGTCTAATATATCTTTCTTGATGAAAGGTCGCACTGTTGCTTTTGACATTCCTAAAACAATTTTCTTAATTTCGTCTTGCGTTGCCTGGTCGAAGGTATCAAGTCAAAAAAATGAATTTCATCAGACGAGTTTCTAATTCACTGATCGATCCTTGTTGTGACTCGATGCCTTGTCGAATTTTTGCAGTTTTATTAACAAAATAGTCGAGACACTAATCTGGAATAGTTCCTCGATATGTTGAATAAACAGGGTTTTCTATGAAGCTTAGAATTTTTTGCAGTTTGGAAAAGTTTCGTTTTATCCTAAAGAGATTTAATAATTTTCTTTGAAAATTTGTTTCTTGACTTCAGAATCAGAAAATTGACATTGTTTTTTTTATAATTTTCGTTGTCAACTTGGAGATCTGACCAATTGTTCTTTCGTTCTAAGCGCCACTTTACCGTGCGATCTTCTCGACATTTCTCACTAAACCAACGACTATTTGGCCTGAAGGTTATCACCTTTTCCACAACAGGTGCATGGCTATGACAGATGGCTTCTAAAATAAAATTATAACTTCGACACATTGTTCACGCTCGCTATTTTGACTTGCGGCTAAGCTGCTAACAGCAATGTCCCTCTTTAGATCCTCGACACAGATATTGTTATTTTTCTGAAACGTGTATCATTTTTAACTGGTATTGGTTTACTGTCAAATAGGTTAAACAGAACGATGATCAGATAAATGAGGGTTGGCAGAACTTACCGAATGTACCAAAGATTCGCCCTGTTGTGATATAATCAAGTTCAGAGTATGGCCACGTAAAAGAGTAGGAAAGTGAATGTTCTGCTAATAATTTGAAAATGCCGTAGATTCAGCCCACGATGTATCACAATGTGCATTGAAATTTCCTACAATTATAGGATTTGAATGACTCTTTGTGACATATACCAAGACATTGCAAAATTCTACCAAAAGTTGGTTAAAGTGTATCCATTCTTTGTGTTAGGTGGTGGTCTGTAGAAGACAAATATTTTTAGGACAGCATGAGACAGCTGTAGGGAAACGGTACATACTTCGAAGCTGTTGTAATCCGGTGCGGAGATGTATAGGAGGCCGACTTCCCTTCCTTGTCCTGACTTCCGATGTGTATGCGAGAATGCATATCCATTGGGTGTAAGTAATCCAATGTCTGTGATACTATCTTCGTTTGTCCACGCTTCGGTCAAAGCGAAAAAATCTAAAGCATTTTCTGTGATAAAACTGTTTCTTTCCTTTATTTTATTATACAGTGATCTACAGTTTACTAAAGCACCGGAGAAAACTTTCTGCTTAGATTGATAGAAGTTTTTGGGTACACTAGATTGTTTTGACAAACAGCTGGGTATAAGACATATGATCATTTCTGAAAGTGACCCTGACTTCTATGTTTCCAATTACCATAAACTGGTCAGCAGTCTCACCTTAACTTAACGTCACCAGGCTGTCTCTGTTTACATCAGTATTACGTTCACCATTATTATGATTTTGATCATAAGTATCACTTCTCAGGGATAAAATTCTTCTATTTTTTTCTATTCTGACATCCTCTGGGTCTTTTGTGTTTAAATGTCACTTTACTGTTCTTATACATAAAAGTTAGTACTCACATGTTTGACACTGTTAAGCTTCCTAAAATCACCAAATTTATGGGATAAAAACGGGTACGCCGTTCAAAACAAAGTAAGCAATCTCTTTTTCTCAAAGTCCCTGAGCGCACAATATTCTTTAATTTATAATCTTTCAAGCAATATAATAATGATATTTCTACGCCTATGATATCTAGAGTATTTTTGAAGTACCTTGCATTTTGGTTTTAAACTTCCGAACGTAGTTCAGAAACATAACGAACATGTACAACGCTGTTAAGAAAGTAAAACAATTTTATGGACAGGCATGGTAACACACATAATAACAAGTAGCCCCAAGTGGTTAATAGTGAAAACTCCTTGATTTTAGAATCGACCAATCATATCACAGTTTTTGTCTATGCCATGGTACAATAATAAATGTTGTAAACTTGCTTGGTATCCGATCAATTTCTCTCCACACACTAACAAGTTTTGCTGTGCTTGCTGGGCCATCCCTTGCAAACAGATTATGTTTTCTGAGAAACTGACAAATGATCTAGCCGGTTACTGCCATGCGGGATCCTATATATTCAACTCGGTGCAACGCGCTGCCATATACATATATCACTCGACCCCTCTCCATCTTCCATTCCCTTTCATTCATCTAAGCACAGTATAACCCTCCACATCTGATTTCATGAGTATCGTCATACGTCTAGCCTTTATACGTCATGAGTGCCATTATACATCATATGTACATTCATACGTTATGCACTCTACGTACCGCAGTTTGTCATACGTACCGTCATATGTCATACATATCGTCATACCTTTCACTCCTCCCATCATTTCGCTCCCCACAGCCCATGCTACCTTGCAAATCATGTTATTTCCTCTCTACATAGCACCATATAGTCACTATCTTCTTGAAACGCTCTCCGTCTCCCCCCCCCCCCCCGCCGCCGCGATCCGTTTTCCCCTGCACAACTTTCAAAAGAACGTTTATGAATTAAAACCGTCCAATTGTTGTCATACGACCTTCTTGAATTTTCTGTCTCCAGTCTTAGCTTCCGTCGGGGCATGGTGACACGCAACTCTCCTTATTCTATCGTATATAAGCCCCCCCCCTCCCCCACAATTTTCCATACAGAGCGCCTATTGTATGCAAAACTACTTATAGACATATATGAGCACTGTTTCATTTTCAATGAAAGCACGTGATTAAACATTGCTTTAGCTATCACGGATTGTCAGAATATGCATAGGATCTGAATGTTCCACCTGATTACATATTTTAAGTGATTTGATTGGTAATCTTTAAGACGGACTCTATAAAAAGAATTCCTGTAAAGAAGGATTGTCTACGAGACACTTTTATGTATTCAGACTTAGCATTAACTCACGTGTATTTAGCGAAAATTCGTTCTTCTATTTTCAGCTAAGAAACACTACTTGTTAATAAACGAAAACTCGTCTTTGATTGGATGACAAAGGTAAACATAAGATGAACATGTTTAATGGTCAAAGACATCGGGTCGCCCAGTTGTAGATTAACTGTCATTTTAATAGCAATAAAAGTTCCTTATTCAAAATCAATTAAATCAATTAAATATTTTAATCCTAAAAGCAATTTTATTGATAATATCGATTGCAAGAAGCAGGGGGAAAAACAAGGAAATCAAGCTGGAAAAATATATGGAAAGGCAAGATGCTGTGCCAAGGCTAAAATTACCAAAGTCCTGCTTTTTATAAAACTGTTATGCATAACATTAGCCATGTTTCCAGTCTAAAACACTACATTAAAACTTGTTTATGTTGTTTATTGTTTATTCTGCTAAAAAATCAGTTTGAAATTGGCGTTTAAGTAAAAACAGAAGAGCTCTAGTAATATGTGTTGGATAAACGAAAAGTGGATAGATTGTTTTGTATTAAAGCTCTTTTTACTATTTTTATGTTAATTTAACCTTATGCCGAAATTGAACGTCTAATAAAATATTCCTTTAATGTGTTATTACGAAATTAGGCAGACGTCATAAACTGATCATCTGTACCGCTAATCTTATTTGATCCTTTGACCAAATGTTTCCCCAAATGACATCTGGTCATATCGCTTTTTGGGGTTGCTGTAATTAAGCCTGTTATTGAGGATAGTTTAATACTTAAGTTGCAATTAGGGTCGTTATCCAATTAGGGTAATTTATATAAAAATAGGGTAAATTCCTTTTGTTTTATTCTTTTGTGTTTTTATGATTCTTTGTGGTATTGTTGGCGTCTGTTCTCATTGAGAACACTTGAAAACAAATAACATCAGTTGAATTTAATTTATGCGATGTTGTCATTTGATGTATTTTATGATATAATGGGATGACGCGTAGTCTCGATATATAAAAAGCACGATTTCTTCTGAAAAATCAGAGAAGGTCGAGAGATCACTCAGAGGCTTGATAACAGCATCAAATAGAACAACAACAAGAAACGCGAAGTACTGCCTTTTATTTAAGGCCACAATCGGCCACCGTACATTTGAGCCAAAAAGGCCACTTTATAAATGGTGCCGTGACCGAGGATAACAAGAAAATAAGGCAGCAAAAATATTTAAACGAAAAAAAACACCATCACGAAAATTGTCGGTGGCTGTTCAGTCAGCCAAGTAGCCAAGCGGAGGGCCAGGGAAGCAGCCAGGAGCCAGGACATTCCAGCAATTAACCAATTGGAAGACAGCCAAGCTATTGACTTATACCAGGAGGACAGCCAAGCAGTTATAACCAAATTGGAGGACAACCAAGCAGGAGCGGAAAATGGGGAAAACGACTAAAACGGACGTTCTGTCAGGTACGTACCGAACTTTCATATCATAACCAGCAAAAAGGGTAAATAGGACGCAACTATAGGTGGATAAAATAGCAGCAAAACCACAACCTAAAAATGAATGAAAAATGAGTGCATTGAAATAGAGAAATGATAAGTTTTAAATCACAATTAAAAATTTAATTCTTTAGAGCAGGGCAAAAATATGGGTTCTGAGACAAAGAAAAAAATACATTTTTTAAGTTGACCGAAAATATGGGTTCCGAAACAAGGTAAAAATAGAGGCCAAGGCAGGGCAAAAATACGGGTTCTAAAACACAAAAAGGTAAACTATAAAAGGGCAAAATTACGACTTCCTAGTCACAAAATAATTAAAATTAGGGCAAACAGTAAAAAAAATAACAAAAATGACAGAAGAAAATCCCGAAAACATACCCCTTCCGGACTCCATCAATCCCATGCAAATATTTCAAGATAGCTGTAAATCGCTGCAGCTTGAGTTAAGGGCTCAAGGAACCATAAAACAAATAAGAGAATTTGATGGGAAAAATTGACACAAATATAGGGAATGGCTTAGGGAGGTACAAAGAGCTGGGGCTATTGTTGAGGCATCGGACGACCGTTATAAGGCATTTGGATTACAAACCTTAAAGGGTGCAGCAGATTTTATTGGCAGAATTTTGGCACTAAACCCAGGAATTCCATGGCAAAATTTAAAGAAAGTTTTAACGCACCAATTTTCGGACACGGGGCACACCTTTATTGCCGAGACAAAGTTCAGGCGAATTTCTCATAGAAAGGGTGAAACAATCCAAAATTTTTCAGAGAGACTTTTTTCTCGTGCTGAGGAAGCCTACGCAGGTGACCAGGATGCCTCTCTTAAACTTTCGGCAATATATGAAATCGAAGCGGAATACTCATGATAAAGGAGTTTATAGTTTTATTTCTAAATTTCATGATATAATGGGATGTCACGTAGTCTCGATATATAAAAAGCACGATTTCTCCTGAAAAATCAGAGCCGGTCGAGAGGAGATCAGATCGAAAGATCGCTCAGAGGCTTGATGACAGCATCAAATAGAACATCAACAAGAAACGCGAAGTACTGCCTTTTATTTAAGGCCACTATCGGCCACCGTACAGTTGAGCCAAAAAGCAAAAAAATGGTTCCGCTCTTTCAGAAAGAACTATTATGGTGGAATTTCCAGTGAAAAAAGACCAAACTGTCGTAGAGGTTGAATGCTAGAGGTTTGCAGTCAGAGGTTAAATGTGAGAGGTTTTCTGTCAGACGTTGACTGTTAGAGTTTGGCTGTCAGAGATTGGCTTTTACAGACAGGTTAGCTGTCAGGTGTTGACTATCAGAAGTTGGCGGATGCAGGATGGATGTTAGAGGTTGGTTGTCAGCATGGTTATTAGAAGCTAGCTGTCAGATATTGGCTGTTAGGGGATGGATGTGAGTGGTTGGTTGCAAGGGGTTGATTGCTAGAGCTTTGCTGTCAGAGGTTGGCTGCTAGAGGTTTGCTGTCAGAACTGAACTGTTAGCGGTTGGCTGTCAGACGTTGGGTGTCATAGACTGGCTGGTACAGGTTGTTAGCTTGGCTATCAGATGATGGCTGTTAGAAGTTAGCTTTCAGATATTGGCTGCTAGAGGCTGGCTTTCAAATGTTGGCTGTCAGAGCTTGGCTGTTAGAGGATGGCTGTCAGAGGTTGGTTGCTAGAGGTTGGCTGTCAGACGTCGGATGTTAGAGACTGACTGTCAGAGGTTGCCTAATACAGTTTGGTTATAAGAGGCTGGCTGCTAGAGCCTTCCTATCAGAGGTTAACAGTCAGAGTGTCAGGCGATGGTTGTTAGTAGCTGGCTGTTGGATGTACGAGGTTAATTACTAGAGGTTGACTGCTAGAGGTTGGTTGTCAGAGGATGGCCGTCAGAGGCTGGTTGTCAGAGATTGGCTGTTAGAGGCTGGCCGATTGCGATTGGCTCTCAGAGATTGTCTGCAGTTTCTACATGTTACACTGGGAAGCAACAATGCTTTAAGAAAGCACAAACGGCTTGTCTCAGAATCTCTCTTCCTTACCATTTTTACTTAAATGATTTATTAGTCAACACTGCGTCATCAGATGGAAAGGAAATGTCATTTACATGATAAGCTTAATGATGAAAAAACTGAAGTTATTTTGATTGGAACAAAGCATTTTAGGTCTAACTTGTCTAACATAAACTTGCAGGTTGGTGATCAAAATATTTCTAGTGTATCGATTGTCAAGAACCTTGGTATCATATTTGATCAATCTTTGTCCATGGAACAGTTTCTTGTGAGAAAGTGCCAAATTGCAATGTCTAATCTTCGCTCTATCTCGAACATGAGAAAGTACATGGATATAGATGTTACGCGTACTCTCGTGGAGGCAATGGTTATATCACAATTAGATTACGGAAATGGTCTCTTATATGGCGTTAATAAAGCCCTGATTACGAAATTACAGCTTGTCACAAAATTCTGCAGCTAGGCTCATTGCAAAAGTAGACAGACGGGGTCATATAACCCCTATACTTAAGGAGCTGCACTGGCTGCCAATTGATGCTAGAGTCATTTTTTAAATTTTAGTACTCTGTTTCAAATGTTTAACAGGAAATGGCCCTGCTTATCTAGTTGATTTATTAGTTCCTTATCAACCAGGTCGTACCATGAGATCGTCTAGTCATTTGCAACTAGTCATTCCAAGAACTAGTTCTAAAATGGGAGACAAATCATTCGAAGTGTTTGCGCCGAAGCTGTGGAATGTTCTTCCGATTCATATTAAAAGTTCTAATTCTATTTTATGTCTTAGAAGACTTTTAAAAACCTATTTGTTCAGTCAGTGTTATTAGTTGCTGTTGTTTTTATAAGTATTTTTTTATTTTTTTGACTATGTGTATTCATGCTTATGTATCTATGTTTGTAAGCGCTTAGAGATTTAATTATATAAAGCGCGTTATAAGAATTACGTAAAATAATAAAATGACAAAAGCAATTTGCTATTACAGTGCCGTTAAAGTACCACTAAAGTACAATTTAAGGCACCATTACAGTACGTAGATCCGCACCAGTGTCTAGAAACAGCGTATTGTTTGAGCGTCTTGTGGATTTATTTTCAGTCAGCAATAGCGTACTTTTAAAAACCATTTATAATTCACTGCCATCTACTCTTCTTAATTTAATAAATCGTAAGTATAATGACGTCATGACTCTTCCATATGTATAGTTATTTAAAGTTTTAACTTTTAATCTACAGTCACATATTTCGATTTCTTTTTTGTTATTTCTATAACAGCACAATTCATATGTAACCGTTACACGTTAAAACTACCCCGGAAATAAAACCACTTTTTACGTCAGTTACGGTCCTTCATAGAAACCGTGAAATTAAAAAAAAACGTTTTTCACCAGTCTCAAATATGGTCTTATTACCTGGATTAAAAACAGCTTGCAATATTGACAGCTTGGTCGAACGGAGGGTGTGGGGGGGGGGGTTACGGGCATCGTGTGTGAGTGTAAAAAGGGAGAAGGAAGGGGAGGAGGGGGCTTACTGTCAAGGGGTTAGTTAATAGCAAGATGTTTTCTCAATTCAATTTGAGAGAAATATTAATTCCTGAATTTGATAGATCTTTCTTCAAGGAGAAAAATTTGCTATTGGTTTTCCTATATATTTTTTTCAATTTTAGAGAAGCTAGTGCCTCGTGGATCTGTTGCTTTGTGATTTGTCGATCTCTGGAGCTGTAATTCATGGCTCTGTTATTTGTGGCTATGTGGTTATGTGGATCTGTGACTCTTTGCTCTATGGTTCTGTGAATCGTCGCTCATTGTCTCTCTAATTCAAGACTCTGTGTTTCTTGATTCTGTGGTCTTTTCAGCCTCGCTTACGGTAGCGGAGGTCACCTTAATTCACTTTTCACTTCAGCCTCACTTCAGATAGCGGAGATCACCACGGTCCTATAGTCTTCTCAGTGTCCATTACGATAGCGGAGGTCACCATGGTCATGTAGTCTTCTCAGTGTCCATTACGATAGCGGAGGCCACCACAGGTCACTTCTCGCACGGGAATCAGCGAGAAAAACACATTGCCTTGTAAGAAACCTAGAACTACTGGCAAAAAAATCAGACACAAAGATGGTTTCGTTGTTTTATGAAGCTTAAGTCAAGGTCGCGCTCACATAGCAGGATTTACCTTCATTTCTGCGCAAGACGCAAATAGCAGCTAAAGGAATACGTATACTAAATTAGAGCGTTTCTCGTGACTAACTGTTACGTCACACGGCATCATCGATACAGTGTGGTTATGCCCATTGTCTTCTTCATGTGTGTATGTGCAATGCTCGAGCACTTACACGGCCACATCCCGCTTACTGTTACACCATTTATCGATGGTGGATCGACACAGTCACATCTCCTCCGTCCTAGAGTCGCTGTCATTGGATGTAGTTCGTCCACGTGATACGACACGTCACTTGTGGTGGGACTGATCTGTTTCTAGTATCACTTATGAGAGGTCATGAGGGTATACCACAGGGTATACAACAGCTGCGCAAATACTGGTAACATCGTTAAGAAACTTCGTTACTATTACCAGTCACTTTGTGAGAACACCATAGGTAACCACGACATGTACCGCAGAATGGGAATTTTGAGGTGAAATCCCTCTTGACTAGAAGAAGTTTCTCAAATTTATTTCTTTTTTAATATTATTTATTAATATTTTTAAAGACGTTAGTTCTTTCCTCGCGTAGGTCGGAAAAGTTCAGAATGGTAGGCTAGTAGGGGGAAAACGGGGGTTTGAAAACAGGAAGTGACGTCATAGTGACGTCACGTGGTGTTTTCAAACCCCCACGGGGGTTTGAAAACAGTGACGTCATATTGACGTCATATTAACATCATATTGACGTCATATGGTTATCATATGGTTATCATATGGTTACCATATGGTTATCATATGGACGTCATAGTGACGTCACGTGGTGTTTTCAAACCCCCACGGGGGTTTGAAAACAGTGACGTCATATTGACGTCATATTAACGTCATATGAACGTCATATGAACGTCATATGAAAGTCATATGAACGTCATATGAACGTCATATGAACGTCATATGAAAGTCATATGAACGTCATATGAACGTCATATGAACGTCATATGAACGTCATAATGACGTAATATGGAGAGTGGGCGGCCATTCAAACAACCATTCAAACGGGCGGCCATTCAAACAACCATTCAAACGGGTGACCATTTTTTTTTTTAAGCATTTCCCACACTCTCATGCATACACATACATACTAACACCATGACACGATTAGCGCTTATTTCAGTATCAGTGGTGGGCTCTTAAAAGAGCCAGGAGATGTTAGTTTTTCTCCTGCTGCTGCCGGTCCCGGTTTAAAAGAATGTCACAATGTCCTGCACTGGCCTACTGCAATGTGTGAGCTGTTGCCCGTTGAACAAAAAGTGGTCCCCTCGCATGCCGCAGGTAAAGCACCTCACAGAGTAGCGGTCATTTAGCGCCAGCAGTTCAGTCCAGTGCGCCGCGCAGACCAGACACATTTGATGGTTGCACTCAGACAGCACCCGTCTGGGGAGATCATACACCCACATCCTGGGCAAATATCCAAGTCTTGCTGGAGGTAGAATCTCCCCCAGGCCGGGTACTCTTCTTCTTCCATCCGCGAAGGTATTGACTCCCCTAGCATCATCGTTCTAAAGAACGCTTCTTCATAGTGACCAGCCTCTCTATCTCTGAGCCTCTTTCCAATCGTGACTTGACGGTTGTACCGGACGGGCACGCACAGGACTGATCCATGAACCGGGTCTGGCAGCAGCTGGAAGAAGTAGACTCTTTCTGGCGGTGTCTGTGGCTGTGTGACAGGCAGGTGAAGTTCTCTAACTTCAGCAATGGTGCGAGCATCATGTAACCCGAAGAAGCACTCCATGTTGACGGAAGCGAGTGTGAGCCCAAACTGAAATGAGCATGGCTTATATACCACCTGAAGTCAGGATCGGACCCCCCCCCCCTAGTGGAGCAAAACTCGGGACCCCCCCCCTAGTCGAGCAAAACTCGGGACCCCCCCCAGGCCGACCTAAACTCAGGAACCCCCCCCCCCAGCCGAGCTAAACTCGGGACCCCCCCCCCCTAACCGACCTAAACTCAGGACCCCCCCCCCCCCAACCGACCTAAACTCAGGACCCCCCCCCCCATCAGCATATAATGCGAGGATGTTCGCTAGTAGTATATAAAGGTGGGTTACAGCTTCATTATCCAACACAAGCAGCAAGATGTCAACAAATCGTAAAATCACAGTGATGCGAAACGGCAAGGCAGTGACGCTAACGACTGAGTGTTATAAGTGTTGGGTATGGTTGGAGTACCCAGGTCAACCACACAACTGCCCGGTGCACCACAATGCACCACGACATTACTGCTGCAAAACTTGCGGTGGACTGCTCTGGTACAAGTTTACTGCGAGATTGCCAGGACCGCAGCCATGCACGGACTGCTGGTGGTGTGGAGCGACACTAAAAAACTTTGGCTACTATAACCGTCATCCGTTCAAGTGCTCGCGACGACCGTTCTCCATGGAACAGTTTTACAGATACCAGTGCGACTGTGGCAATCCGACTTGCTGGTGAAGCGTCAAATTACTAACATCTTTCGGCCCTTTTAAGGGCCATCCTCTGTTATGAAATGAAAACGCAAATTCTGTCTATGTATGAATGTGTATAAAAGGGGGATGTTTGAGATTACATTTCAGCATTTTAGTTTCAGCAGTTGACGTAACAACAACTAGCTAAGATGGAACGTGAAGAGTATGGGAAAGGAGCAAAGAGACAAAAGATGGAAGAAGATGACATTTGGCCATACGGTCCTGTTCAGTGTGCGGAATGTAATGTAGAATTTCCATCTATGGATACTTTTGAAGCACATACATGCAAAGCTGAGATGAAAACTTTAGTGAAACATGAAGGGAAAGGAGCAAAGAGACAAAAGATGGAAGAAGATGACATTTGGCCATACGGTCCTGTTCAGTGTGCGGAATGTAATGTAGAATTTCCATCTATGGATACTTTTGAAGCACATACATGCAAAGCTGAGATGAAAACTTTAGTGAAACATGAAGGGAAAGGAGCAAAGAGACAAAAGATGGAAGAAGATGACATTTGGCCATACGGTCCAGTTCAGTGTGCGGAATGTAATGTGGAATTTCCATCTATGGATACTTTTGAAGCACATACATGCAAAGCTGAGATGAAAACTTTAGTGAAACATGAAGGGAAAGGAGCAAAGAGAGAAAAGATGGAAGAAGATGACATTTGGCCATACGGTCCAGTTCAGTGTGCGGAATGTAATGTAGAATTTCCATCTATGGATACTTTTGAAGCACATACATGCAAAGCTGAGATGAAAACTTTAGCGAAACATGAAGGGAAAGGAGCAAAGAGAGAAAAGATGGAAGAAGATGACATTTGGCCATACGGTCCAGTCCAGTGTGCGGAATGCAATGAAGAGTTTCCATCTATGGATACTTTTGAGGCACATGCATGTAAACCAGCTGAGATGGAAAATGTGTCTCAAGAACATGTTTCAAAGAAACAAAAGACAGGACAAGTAGGGAGAGGTAGAAGGGTTAGTCTTGGTGAAAACGCGCAGGAAAAACGGTTTGAGCCCGAGGATGGATCGGATTTACTGCTTGAAATGCGACAGCAAGAGAACCGTATCAAGGCACATTTGTTGGAGACCTTAAACCATGGAATGAAATGGTACATTGTCGTGCATGCACGTTTCAAGAAACTGACAGCAAATGCTGAAGGTGTTATGGTAGAACAAGTGGATAATGCATTTATCAGCAGTCCAACATATACAGCATACAATCCAGCAGATATTGAACAGGACTTGCCAGAAGCCTATAAAGAATTATTTACTAAGTTTGACGAACATGAGCGACAAGGCTCTGGCTGGGTATTGGATAACATACTATACATTGAAGTACATACAGCTACGTTGATGCCTCTAGAAGCGAGTAGTTTTATTCCACTGCCGAAGAAAGTGAAGAAAACAATGGGTGTAATAAACATTAAGAATGATGATAACAAGTGTTTCTTATGGTCAGTATTGGCTTACCTTCACCCTCATGACGACAACCCAAATCGCGTGAATCACTACAAACCATTTGAGAAGGAATTAAAGGTAGAGGGTATGACATTTCCGACACAGATTACTGACATTCCAAAGTTTGAAAAGGAGAACGATGTAGCCATCAACGTGTTTGGATACGAACAAGATGTAGTTGTTCCAATACAACTTAGTCGAAACGTCAGTGTCAGAGAAATCAACTTACTTCTGATTAGCAATGACAAGACAAGGCATTACTGCCTCATCAAGAGTTTTAGCAGACTTATGGCTTATCGATCAAAGCATAAGTGTGCACATTTTTATTGCTTCAACTGTCTTCACGGGTTTATGCGACAAGAGCTTTTAGATAAGCATCGTGAAGTGTGTGACAAGAATGGAGCACAACGTTTATCATTTCCCAAGGAACCATTCATCAAGTTCAAGAATGTGGCTAAACAACAGCGAGCACCGTTTGTGATTTATGCTGACCTTGAATGTTTCACGCAAAAGCATGAAGAAGGAGACAAGTATCAACATCATCGTCCAAACAGCTTTGCCTATGTGGTTGTGAGCCAGTACAACACACGTGCACCAGTTGTGTATCGAGGAGACAATGCCGTAAAGGTCTTTTTAGACCATATGGTGAATGAACGCGATCGTATTGTACGTGGTTTAGAGCAACCAAAGGAAATGGTGATGACTCGTGAAGACAAAGAGAATTTCAAGAACGCCACTGATTGCTACATTTGTCATGAACCTCTAGGAGCAGATCGTGTGAGAGATCATGACCACATCAATGGCAAATATCGTGGAGCAGCACACAATGAATGCAACTTACAATTCCGACTTAGAAAAGATCAGCAAGGGGATCAAGATTCTTTTATCATTCCCGTATTTTTCCACAATTTGCGAGGCTATGACAGTCACCTTATCATGGAGGAAATTGGAAAATTCAAAGGTGAAACGATTACAGTCATTCCCAACACCATTGAGAAATATATTGCATTCACCCTGAGCAATCTGAAATTTACAGACAGCTTTCAGTTCATGAGTACCTCTCTACAGAAGTTGGTATCCAACCTTGCAGCAGAAGGGAAAGATAACTTCTACAACATGACCTCTCACATTCACGATAGTGATCAACAAGATTTGCTGCTGAGAAAGGGTGTGTACCCCTATGATTACGTGGACGAACCATCCAAGTTTGCTGAAACACAGCTACCATCAAAGGATAAGTTTTATAGTCAGCTTAGCGAAGAGGACATTAGCGATGAGGATTATGCGCATGCACAGAAGGTGTGGGATACATTCAACTGTACAACATTTGGTGAATACCACGACCTGTACCTGAAATCAGATGTGTTATTACTAGCTGACGTGTTTGAAAACTTTCGTCAAGTATGCCTCAACACGTATGAATTGGATCCTGCTCATTACTATACAGCACCAGGACTGTCGTGGGATGCAATGTTGAAAGCGACAAAGGTGAAGTTGGAATTGATCAATGACATTGACATGTACCAAATGGTTGAGCAAGGCATACGTGGAGGAATATCTGTGATCACACACAAGTATGCGAAAGCGAATAATCCCTACGTAGCAGAATACAATTCTGAGATACCAAACAACTACCTGATGTACCTCGACGCAAACAACTTGTATGGCTGGGCCATGTCACAAAGCATGCCACAAAGAGGATTTATGTGGGTGAGCGAGCCAGAATCCCTCGACTTCATGGATGTGGATGAAGATGACGACATTGGATTCATTTTGGAAGTGGATTTAGAATATCCAAATTCAATCCATAATCATCATAATCACTACCCAGTGGCTCCAGAACGGAAATGTGTCAAAGTTGAAGAATTGTCAGAGTACAGTCAGAAGCTGCGGAAAGATCTAAACATGAAAGAGAAATCCAGTGAAAAGCTCATTCCTAACTTGTCTGACAAGAAGAAATATGTACTTCACTACAGGAATTTGCAACAGTACGTCTCACTGGGGTTGAAAGTCACTAAAGTACATCGCGCCATCATGTTTGAACAGAGCAAATGGTTGGCAAAATACATTGCCTTGAACACGGAAAAGAGAAAATTGGCCAAGAACCCATTTGAGAAAGACTTCTTCAAACTGATGAACAACTCGGTGTTTGGCAAAACCATGGAAAATGTGAGAAAGCGAATCAATGTTGAACTTGTTCACAAGGAAAAGCGGTTCAAGAAACTTGTAGCCAAACCTTCTTTCCACAAATTCAAAATTTTCAACGAAGATTTGACCGCGGTACATTTACGCAAAGTGGATTTGCTTCTGGATAAACCCATTCAAGTTGGTTTCACCATTCTCGACCTCAGCAAAGTGCTTATGTTCAACTTTCATTACAACTACATCATGGTCAAGTATCCCAATGCCAAGTTATTGTTCAGCGACACCGACAGTCTATGTTACGACATAGAAACGGAAGATATCTACAAGGATATGCAGCAGGATGCTGACCTGTTCGACACAAGTGACTATCCGCCGAATCATTTCCTACATTCCAACGTGAACAAAAAAGTGCTCGGGAAAATGAAGGATGAGACGGCAGGCGTCCCTATTGAAGAGTTTGTTGGACTCAGACCGAAAATGTACAGTTTATTGTGTGGTGGGAAAGAAAAACGTACGGCCAAAGGCATCACTCGCGCGTGTCAAAGACGCATTAAACATGTGCAGTATAGAGACAGTTTGTTTAAGAAAACTCAAACGATGGCTACAGGACACATTATCCGAAGTCATAGTCACCAGCTTTTCTCGGAGAAGTTGAGGAAAGTAGCCCTCTCCCCATATGACGACAAGCGATATGTGCTGAATGATGGCTATTCCACTTTAGCGCATGGACATTACAAGGCTGTGGTATAAAAGGGGGAGGTCCTCCAACGGAAGAGTTATTTGAGGTGTGAACATTGAAGCGTTAACATGGAACGTGAAAGTCGTAAGAGATCTACAACTGATATGGATACTCTTGCAGATGCAGTTAAAGACTTAAAAGTGAAAAATCCTACCACTACCATCAAGAAATTGAAAGTGGAGACAGCACCAACACCACAGTCGTGGGATGGAATGCTTTCTCTAGGAAATGGAAAGTATATCAAGATTATGAAACAAAGCAATGAAGGAGTGGTAAACATTCGCAAGTACATGAGAGATGAGGGGACTGGAAAAAACCGTCCAACGAAAAAGGGTATCTTGCTGACAATACCTGAATGGAAAATGTTGAAGAAGCAGGTGAAAGAAGTGGATAAAAGGCTTCGCAGACAAGAAGACGACTCATAACAAGGTAAAAACATGAATGCACTCATGCTGAACCGTGGTGCTTACCTTACTGTAAATGATAGGAATGAAGTGATACTAGGTTCTCAGACAAGTTATCATCGGTTTAAACCTGAAGTGTGGAAAGACTTTAAAAACATACCACTTGAACATGGGTTTAAACGTAGACTTGAAAATAAAGTGGAAGTGACGGTGGCTGAATATGATTCTAACATACGTGTAGAAATCTGTAGAAATCTTTTACAGGATTATCCAGAGGATTATAAGGGAGTTGTGCCAGATACACCATATACAGATTTGATCATCTTTGATATCAAGAACTGGCGCGCAGTCTTACGATTCCTAGAAGTGATACAACATCCACTCTTCACCATCTTGCGAGCATAAAAACGTCTTTGCAGACAAGGAGACAGCTCATAGTTCATCTGACTGTTGAACGAGATGGAAGACTTTTTATCGGAATATGAACCCATTACGCATGGATTCTCATATCTGAGAAACGTATATGATGACATCGTGCTAAAACATTTTGGAAAGTATATCGTTCTATCAACTGACGAACAATCTGTGTTGAAAGACCATCTAGAGAAGCTGAGGATACCTGGCTTTCTCCTGAAACTCTCAGAGGATTTAGAAGTGCGTGTGACTGAGAACTATTTAGACGTGTTTGTACGATTTCGCCAATATGACGAGCTTACAAAATGCTACGACTACATCACCCTCAACACAGTGGAATGGCACGCTCTGTTACAAGCATTGGATTGGAAAGAACCTGACGCTTGAATTCAAAGAGGAAGGAGTGCAACTCATGCGAGGCACCAAGTCCATTGAACTGACGCATCCCATGTGTGTTATGGTGATGAACATTGACATGAATGATCATGGATATGAACTGAAACTGTCTGAACACAAAGATGTTAAAATAATAAAGTTTGGTAATGGACAGTGTTATGCTAGTTTTCATAACATTTACAAACGTGGATGTAATGTCTATGATACATATATTAATTTAGATTGGTATGAATGGCATGTGTTTATTGATGTATTGAATGTATTTGTAAAATAAAAGCTTAATGTGAAATAATTGTGAAATGTAAATAATGTATAACACAATAAAAAAAAAAAGAATGTTGTATAAAACTGTCTTGTTTATTTACAATATTCATAATACAATTCACAATTACCAACAACTTAACTAATGCAACTTAACTAATACAACATCAATAAAATAATGGTTTATAATGTCTATATACAAAATCCTTTACAACAAAATCACCATCACTTCTTCTTAATACATCAATGATTTCAAAAGGACTATGTCCTCGAGCTCTTTGAATTATATAATACACACAATAAAATCCACATGTAGAGGATATCGGTGTTTGTAATGGAACTGAATTATAAATGAAATTAAACTTTAAAAACTTATTCAAACGACTGTCTATAGGTAAAAGTCCATAAGAGTCAAAATATTCTGCAGGGTCTTCGTCATAATATACTGCCACCCAATGCTCTCCTGGCTCATCATGATCGTCTGTGTTGATGACATAGGCACCGCGTTGTAAAGATGGTAACTGGTCCATGGCAAACACACCTTGAAACAAGTCTTTTGTCGTGGCATCATGGGATAGGATGGCTTCTATCTGCTTCGTGTTCATGACTGGTAGTCGAATTGAATGCTACGATTTGCACTTATTTCAACAATGTTATCAAACTCAGCATACACTATAACATTGACTGTATTTTGCAAGGCACCAGCAAAATTCATTTCTAGTCTCAAATTCCCATGTTTGATAAGGGCATAATGATCAGCACCATCATAATCAGGTGTTAAGTCAAAAGAAAACAACGAATAACCTCTAGGCCAATCTTCCCGTTTTATAATGGAACTTTTCTCACCATCCAATCTGTCAAAAGATTTGTAAAGAGTTTCAAAAGCATCAAGATATTTGCCTTCATTTATATCAAGCTTGAGAGGTTTGGATAGGACTGGTTCACCATCAGAGTAAAGCTGCATAAAGTTAAGATTAAAATGTTCAAAACTGTATGGATTTCTCAATACTGTTCCAGCAAAGGATTCATTATGAACCATTCCAATGACAATACGTTTTGGTAATTGGCCTAAAAAGATGCTATCTTTCACAAAAGATTGAAATCCAGTTGGAATAGCTAAAACTTTACATTCTTTTCTATTAACAATAAACTTAGCAGGACTTTTCATCAATGCATCTGCATGTCCCAACTGAATACCTGGACTAACCCTCACTTTGCGAATGGTTAAAAACGCTTCTCTCACTTCTACTTTAAAACCATTATTTGCAGCCATTAATACATATCCATCTTTTTGTCTATGTAAACGTAATTTCATACTAACACCATTGGGAAGATAACGATCCTGCTCAAACAAATCTACCCTTAAACCACATGTAAGCGCAAACTCACGGCTTAGACGTGTATACAAATAGCGATTATGTAAACCATTATTTCCTGTTTCAGCTATATCACCACCTTCAATATTTACATGAAAACCTGATACATATCTTTCATGATTAGGTCTTTTCACCTCATAAGTATTCATTGATCCGGCAGTATCTTTAAAGATGAGACGCATAGATCGCTCAGAATGGAGACTTTCTTCCGAGTCATGAATGAGATGAGATATGATGCTAGTATAACCATGGGTATTGTTACTATGTGATATCAAACGATCATTTAGAAATAATTCAATATTAGACCATAGCCCATTAAACAAATCATTGATACATGACACGTTATCATCTACACCACACAGTGTTCCATCAGCCTTGACAATGCGACATACAATATGGAGTTTACTGTTCTTTAAATCTAGATATTCTTCTGTACTCGCAGGAATGTAGAATTCTATTGGAGCACCCTCTCTAATGGTAGTCATTGGTTGATAGTCTACATTATAACTTTTTTCTACAGCAGTTTGCGTTGGTGGTATGTGAAACCATTCTAATGGAGAAAGGCTACATTCACAAGAATGATTATGAATTAAAGACATGATTAAAAAATATCTTTCTTGTGTTTTTTGATGTTATCCGTTTAGCTGCCTTTCGCCTTCTGACACGTTTTGCTCGTTTCGGTCTCTTTTGTCCTCGTAACCCACCACCAAACATACGTTGTGCTACTCGACCTGTAACATCTTTTGCGATATCTTTTGCAGCCCTTTTAAGATGTGGTGCAACGATTTTAGCCCCTGTCTTAAGCAGTGGAATAGCTTTTCGAGCCAATGATCCCAGTATTGAACCAATACCATCTCCATATTGTATTCGCGCTCCTTTAAATCCTGGTAATTCTCCACCCACTTGACGAAGAAAATGGTTGCGATAAATAGATGGATTGTGTGTGTATGCTTTCATAATGCTTTTGGTCGAAAATGAAGTTTACAGATCACCTTCCCAGTTTGAAATGGAACATTATGGTCTGTGTCATCCTTAATATTCATTTCTATCACGTCAAATTTGGATGTGTTTACAGGAACATAATGAGGTTCTCCATAAGTTTTCATGATAATGTCTCCATCATGTCCTTGTATTGCAACAGAACGTAGCAAAGGAACATAATAATCACCAACAACTTGTGGCTCGCAAATACTACAGTACACATAAAGTGTATAAAACCCCTGTTTCACATCAGCTTTATATTCAGCTGTACACGTTTCAGTATACCATTGATTTGGGATAAATCCTAAAATCTCAGCTAATCCAGTGGAGAATGACACTTCAAAGCCATAATTTAGATATAGAAAAACGCGTCGTCTAATTTTATCATACTTTATCCGAATACCTTCTTTAAGGTCATCTTTCATAGAATTAGTTGCTTCTTCATTAACTGCATGACATATTTCTTGTATGGATCTGTAGTAACCATAAGGAATATTGATTGTGTCAAGAACAATATTATTCAGTGGTTGTTGTCGATACTGAATAGAATAGTCCATTCCATGTCTCATGGTTGTCCATGTATGTGGATATTGAATTACAGCTAATGCCACTTCATATTTTCCGTTCAGATAGATGGTTCGAGGCATACGAATTTGATAATTCGAAGTCTTGTTGTTGGGATAATAGTTCATACTAGCATTGCTGGGTAAAGTAATGTAAAAACTTGTTGACTCCATGGCAGCTAAATCGTTTATGTGATGTAGATAGACTAGATGTGTATATACATTACTTCATGTTTGACACTCTTCATCCTCACTTTCTACATTGCTGTCTACATTATTGTCTAAATTGCTATCTACATGATCTAAATTGGTATCTACTACTTCTCCCTGACAACAAGCACTAACACACCTAATTTTTACAGGAATAGTATTTTTATTTCCATTTTCTTTACAACAACAACACCATAGCTCTTTAATCCATGTTAAAAAGTTTCCCATCCTTCTGGAAACAATCTTTGTTGACGTTGTTGTTGCTCTTTTGTAATATCTTTACGAGTTGTCTTTTTGCCAAAAACAGTTTTTGGAATATTAGCGTCTACAATTTCCTCAATAAACTGCTTCCAACCACGCGGTGGTTCTCGTCGTTCTTTTCTTTTTGTAGCAACCAATGCTTCTTTCAACAAATCAATAATGTTAGAATTTGTAATGATAGTACCTGTTTTTAAAACAAGTTCATTTTATCTGTCCATCTCGTACCATATTTCTTAAGTTCTGCCAGAAGTTGTGTTAGTTTTACATGATAAATGGGTTGAAAATGGTTTAGAAACTGTTGAGACTTTTCTGATTTTTCTTCATTAGATGTTGTAACAGACTTTTGTCGTTGTTGTTGTTGTGATTGAATTGTTCGTAAATGACGTCCAAGCACTTGAGACATTTCTATTGCTTTTTCACGAGTTCGTTTCCCACGTAAAAGTTTATTCACTTTCGTTTTGATTTCAACATCTTTTCCCTTCTTTTCTAACAACATTTTATATTCATATTCAGGAATGAGAACCATTTTCAAAGTATGTTTCATTTTAACAGCAACTGAGCTAACAAGGGTAATGCAAATTTAGCAATAGCTCCAATAAATCCTCCTTTCTGATTAACCAACTTCTTTTTTCTTCGAAGTGATATCTTCTTATTTGCCAGTGTACGTAGGGTATGACGTTCACGCTTGAATAACTTATACCTTTTTGAGCTTAAGGGTAAATGTCCTCGCAATATATTCAAACAAATTTCAAACAAGCTAGTTAATTCCTCCTTAGTAGCTTGTTGTAGTAAGGATTTACGTCGTTTAGGCCCGCTGCGTGCAAGCAAGTGAAGGAAAGGTTGATTCGCTTGAATACGTTTAGACATCTTGGCTGCGAATGGTTAAGTGACTTGGTTCTTGTTCATACGCCATCTTATCAACATATACGTAATGTGTATCTTTTGGTAAAATGCCTGTACGAATACGTAGTTGATCATTTGTCTTCGGCTTCAAATCAATGAATAAATAGCCGTGAGGTTTGCTGGTAGCATCTTGATAGGCTTCTATGAGAAATTGAGATTTTCCAGGATACATTTGTCGCGCTAATGTACTTATTTGTTGACTGTCTCTAGGATTTTTAAACAGAATGATGTAATGTGTATTCAAACTAATATTACGCATTTCTCTACCATGATGAAACAAATTATGCACAATAAAAATAATGCTTAGATTTTGATGACTGCTGCCAACACTAAATAGACGTGTCATGCGTTCATCACTATGACATTTGGTCATTAAGTCATCAATGATGAGTAAGTTTGGTTTTTTCGGGTTAAAACGCTCTTCAATGTTATCTGGAATGCCTTGGTAAAATTCCACACCTTTCATTCCCTTATACAAAGGCTGATCTGCTGCATAGAGCCATAAAATGGTTTTTGGAGAGGGTTTAATTAACTTTTGTTCTAGAATTTCTCTAACTAGAGAAGTTTTACCACTACCTGTAGGTCCAGAGACCAAACACGTGAATGGATGCTTCATTTTCGAATATCTGTTTCTTTCACCCAACTGTTAAACTTCTTTGGCCAACCTAACCACTTCACAAATAATTCTTTAACACCTCGTCTTTTTCGTGTTTTCAAGACCTTTTCAATTCTGTAGACTGATTCAATATCTTTTGTCACTTTCTGCAGTTCTTCTTCATAAAAATGTCCGTCAATATCTTCATCCAAAAAGTCTTTCACACGATACAAGTGTATTCCTTGCTTCTTACAACGATGTGTGATAATGAACACTTCTTGCGTCCACTTTATATGATAATCCCGTTGAAATACATATTTCATGTGAGAAATGCGAACCTGATCACCAATTTTAAATTTGTAGGGTTTTTTCTTCTTCTTTGGTTTTAATTTCAATTTGTCTACATACATATACTTCCACACTTTCGATTCTATGTCTTTACGAATATCTGCAGGAGCATACTTATTAGGGAGGGAGCCATGAGGTCTATGGTTATAATTATACACTAAGTCTGGAAGGATGTCCATATATCGATACGTTTGATTATGAAGGAAATATCGATACATCATTCCCTTTAGAGTACGAATGACTCTCTCAGCAAAGTTGGCTTTGGTTTCATTCTTTGTCGTATAGGCATGTATTCCCTCCTTCTTCAAAAATGCTTTTACCCATCTGTTTTTAAATTCAGTTCCTTTATCTGACCTTAGAGTTCGTGGTCTTCGTTGTGTTTCATGAAAAATCTTTTGAAAGGCTTCTATGACGCTGGTATGTGATTTATTAGGCATTGGCTGCACCCACAAATATTTGGAAAACACATCAATGACAACTAATAAAAAGTGGGTGTCATCATTATAGGAAGCTATGTTTCCCATGTCAGCTAAATCAATATCCCACATGTCATCAATTCCACGTGTAATGACACGTTGCCTTTTAAACCTGTATTTTACAGGTTGTAGTAAACTGAAGGCATCTTGATCCTGTAACCATTTCTTCACTTGTGAATGAGTGACTGGTTGATCATGTTTTTTTAATATGTGATATAGTTTGTAAGGACCAGCAAATGCCCCGGGTTGACCAGGTTTAAAGTAAATATTGGTTAAGTAGTCTTTCCACGTCGACATGTTAACACTAAATGATCAACACTTGTTAACATATCTTGCATTTTATTTTATCAACACATCTTGCATTTATCAACACATCTTAAATTTATCAACATATCTTAAATTTTATAAAAGCTTAATCAACATATGTTACAAATCAAGTATTGATACAATGGTGTGAATAATTGGAGTCCATTGATCTTCAATGAACATTAACCAACAACTTAATTCATCAAATGTGATAGCATCTACACCATATTTTTCACAGCGTTGATTTGCATTATCTAACACTTTATCTAAATGAATGTAATATTTAGCTTCATTCCAATATGTATAGACACATGTAGAATGACAAGTATGTTCTGAACACTCTTCATTTTGACAAGCAGGACATACTAAACATGCAAACTTTTTTACAGCTAATAACATTTCTTCACAATATGTCTTTTGCACAATATATTGTCTCAATGTAATGTCTGTCATTATACTGCAATGTAGATTAACCACTCTCTCACTTCATCAAACAGTCTTGGATCAAATCGAGCGAAGTGATATGCTGCTTCCACATCAAACTCCTCAGCTCCGTCAATGTTTGAAAACATACACTCTTTGATGAAATCCTCACGTAAGTTTGGTACACTTAACGTGGAATGCGCAAGTTCCCAATAAATGTCAAAGTGTTGCAGTTGTTGTTGAATAGATCCAAAACGCGCCAGTTCACTTATCATGTAGTCCACATACTTGTCCTTGAAACACGTTTCTACATCCATCTTTCACATATCCATATAACACGTCTGCACACTTTGACGGTTGGTAAACAAATGACTCTCAGTCTTACTCCGCAGAAACAGTTAGTGAGCCGCACTTGTTGCAGAAGTTGTCTGGTTCACACAACTTGCAATTGTACTTGTGGCAGTGACAATCATAATCCTCAGCATATCCGTAAGCACCACAATATTCACAGGTAAGTCCAAGTTGATTTTGCACATCCATATTCTCCAATTGAACTTCAGCCAGTCTTTTCTTGGATAGCTTTGACACTTTCATCCGATTGTCCTTTTGTAGCTTGATAGGAGTTTTCTTACCATGACATTCCGTACATGGCAGTAAGGTTGAGGTTATGCTATGGATTTCCTGAAGCAATGTCTCCCATTCACCATCATTCATGTTGATGTAACGCGTATATTCTTTCCCTTCAAACAGTGATGTTTGCACAAAACTCACATAGCGCATATCCAAGTATGAAATGACTTCAAGCCATTTCGTTTGCGTTAAGTACAGTTTGAAGCCAATGTTGCGTAATCTTGTCAAGTTCTGACACACAGTCTTCCACAAGGATGGTGATAAAGCAAGCCATCTCTCTCCACGTTTGATTCGAAGAAATAGCCCAAATTCTCCATGCTCCACAGTAATGGTTAAGTTTGCACTAATTTTAAAGCTGCTTGTCTTCTCCATGGCTGCGCGTCGAATGATGACTGCACTTGACACCTCACTCTTTTTATATGGACATTACATGTATGTTTTCATGAGCTGTTTGCAAAATCGCGGAGTGATCTCGTTGAAACCATCCAGAAAGGCTGTTGGTAAACCGTCTGTTAGAGATTGTCTCATGACGATCACTAAAAAATCTCCTCGTTTGCGACTTCCAATTATCCATTGGAAGAGCACTGGCATGGTGAAATATCCTTTTTCATAGAGGTAGGCCATCATCTCGTACACCTTAATACGTTCTTCAAGGTACTTGAAGCCATGTAGCATGACCTTTGCACATTTGGAATCGCAATCTTCGTCAACACAGTTTGGCGCCGGTAGACATAATGTCTTAAAAAGTTCCTCATGAAGACTTCTAATAAGTTGAACGAAACGTCGGGTCATGGCTTCGGAGAACTGTGGCTCTGACGCGGGAACATGCTCTATGTTTCCTTCTAGCATGTAGATAAGCTGAATGACAGTGTTCACTTCTTCCGTTAGGTATATGTTAGGTTAGGTATATGTTGGTCGAAAAAGCCTTCTTCACATAAGCACCATAAAATGTTACAATCTATCAGAGGAATCACTGCTTGAAAGTTCCGTTTCAACAGCGTGACGTCTTCTTCAGTAACAGGAATACTTTTGCTCAATTCGAATTTAGATTTGAGCTGCTTTTCATCGTCGTCGCTGTCGTCATTGTCGTCATTGTCGCCATTGTCGTCATCGTCGTCGTCACCGTCGTCATCGCTTGACATGACCACTTCTTCCTCCTCAAGATGCTCTAGATGAGCCTGTAACTTTGTACTAAGTGGTTTGGCGCTACCATTTACAAGCGCATTGGCAACCCAGAACGGGTAGTCAGATCCCTCGGGATCGGGCATTGCTTGCTGTACTGGCTGTACTTCTTCAGGCCTAGTTTGCTGTACTGTAGACACGGCTGACGGAGCCCCTAATGCTTCCTCCAAGGCTTTTTCAGCTTCTTTTAGTGTACTTAGGAAGGCAGCAGTCTCCTCTGCAGTTAAAACTGCATCTGTAAAAGCCATTGTTTCATTGCTGAACAGGCTATCAATTTCCATGTTGTTAGCCGTTGCTGCGTTTCGAGACGTCTCCATGATGGTTTGGCAATGCAATGATTAGAGTGGTGTCAACCCGACCTTTTTATACTACTGACGGTGAGCCGTGAGCCAGCGGCGTAAAAAGTAGCCGGGAGGGGGGGGGGGGCTCACTAGGTAGCTGGGCCGGGGGGGGGGCTCACTAGGTAGCTGGGCGGGGGGGGGTCCCTACTATATGCCGTCTGCTTCTGCCTCTGGGGAGGGGGGGGAGGGGGGGGTCGATCAGTCTGCTTTGCAGTCTGTATGCAGTCAGTCTGCTTTGAACCTTTGAAGCGAACACATCGAAATTTAATCATGCAGTACAAGGACGAGTTTTTTTCGGATGAGCTTCGAGGTCGCTACTTTCTATCAGCGAGGGATGTCAACCTCTGGGAGGAGATATTTATAGAATATCAAATTTTTCTGTTTCGGAAGCGAGCACATCGAAATTCAACCATGTTGTATAAGGACGAGTTTTTTTCGGATGAGCTTCGGGGCCGCTACTTCCTATCACCGAAGGATATCAACTTCTGGGAGGAGATTTATATTGAATATCAAACTTTTCTGTTTCGAAAGTGGAGAAATTTCCTTGGGAACAGATCAGAGGAACAGTTCAACCGGTTTGGCAGGGCGGCGGAGGAGAGCCATAAGCGACTACGCCATCGTTCGCCGCCCAGGGACCCGTCGCCCTGCCAGGAAGTGACCAGAGTGACCAGAGTGACCAGAGTGACCGCGGCAACGATGACAGAGACTCCTCCAGCCAGAGTGATCGCAGCAACGATGACAGAGACTCCTCCTGCCAGAGCAACTCCTGTCAAAGTCGCTGCGTCAACGATGACGACCCCGTTGAAAGTGAATCAAAAGGAAGCTGATGTGACTGTCCGGAAGGTGCTGGCGGCACCAAGCGCAACCGTTACAAGACCGGACAGTCCGCCACCAGCTCCTGACGATGAGCTTACAATCGCTGTCGCCAGTATTTCGGATACAGTCAGCCTCATACAGTCACCTTCAAACACTGACCGCAACAACGAACCTGCTCAGATGAAACTGGAGGATGTCTCTAGAAAAGAGTCAGATTTCCAGGAGGTCATACAAATCTTGGGCTCTTTGGATAATGTTAAATATTGTGAATTCTGCCATTTTGGCTTTCCGGTAGAATATTCAATGAGAATGCATGAGCAGCAATGCCCTGAGGCTTTGAAGTCCCAATATTATTTTTGTAGTTTCCAGGGCAAAGGATTCACCTCGAGCAGGGCCGCGGTTGCGGCACATAAGCGGAAGTGTGGCTGTGGCGAGGTTGGTGGCGGCAGCGGTGCCAGCGGTGGCGTCAGCGGCGGCGCCAGTGGCGGCGACAGGAGAACCGATGGCGGGAGGCAGTGACAGCGGCAGGAGAACTGATGACAAGAGGCAGTGACCAGGACCAGACTACGGAAATCCCTCCAGGGCTGCTTTTTAGCGGCCCTCCCATTATTACGAAATGAAACGCTTCATCAGACAATCTTAATGTATGAATGAGAGTGTGGGAAATGCTAAAAAAAAAAAGAGGACTATAAATCATTGATTTATAGCTCCATCTGTCCGTCTGACCGTCTGAAAAAGCTAAACAAATTGCTGCCTGGGTTAAAAATACCCTGGCATGAGAAATGAAACGCTAAATCTGTCCGTCTGCCCGTCTGAGAAAGCAAAACAAATTGCTGTCTGGATTAAAAATACCCTGGCATGAGAAATGAAACGCTAAATCTGTCCGTCTGCCTGTCTGAGAAAGCAAAAAGAATTTGCTGTCTGGGTTAAAAATATCCAGGCTTGAGAAATCGAACGCTAAATCTGTCTGTCTGACCGTCTGCTGTGTTATGTGTGTGAAGAGAGAGAGAAATAAGCCACTGTCTGGGTTAAAAAAAAATACCCAGGCTTGAGAAATATAACGCTGAATCAGTTGTGGCTATTGCTATATGTGTAGAGAGAGAGAGAGGGATAAAAAAAAAACCAAAAAAAACCGACTGTCTGGGTGTCCGTGTGTCTGGGTGTCCGTGTCTGGGTGTCCGTGTGTCTGGGCGTCCGTTGGTTTGGTTGTCATAGGTGTTAGAATAGTGAGAAAGCTTTAAAGAAAGGATTGTTGCTTGTATATGGCCACAATGCATGCAGACACCTCTCTTCCTTAAGGAAAAAGAGTGCTCATTTTAATTGCTGCTACGGCAATCCATTAGTGAACGTGTGTGTGCTGGAAGAACGGTAAAAGCCCTAAAAAACACTTGTTTCCGTGGTTTGGTTTGATGTGGGTGAAGAGGGATAAAAACTAAAAAAAAAACAAAAAAAAAGGACTGTCTGGGTGTCCGTGTGTCTGGGTGTCCGTGTCTGGGTGTCCGTGTGTCTGGGTGTCCGTTGGTTTGGTTGTCATAGGTGTTAAAAGAGTGAGAAAGCTTTAAAGAAAGGATTGTTGCTTGTATATGGCCACAATGCATGGAGACCTCTCTGTGGTTAAAACACAGCATCCCTTAAGGAAAAGAGTGCTCATTTGCTAATTGTTGCTGCAATGGCTTGGTTAGAGATCGAGAAAAGGCAGAAAAACAGTTGCTTTCGTGATTTGGTGTGTGTGGAGAGAGAGGGGGATAAAAATTAAAAAAAAACGTATGTATGTGTGTCTATGTGTGTGTGTGTGTGTGTGTGTGTGTGTGTGTGTGTGTGTGTGTGTGTGTGTGTGTGTGTGTGTGTGTGTGTGTGTGTTCGGTTTTCGTAGCCGCAATGCATGGAGAGTTCTCCCCCTTAAGGAGGCAATGGCTGCTCACTTTTAATTGCTGCTACGACAAGCCATTAGTGATGGGATATGCGTGTAAAAGCCCTAAAAACACTTGTTTCCGTGGTTTGGTTTGATGTGGGTGAAGAGGGATAAAAACTAAAAAAAAACAAAAAAAAAGGACTGTCTGGGTGTCCGTGTGTCTGGGTGTCCGTGTCTGGGTGTCCGTGTGTCTGGGTGTCCGTTGGTTTGGTTGTCATAGGTGTTAAAAGACTAAGAAAGCTTTAAAGAAAGGAATGTTGCTTGTATACGGCCACAATGCATGGAGACCTCTCTGTGGTTAAAACACAGCATCCCTTAAGGAAAAGAGTGCTCATTTACTAATTGCTGCCACGGCAATCCATTAGTGATGGTGTGTGTGCTTGGAGAACGGTAAAAGCCCTAAAAAACACTTGTTTCCGTGGTTTGGTTTGATGTGGGTGAAGAGGGATAAAAACTAAAAAAAAACAAAAAAAAAAAGGACTGTCTGGGTGTCCGTGTGTCTGGGTGTCCGTGTCTGGGTGTCCGTGTGTCTGGGTGTTCGTTGGTTTGGTTGCCATAGGTGTTAAAAGAGTGAGAAAGCTTTAAAGAAAGGATTGTTGCTTGTATATGGCCACAATGCATGGAGACCTCTCTGTGGTTAAAACACAGCATCCCTTAAGGAAAAGAGTGCTCATTTACTAATTGTTGCTGCAATGGCTTGGTTAGAGAGCGAGAAAAGGGCTCATGGGCCAGTGAGCCGGGGGGGGGACTCATGGGCCGGTGAGCCGGGGGGGGCTCATGGGCCGGTGAGCCGGGGGGGGGGCTCATGGGTCGGTGAGCCGGGGGGGCCCACTTTTAGGCCGCTGGCTCAACGACTCACCGTCCTCCCGGGGCACTCTATGCAGGCTTAAGTCAATCTTTGCAATTCTGTGTGACGTCATTGATGGGTCAAAATACACAGCAGACCAGCTCTAACCATGTCTCTATGAACCCTTTGCTGTCCGGGTGCTTGAGTGCTCAAGTGCTCGAGTGCTCAAGTGCTCGAGTGCTCGAGTGCTCGGGTGCTCGAGTGCTCGGGTGCTCGAGTGCTCGAGTGCTCGGGTGCTCGAGTGCTCGAGTGCTCGAGTGCTCGGGTGCTCGAGTGCTCGAGTGCTCGGGTGCTCGGGTGCTCGGGTGTCATTTTGTCCGTGCACCATTTTGTCCGGGTGTCATTTTGTCTGGCTGCCCGTTTGACTGGTCGTTTGAATGGTTGTTTGAATGGCCGCCCACTCTCCATATTACGTCATTATGACGTTCATATGACGTTCATATGACGTTCATATGACGTTCATATGACGTTAATATGACGTCAATATGACGTCACTGTTTTCAAACCCCCGTGGGGGTTTGAAAACACCACGTGACGTCACTATGACGTCCATATGATAACCATATGGTAACCATATGATAACCATATGATAACCATATGACGTCAATATGATGTTAATATGACATCAATATGACGTCACTGTTTTCAAACCCCCGTGGGGGTTTGAAAACACCACGTGACGTCACTATGACGTCACTTCCTGTTTTCAAACCCCCGTTTTCCCCCTACTTAGGCTTCTCTGTACTGATTTTATCCTTATGTAAAAGATAAACGCATTACGAAGGAATACCACATTTTATTTCGTACAACAAGCTTTTACGAGTACAGCTAATATCGGCTTTCTCCATTTTCTACCGACCGACCGACAACACGAACCCTCACTGGTGCGTGTTGTCGTCCTCTTGTCGGGCACAAATGGAATGACCTATTGACCTACTTTCCACTCTTTTCTTATTGGTCAGCCCGTAGCATGGGCCATCCGACCAGCAGTGAGAAAATTCTGTTTCCACTGAGTAGTATGAAAAGGCCGGTTCCACTGCACTTTATGACGTCATACTGTCTGGAAGTGACGTCATCATGTCTGGAAGTGACGTCATCATGTCTGGAGCGGAAGTGTTGTCTGGACCGGAAGTGTTGTCTGGAGCGGAAGTGTTGTCTGGAGCGGAAGTCATGATAAGCGTTAGGATAGGCGCGGCCATCCATGAGGTTATAATGACGTCATGATGACGTCATACTGTCTGGAGCGAAAGTGTGGAGCGAAAGTGTGGAGCGAAAGTGTGGAGCGAAAGTTGTTTGATAGTGTTGGCCGAGTCAATCATCATGAAGCCAACGCACTCCACCTGTCAATCAGTGTAACCATGGCAACACTAAAAACTGATGACCTCCCCCCCCCCCCCCGAAATTGAGATTTTTGCATATTTATCCGTTTCAGACGATTCTGAACATTTTTCATTTTTTCGACCGACCCCCCCCCCCCTAGACCATACTATGTACCGACCCCCCCCCCCCAGGACATACTATGTACCGACCCCCCCCCCTCCCCCCTAGACCATACTATGTACCGACCCCCCCCCCCCCAGGACATACTATGTACCGACCCCCCCCCCCCCCCAGGACATACTATGTACCGACCCCCCCCCCCTAGGCGAGCAACATTCTGTCAAGTCAGCTTCAGTTCCATCAGAGGGGTATATAAGGGATGAGCATACAGCAGTGACAGTCATTTCGGTGAGTGGAGCAAGGAAGTACAAGTTGTAGAACTACAATTGGATCACATCAGATCACGGGATGGCATCCAGTGACAACTATTTCGGTAAGTGTTTATTGAAACTTTATAAATAAAAAGTGAACTTTGTAAACAAACTTTAGTTATTTGCATAATTGAAACTTTGTAAACAAACTTTGTAAACAAACTGTGTAAACAAACTTTATAAACAAACTTTATAAACAAAATTTGTAAACAAACTTTGTAAACAAACTTTATAAACAAAATTTGTAAACAAAATTTGTAAACAAACTTTATAAACAAACTTGGTTACGCCTTAGTTACCTTAGTTACACCTTAGTTACGCCTTAGTTACACCTTGGTTACCTTAGTTACACCTTAGTTACCGTGGTTACACCTTGGTTACGCCTTAGTTATCTTAGTTGCACCTTAGTTACGCCTTAGTTACCTTAGTTGCACCTTGGTTACGCCTAAGTTACCTTAGTTACGCCTTGGTTACGCCTTAGTTACCTTAGTTACACCTTAGTTACGCCTTAGTTACACCTTAGTTACACCTTAGTTACCGTGGTTACACCTTGGTTACGCCTTAGTTACCTTAGTTACACCTTAGTTATGCCTTAGTTACACCTTGGTTACCTTAGTTACACCTTAGTTACCGTGGTTACACCTTGGTTACGCCTTAGTTATCTTAGTTGCACCTTAGTTACGCCTTAGTTACCTTAGTTGCACCTTGGTTACGCCTTAGTTACCTTAGTTACGCCTTGGTTACGCCTTAGTTACCTTAGTTACACCTTAGTTACGCCTTAGTTACCTTAGTTACACCTTAGTTACGCCTTAGTTACACCTTGGTTACACCTTGGTTACGCCTTAGTTATCTTAGTTGCACCTTAGTTACGCCTTAGTTACCTTAGTTGCACCTTGGTTACGCCTAAGTTACCTTAGTTACGCCTTGGTTACGCCTTAGTTACCTTAGTTACACCTTAGTTACGCCTTAGTTACCTTAGTTACACCTTAGTTACACCTTAGTTACCGTGGTTACACCTTGGTTACGCCTTAGTTACCTTAGTTACACCTTAGTTACGCCTTAGTTACACCTCGGTTACCTTAGTTACACCTTAGTTACCGTGGTTACACCTTGGTTACGCCTTAGTTATCTTAGTTGCACCTTAGTTACGCCTTAGTTACCTTAGTTGCACCTTGGTTACGCTTTAGTTACCTTAGTTACGCCTTGGTTACGCCTTAGTTACCTTAGTTACACCTTAGTTACGCCTTAGTTACCTTAGTGACACCTTAGTTACGCCTTAGTTACACCTTGGTTACCTTAGTTACGCCTTGGTTACCGTGGTTACACCTTAGTTACGCCTTAGTTACACCTTGGTTACCTTAGTTACACCTTAGTTACCGTGGTTACACCTTGGTTACGCCTTAGTTATCTTAGTTGCACCTTAGTTACGCCTTAGTTACCTTAGTTGCACCTTGGTTACGCCTAAGTTACCTTAGTTACGCCTTGGTTACGCCTTAGTTACCTTAGTTACACCTTAGTTACGCCTTAGTTACACCTTAGTTACACCTTAGTTACCGTGGTTACACCTTGGTTACGCCTTAGTTACCTTAGTTACACCTTAGTTATGCCTTAGTTACACCTTGGTTACCTTAGTTACACCTTAGTTACCGTGGTTACACCTTGGTTACGCCTTAGTTATCTTAGTTGCACCTTAGTTACGCCTTAGTTACCTTAGTTGCACCTTGGTTACGCCATATTTACCTTAGTTACGCCTTGGTTACGCCTTAGTTACCTTAGTTACACCTTAGTTACGCCTTAGTTACCTTAGTTACACCTTAGTTACGCCTTAGTTACACCTTGGTTACACCTTGGTTACGCCTTAGTTATCTTAGTTGCACCTTAGTTACGCCTTAGTTACCTTAGTTGCACCTTGGTTACGCCTAAGTTACCTTAGTTACGCCTTGGTTACGCCTTAGTTACCTTAGTTACACCTTAGTTACGCCTTAGTTACCTTAGTTACACCTTAGTTACACCTTAGTTACCGTGGTTACACCTTGGTTACGCCTTAGTTACCTTAGTTACACCTTAGTTACGCCTTAATTACACCTTGGTTACCTTAGTTACACCTTAGTTACCGTGGTTACACCTTGGTTACGCCTTAGTTATCTTAGTTGCACCTTAGTTACGCCTTAGTTACCTTAGTTGCACCTTGGTTACGCCTTAGTTACCTTAGTTACGCCTTGGTTACGCCTTAGTTACCTTAGTTACACCTTAGTTACGCCTTAGTTACCTTAGTTACACCTTAGTTACGCCTTAGTTACACCTTGGTTACCTTAGTTACGCCTTGGTTACCGTGGTTACACCTTAGTTACGCCTTAGTTACCTTAGTTACACCTTAGTTACGATTTAGTTACCTTAGTTACGCCTTGGTTACGCCTTAGTTACCTTAGTTAAGCCTTAGTTACGCCTTGGTTACAGTGGTTACACCTTAGTTACACCTTAGTTACCTTAGTTACACCTTAGTTACGCCTTAGTTACACCTTGGTTACCTTAGTTACACCTTAGTTACCGTGGTTACCGTGGTTACGCCTTAGTTACCTTAGTTGCACCTTGGTTACGCCTTAGTTACCTTAGTTACACCTTAGTTACGATTTAGTTACCTTAGTTACGCCTTGGTTACGCCTTAGTTACCTTAGTTACATCTTAGTTACGCCTTAGTTACCTTAGTTACACCTTAGTTACGCCTTAGTTACGCCTTGGTTACGCCTTAGTTACCTTAGTTGCACCTTGGTTACGCCTTAGTTACCTTAGTTACCTAAGTTGCACCTTGGTTACGCCTTAGTTACCTTAGTTACCTAAGTTGCACCTTAGTTACACCTTAGTTGCGCCTTAGTTACCTTACCTACGCAAAAAAAAAAATGAGATAACGGGGGGAGGGTCCTCGTAGTAGGGATATTCGGCAATACTCTCGAGAGGGGAGGGTGGTCTGACGTTAACTGGCCTCGTTTTCGATCGGCCTCGTTTTCGAAAAGCCGTTATTTCAAATCCCCCCCCCCCTCGAAATTGTGATTTTTGCATATTTATCCGTTTCAGACGATTCTGAACTCAGCAGTACAACTGTAAGTGAGACATTCATATACATAAGTAAAATTCTGCTGAGTGAGCAATTTTTGAACAAAGTTACACACCATATTTTGATTACATGGAAGTAGTATAAAAGCATGAGTGAAACATGTCAACTAGTCAACTAGTAATACATTGTGTGACGAGAAAAGACTTCACAATGTCAGCATTACTTCTTGACAGATGTATGACTATGGACGACGTCTTCAAAGTGAATTATACTAACTATGTGTTTTCAAAGCTTCCTACTTTTGAATGGGATTGGATGCAGCAAGTGAAGAATTTACATCTGCATTGGGAAGCTGTCGGAAAGACTATTCTAAGTGATTTCATCGACTCGTTTCTGCGTGACTGTGAAGATCTACATATACTATCAACTTATAACATTGATTTAACATTTATCATATCAACTTACGACATTGATTCAGCATTTATCAACGCGAATACAATTTGGGCAGAGGAGCTCATGTTAGTTGTAGCTGCAAGAATCATTTTACTTTATGATGATGATGTTCCATTGACGACGAATGTATCAGACCTTGTTCGGTTCAACCATGGACGAGTTGAAGTGAATTCAAACGTTTGCAAGAAGTTTGAAAAGCTTGACTCAGCAACCAGTTGGGTATAAAAGGGAGTGAACTCAGCAGAGTGAAGTCATTTCTCAGCAGACAGTTGGGGGGAGTGGATCATCAATACATTGTGGCAGCCATGGAGAACAAGACAAGCAACGCAGCGCAGCGTAGCGCAGCAGCGCAGCGCAGCAGCAGCTTTAAAATTAGTGCAAACTTAACCATTACTGTGGAGTATGGAGAATATGGGCCATTTCTACGCATCACACGTGGAGAGAGATGGTGTGCTTATTCACCATCTTTGTGGAAGATTGTGTGCCAGAGCTTGAAAAATTTACGAGACATTGGCTTCAAACTATACTTAACGCAAACGAAGTGGCTTGAAGTCATTTCATACTTGGATATGCGTTATGTAAGTTTTGTGCGCACGTCACGGTTTGAAGGGAAAGAATACACACATCACATCAACATGAATGATGGTGAATGGGAGACACTGCTTCAGGAGATGGACAACATCAACTCAGCCCTATCACCATGTGAGGAATGTCATGACAAGAAAACGATCATCAAGCTGCAAAAGGATGGTCGGATGAAGGTGTCAAAGCTATCCAAGAAAAGGCTGGCTGAAGTTCAGTTGGAGAACATGAATGTGCAAAATCAACTTGGACTTACCTGCGAGTATTGTGGTGCTTGTGCATATATGGAGGATTATCATTGCCACTGCCACATGTATAATTGCAAGTTGTGTGAACCAAACAACTTCTGCGGCAAGTGTGGAGTACTTAAAGTCAGTGAAGCAAAGTAAAAGCACACAAGACACTGAAACAAGATGGACGCATGTTTTAAAAATGCTTATATTGACTTGATGATTGCTAAACTTACTTGCTATGGCACTCCAGACTATCAACTTTATCATTTGGATGCTTTTTGGGATGTTGTACATCATAGTCTTGATGTGATTGAACTGCATTCAAGATTTCTTGGAGAATGTCATAAAATTGGAATAGAAGAAGATCCTGACTTTGACTTTGATTCTGCACTTTATTCTGCTCGCACTGATGTGGAAGTATATTTCACCGTAGTTGACTATTTGAGAGATTGTTGTGAACTACAAGAAGAAGAAGAGGAAACCGAGCAGCTTTATCAGGTAAGTTATAAAAACCTTTTAAACATGTTTATGACAACATAGTGAATTGATAACAATGTTTTTCTTACTAGCAAATTTAGTTTTATGTGAGTGGTTTCAACGTAAACAAAGAAAGAACATGATAGAAGAGGCAGCAACTATATTAAAAGATATTTTATTACAGGAAGAAACCGACATGTCAGAATAAAACAGCAGAAACAAAGTCAACATGGAGAATCTTGTGCTATTCAGCGGTCATAAGGACGTTCTTTCAAACATGTTTCCAACACGACTTGAAAAGTATGGACATGTGTTCAACTCAAGTGAAGCTTTGTATCAATATGAGAAAGCAGTGTTTCATCACCGTCAAGATATTGCTTCAGCAATTGTGTCATCCAGAAATGGATATGAAGCAAAACGTATTGCTAAAGTGATAAAGCCATGTCCGTTATGGCATACAGTGAAGAGAAGCAAAATGCAAGATGTTTTACAAGTCAAATGGAATCAGTGTGTATTGTTTCGCAACAAGTTGAAAGAATGTAAAGACAAAACTTTAGTTGAAGCAACGTATGATCATTGGTGGGGAGCTGGTGTGAAACAAGTGTCATCTGGATATCCTGGTCAGAATATTATGGGAAAGTTGTTAGAACTGTTGTGTGAGACTTGATGTGCAGACGTGTGAACATGGAGAAGTGTGTTAAGTGAACAGCAACTGGAAAAAACTTGCTGAACTTGACAGACTTGTATTGCCGGAGCAGCATAACCTGACAGACTTGTGCTACATTGCCGGAGCAGCATAACTTGCTAAACCTGACAGACTTGTGCTGCAAGACTCACAAGACTGCATAATGGCGGACATGACACTGAGACAATATATTGTGCAAAAAGCTTATTGTCAAGAAATGTTATCCGCTGTAAAAAAGTTTGCCTATTTAGTCTGTCCTGCTTGTCAACATGAAGAGTGTTCAGAACATACTTGTCATACTGCATGTGTTTATACATATTGGAATGAAGCTAAATATTACATTCATTTAGATAAAGTGTTAGATAATGCAAATCAACGTTGTGAGAAATATGGTGTAGATGCTATTACATTGGATGAACTCAGTCATTGGTTAATGTTCATTGAAGACCAATGGTCTCCAGTGATTCATACCATTGTATCCATACTTGATTTGTAAAAAACTTGTTAGTTAAGTTATAAATGCATGTTAGTTAAGTGATGTTGGTTGAGTTATAAAATAAAAGCTGTTCTGTTGAGAAGGTGGTTTTCATTCGGTGTGACCATGTCGACGTGGAAAGACTACTTGACCAATATTTACTTCAAACCTGGACAGCCTGGAGCATTTGCTGGTCCTTACAAACTGTATCACATCTTACGAAAACATAATCAAGCAGTCACACATTCACAAGTGAAGAAATGGCTACAGGATCAAGATGCTTTCAGTTTACTCCAACCTGTCAAATACAGGTTCAAAAGACAACGTGTGATTACACGTGGCATTGATGATATGTGGGATATTGATTTGGCTGACATGGGAAACATAGCTCCCTATAATGATGACATACGCTTTTTACTCATTGTCATTGATGTGTTTTCCAAATATGTCTGGGTACAGCCAATACCTAATAAATCACATACCAGCGTCATACAAGCTTTCCAAAAGATTTTTCATGACACACGACGAAGACCGCGAACTCTAAGGTCTGATAAAGGAACAGAATTTAAAAACAGATGGGTTAAAGCATTTTTGAAGAAAGAAGGCATTCATGCTTATACCACAAAGAATGAAACCAAAGCCAACTTTGCTGAAAGAGTCATTCGTACTCTGAAGGGAATGATGTATCGGTATTTTCTACATAATCAAACTTACCGTTACTTAGACATTCTTCCAGACTTGGTGTACAATTACAACCATAGACCTCATGGTTCTCTTCCTAATAAATATGCTCCAGCCGAGATTCGTAAAGACAACGAATCAAAAGTGTGGAAGTATATGTATGTCGACAAACTGAAATTGAAACCGAAGAAGAAGAAGAAGTACAAATTTAACATTGGCGATCATGTTCGCATTTCCCACATTAAATATGTGTTTCAACGCGATTATCACATCAAATGGACGCAAGAAGTCTTCATTGTCACACATCGTTGTAAGAAGCAAGGAATACATTTGTATCGTGTGAAAGACTTTTTAGACGAAGATATTGATGGCCATTTCTATGAAGAAGAACTGCAGAAAGTGACCAAAGATATTGAATCTGTGTATAGAATTGAAAAAGTCTTGAAAACACGTAAACGACGAGGAGGTGTGAAAGAATTATTTGTCAAGTGGTTAGGTTGGCCAAACAAGTTTAACAGTTGGGTGAAAGAAACAGACATTCAACAATGAAGCATCCATTTACATGTTTGGTCTCTGGACCTACAGGCAGTGGCAAAACGTCTCTGGTGAAGGAAATTCTAGAACAGAAGTTAATTCAACCCTCTCCGAAAAACATTTTATGGCTCTATGCAGCAGATCAGCCTTTGTACAAGGGAATGAAAGGCGTGGAATTTTACCAAGGCATTCCAGATGACATTGAAGAGCGTTTTAACCCGAAGAAACCAAACTTACTTATCATTGATGACTTAATGACCAAATGTCATAGTGATGAGCGTATGACACGTCTCTTTAGTGTTAGCAGCAGTCATCAAAATCTAAGCATTATTTTTATTGTGCATAATTTATTCCATCATGGGAAAGAGATGCGAAATATTAGTTTGAATACACATTATATCATTCTGTTTAAAAATCCGAGAGACAGTCAACAAATTAGTACATTGGCGCGGCAAATGTATCCTGGAAGATCTCAATTTCTCATAGAAGCCTATCAAGATGCTACTAGCAAACCTCATGGTTATTTATTCATTGATTTAAAACCAAAGACAAATGATCAACTACGTATTCGTACAGGCATTTTACCAAAAGATACACATTATGTCTATATTGATAAAGCAGTGTATGAACAAGAACCAACTCATTTGACCATTCGCAGTCAAGATGTCTAAACGTATTCGAGCGAACCAGCCGTTTCTTCATTTGCTTGCACGCAGTGGGCCTAAACGACGTAAATCCTTGCTACAGCAAGCTACAAAAGAGGAATTAACAAGCTTGTTTGAAATTTGTTTGAATATATTGCAAGGACATTTACCCTTAAGCTCAAAACGGTTTAAGGAATTTAAACGTGAACGTCATACGCTTCGTACTCTAGCAGATAAGAAGATATCCCTTCGACGAAAAAAGAAGTTGATTAATCAGAAAGGAGGATTCATTGGAGTTATTGCTAGATTGGCATTGCCCTTGTTAGCCAAACTACTGCTAAAATGAAACATACGATGAAAATGGTCCTCATTCCTGAATATGAATATAAAATGTTGCTAGAAAAGAAAAATGATATTAAAACGAAAGTGAATAAACTTTTACGTGGGAAACGAACACGTGAAAAGGCTATAGAAATGTCTCAACTTCTTGGTCGTCATTTACGAACAAGTCAGTCTAGGCAGCAAAAGCCCTCATCATCATCATCATCATCACCACCTGAAAAGCTAGAAAAGCTAGTGTTAAGTCATTTTCAACCTATCTATCATGGAAAAGTAACACAACTTTTAGCCGAACTGAAGAAACATGGTGTTAAATGGACAGAGAAGAATGAACTTGTGTTGAAAACGGGCGATATTATAGCAAATTCCAACATGGTTGATTTGATGAAAGAAGCATTGGTGGCGACAAGAAGAAAAGAACGAGTCAAACCACATGGCTGGCATCCGTTTATCCAGGAAATTGTAGATGCGAATATTCCAAAAACAATGTTTAGTAAAAAGACCACTCGTGACGACATTACAACAGAAATGAAACAACGTCAACAAAGACAGTTTCCTGAAGGATGGGAAAATTTTTAACATGGTTGAAAGAGCTATGTTGTTGTTGCCAAGAAGATAAACCAACTATTCCTGTAAAAATAAGATGTACAAGCGCGTGTTGTGAAGGAGAAATAAAAGACCATGTGAATGAGGATGAGATTTGGCATACTTGGTCGAATGGCGCGCGCTGTCGTGAGGTATATAGGCAACGTCAACGCACCTATACCATTTAGTTCCCATCATGGAGTCGACAAGCTTTTACATCACTTTGCCTAGCAATGCGAGTATGACCTATTATCCCAACAACAAGGCTTCGAATTATCAAATTCGTATGCCTCGAACCATTTATCTGAATGGAAAATATGAAGTGGCTTTAGCTGAAATTCAATATCCACATACATGGACAACGATGAGACAGGGCATGGACTACTCTATTCAGTATCGACAAGAACTATTCGATGATCCTATTCTTAGCACTCTCGATATTCCTTATGGGTACTATAGAACCATACAAGAACTATGTGAGGCAGTCAATGAAGAAGCGACTAATGCTCTGAAACTTACAGAAGCTATTCGACTAAAGTATGATAAAATTAGACGACGTGTGTTTCTATTTCTCGATTATGGTTATGAAGTGTCCTTTTCCGCTGGATTAGCTGAGATTTTAGGATTTATCCCAGATCAATGGTATACTGAAACATGTACAGCTGACCATAAAGCGGATGTGAAACAGGGGTTTTATACACTGTATGTGTATTGTAGCATTTGTGAACCACAAGTTGTTGGTGATTATTATGTTCCGTTACTACGTTCTGTTGGCATACAAGGCCATGATGGAGATATTATCATGAAAACGTATGGCGAACCGCATTATGTTCCTGTAAACACATCCAAATTTGACATGATAGAAATGAATATTAAGGACGACACAGGCCATAATGTTCCATTTCAAACTGGAAAGGTGATCTGTAAACTTCATTTTCGACCAAAAGCAATATGAAAGCTTATACACACGATCCGTCTGCATATCGCAACCATTTTCTTCGTCAAGTGGGCGGGGAATTACCAGGATTCAAAGGAGCGCGAATCCAATATGGCGATGGTATTGGTTCAATACTGGGATCATTGGCTCGCAAAGCTATTCCATTACTTAAGGCTGGGGCTAAGATCGTTGCGCCACATCTTAAGAAGGCTGCAAAGAATGTCGCGAAAGATGTGACGGGCCGAGTAGCACAGCGTGTGTTTGGTGGTGGTGATGTACATAAAAAGAGAGTGCAACCGACGAAACGTGCCAGAAGACGAAAAACAGCCAGACGGATAACATCAAAATATCGCAAAGATATCTTTTGAAATCATGTCTCTCATTCATAATCATTCGTGTGAATGTAGTCTTTCTCCATTGGAATGGTTTCACGTACCACCAACGCAAACTGCTGTAGAGAAAAGTTATAATGTTGACTATCAACCACTTACAAGCATTAGAGAAGGCGCTCCAATAGAATTCTACATTCCTGCGAGTACAGAAGAATATCTAGATTTAAAGAACAGCAAACTTCATATTGTATGTCGCATTGTAAAGGCTGATGGAACAGCGTGTGGCGCAGATGATAATGTCTCTTGCATCAATGATGTGTTTAATGGGTTATGGTCTAATATTGAATTGTTTCTGAATGATCGTTTGGTTTCGCATAGCAACAATACTCATGGTTATACCAGCATTATCTCTCATCTCATCCATGATTCGGAAGAAAGTCTGCATTCTGAGCGCTCTATGCGTCTCATGTACAAGGATACTGCTGGGTCAATGAATAGTCATGAGGTGAAAAGACCTAATCATGAACAATATGTATCCGGGTTTCATGTCAATGCCGACGGTGGTGACTTGGCTGAGCAAGGCAATAATGGCTTACATCATCGTTATTTGCATACTCGTCTTAGCCGTGATGTTATGCTTACTGGTGGTTTAAGGATAGATTTGTTTGAGCAGGATCGTTATCTTCCGAATGGCATCAGTTTGAAATTGCGTTTCCATAGACAAAAAGATGACTATGTATTGATGGCTGCAGATAATACCTATAAGGTAGAAGTGAAAGAGGCATTTTTAACCATTCGCAAAGTGAGGGTGAGTCCAGGTATTCAGTTAGGACATGCAGATGCATTGATGAAAAGTCCTGCCAAGATCATCATCACTAGAAAAGAATGTAAAGTCTTGGCCATTCCAGCAGGATTTCAGTCTTTTGTGAAAGATAACATCTTTTTGGGTCAATTACCAAATCGTATTGTCATTGGTCTGGTTCATAATGAAGCTTTTGGTGGATCAGTATTGAGGAATCCATACAATTTTGATCATTTTAATCTGGACTATATGCAACTGTACACGGATGGTGAACCAGTTCTATCCAAACCTCTCAAGCTTGACATTACACAGAACAAATACCTGAACGCTTTTGAAACGCTTTACAAATCGTTTGATCGGTTGAATGGTGAGAAAAGTTCCATTATAAAACGGGAAGATTGGCCTAGAGGTTATGCTTTATTTTCGTTTGACTTAACACCGGATTATGATGGTGATGATCATTTCCCCCTGATCAAGCATGGGAATTTGCGGCTAGAAATGAACTTTGCTAGGGCTTTGCAACCTACAATCAATGTCATTGTCTATGCTGAATTTGACAACATTATTGAGATCAGTGCCAATCGCAGCATCCAATTCGACTACCAGTCATGAACACGAAGCAGATTGATGCCATATTGAGTCATGATGTCATGACCAAAGACTTGTTTCAAGGCGTGTTTGCCATGGATCAGTTACCGTCTTTACAACGCGGCGCCTATGTGATCAACACAGACGATCAAGATGAACCAGGAGAACATTGGGTGGCAGTGTATTATGATAAAGACCCTGTGGAATATTTTGACTCTTATGGACTGTTCCCTCTCGATGATCGTTTAGACATGTTTTTAAGAAATGACTATATGTATAATTCTATATCATTACAAACGCCAATATCATCGTCATGTGGTTTTTATTGTGTATATTATATATTGCATAGAGCTCGAGGTCAGAGTATGTTTGATATTGTGAATATATTAAAAAGAAAGGATGGCGATTTTATTGTAAAGGACTTTGTATATAGACATTATAAACCATTGTTTTATTAATGTTGTTGTTGTTATATTAGTTAAGTTGTAGTTAAGTTGTTGTTGTTGTTGTTGTTGTTATATTAGTTAAGTTGTTGTTAAATAAAACAAACCAAGTTTTCAAACAACTGTCTTGTTTATTGTGTTCTATTTACAAAGTTTACAAACACTATTTACAAACTCTTAACTACAAACGCTATTTACACTATTTACAAATTCTTAACTACAAATTCTATTTACACTATTTACAAACTCTTAACTACAAAGTCTATTTACACTATTTACAAACTTTTATTTACAAAGTCTATTTACACTATTTACAAATTCTTAACTACAAAGTCTATTTACACTATTTACAAAGTCTATTTACAATCACATTCATTTTTCAATACATTCATCAATGCATGCCATTCATTAGAATCTAAATTGATATAGTTATCATAGACATTACATCCGTGTTTGTAAATGCTATGAAAGCTCACATAACGCACATCACCAAACTTTATCACTTTCACAGTTACATGTTCAGACAGTTTCAGTTCATATCCTTCTTCATTTATGTCTATCACGCGCATAGGTTGTGGCAGCTCAATGGATTTGGTACCCCGCATAAGTTGTATTCCATGCTCTTTGAATTCAAGCGTCAGGTTCTTTCCAATCCAATGCTTGCAACAGCGCGTTCCATTCCACGGTGCTGAGGGTGATGATGTCGCAGTCTTCTGTAAGCTCGTCATATTGGCGAAATTGTACAAACACGTCTAGACCGTTCTCAGTCACACGCACTTCTAATTCATTTGAGACTACTAGGAGAAAGCCAGGTATTCTCAACTTGTCTAGATGATCCTTCAACACGGATTGGTCATCAAGCGATAGGACGAGATACTGTCCAAAATGTCGTAGCACAATATCATCACATAAGTTTCTCATGTATGAGAATCCATATGTTATGGGTTCATAATCCAACACATAGTCGTCTTCCATCTTTCTTATACTCGGATGATGTCGAACAGCGGATGTTGTATCGCTTCTAGGAATCGTAAGATTGCGCGCCAGTTCTTGATATCAAAGAGGATCAAATCTGTATATGGTGTATCTGGCACAACTCCCTTATAATCCTTTGGATAATCCTGTAAAAGATTTCTACAGAATGTCACACGTATGTTAGAATCATATTCAGCTACCGTCACTTCCACTTTATTTTCAAGTCTACGTTTAAACCCAGGTTCAAGTGGTATGTTTTTAAAGTCTTTCCACACTTCAGGTTTAAACCGATGATAACTTGTCTTAGAATCTAGTATCACTTCATTCCTCTCATTGACAGTAAGGTAAACACCACCGTTCAGCCTGAGTGCATTCATGATTGTTACCTTGTTATGACTTGTCGTCTTGTCTGCGAAGCCTTTTATCCACTTCTTTCACCTGCTTCTTCATCATTTTCCATTCAGGTATTGTCAGCAAAATTCCCTTTTTTGTTGGACGGTTTTTTCCAGTCCCCTCATCTCTGAGGTATTTGCGAATGTTCACCACACCTTCATTACTTTGTTTCATAATCTTGATATACTTTCCATTGCCTAGAGAAAGCATTCCATCCCACGACTGTGGTGTTGGTGCCGTCGCCGTCGCCGTCTCCACTTTTAATTTCTTAATGGTAGTATCAGGATGTTTCACTTTCATGTCTTTCACCGTATCTGCTAGAGTATCCATATCCGTTGTTGCAGATCTTTTCATGTTGACGCTTCAGTGTTCACACCTCAACTGACTCTAAAGTTGAAGTGTCTCCCCCCTTATATACTGTAATGCCCATGCGCCAAAGTGGAATAGCCATCACTCATCACATATCGCTTATCATCAAAAGGAGAGAGAGCCACTTTCCTCAACTTCTCCGAGAAAATCTGGTGGTCATGACTTCGTATGATGTGCCCTGTAGTCATCGTTTGCGTTTGGTTGAACAAACTGTCTCTATACTGCTGATGTTTCATCCGTCTTTGACACGCGCGAGTGATGCCTTTGGCCGTACGTTTTTCTTTCCCACCATATATCATACTATACATTTTCGGTCGAAGTCCAACAAACTCTTCAATGGGAATGCCCGCCGTCTCATCTTTCATTTTCCCAAGCACTTTCTTGTTCACGTTGGAATGCAGGAAATGATCTGGCGGATAGTCACTTGTGTCGAACAAGTCGGCATCTTCCTGCATGTCTTTGTAGATATCGTCCGTTTCTATGTCATAACATAGACTGTCGGTGTCGCTGAACAACAGCTTGGCGTCGGGATACTTGGTCATGATGTAGTTGTAATGAAAGTGGAACATAAGCACCTTGCTGAGGTCGAGAATGGTGAACCCAACTTGAATGGGTTTATCCAGAAGCAGATCCACTTTGCGCAAATGTACCGCGGTCAAATCTTCGTTGAAAATTCTAAATTTGTGGAAGGAAGGTTTGGCCACAAGTTTCTTAAACCGCTTTTCCTGGTGAACAAGTTCCACATTGATGCGTTTTCTTACATTTTCCATGGTTTTGCCAAACACAGAGTTGTTCATCAGTTTGAAAAAGTCTTTCTCAAACGGGTTCTTGGCCAACTTTCTCTTTTCCGTGTTCAAGGAGATGTATTTTGCCAACCATTTGCTCTGTGCAAACATGATGGCACGATGCACCTTCGTGACTTTCAATCCCAGTGAGACATATTGCTGTAAATTTCTATAATGAAGCACATATTTCTTCTTGTCGCACAAGTTGGGAATGAGCTTTTCACTAGGTTTACATTTCATGTTTAGATCTTTCCGCAGCTTCTGACTATGTTTTGACAATTCTCCCACTTTGACACATTTCCGTTCTGGAGCCACTGGGTAGTGATTATGACGATCATGAATTGAATATGGGTATTCCAAATCCACTTCTAAAATGTACCCAATCTCGTCATCTTCATCCACAGCCATAAAGTCAATGGATTCTGGCTCGCTCACCCACATAAATCCACTTTGTGGCATGCTTTGTGACATGGCCCAGCCATACAAGTTGTTTGCATCCAGGTACGTCAAGTAGTTGGTGGGTTTCCTGGGATTGTAATCTGGTACGTAGGGGTTATTTGCTTTCGCATACTTGTGTGTGATGACAGATATTCCTCCACGTAGACCTTGTTCAACCATTTGATACATGTCAATGTCGTTGATCAATTCCAATTTCACCTTTGTCGCTTTTAACATGGCATCCCACGACAGTCCTGGCGCTGTATAGTAGTGAGCAGGATCTAATTCATACGTGTTGAGACATACGTGACGAAAGTTTTCAAACACGTCAGCCAGCAGCAACACATCTGATTTCAGGTATAGGTCATGGTATTCGCCAAATGTAGTACAGTGGAATGTTTCCCACACCTTCTGCGCATGCGCATAATCTTCATCGCTAATGTCTTCTTCACTGAGCAGACTGTAAAACTTGTCCTTGGACGGTAGTTGTGTTTCAGCAAACTTGGATGGCTCATCCACGTAATCGTAGGGGTACACTCCCTTTCTCAACAGTAACTCTTGTTGGTCACTATCGTGAATGTGTGACGTCATGTGATAAAAGTTGTCTTTCCCTTCTGCTGCCAGGTTGGAGACCAACTTCTGTAGAGAGGTACTCATGAACTGAAAGCTGTCTGTAAATTTCAGATTGCTCATGGTGAATGCAATATATTTCTCAACGGTGTTGGGAATGACTGTAATCCTTTCGTTTTTGAACTTTCCAATTTCTTCCATGATCAAATGGCTGTCGTAGCCTCGTAAATTGTGAAAAAAGACAGGAATGATGAAAGAATCTTCAACATCCTGCTGATCTTTTCGAAATCGAAATTGCAAATTGCATTGACTATGTGCAGCTCCGCGGTATTTGCCATTGATATGGTCATGATCTCTCACACGATCTGCTCCTAGAGGCTCATGACAAATGTAGCAATCTGTGGCGTTCTTATAATGCTCTTCATCTTCATGAGTCATCACCATTTTCTTTGGCTGTAGCAAGCCATGCACAATACGATCACGCTCATTCACCATATGGTCTAAAAAGACTTTCACGGCATTATCGCCTCGATATACGACTGGAGCGCGTGTCTCATACTGGCTGACAACCACATAGGCAAAACTGTTTGGACGATGATGCTGATACTTGTCTCCTTCATGCTTTTTCGTGAAACATTCAAAGTCTGCATAAATCACAAACGGCGCTCGCTGTTGTTTGGCTACATTCTTGAACTTGATGAAGGGTTCCTTGGGAAATGATAAACGTTGTGCGCCATGCTTGCCACACACTTCACGATGCTTGTCTAAAAGATCTTGTCGCCTAAACCCGTGAAGACAGTTGAAACAATAAAATGCTGCATGCTGATGGTTTGATCGATAAGCCATCAGTCTGCTGAAATTCTTGATGAGGCAATAATGTCTTGTCTTGTCATTGCTAATCAAAAGCAAGTTGATTTCTCTCGCACTGGTGTTTCGGCTGAGTTGTATGGGAACAACGACATCATGTTCATATCCAAACACGTTAATGGACACATCATTCTCCTTTTCAAACTTTGGAATGTCTGTAATCGGTGTTGGAAATGTCATGCCTTCCACCTTCAATTCGTTCTCAAATGCTTTGTATTGATGTACACGCTCTGGGTTTACATTTGTTGAAGGGTGAAGGTGAGCCAATACAGACCATAAGAAACATTTGTTGTCTTTATTCTGAATGTTTAACACACCTCCTGTATTCTTTACTTTCTTCGGTAGTGGGATAAAACTGCTCGCTTCCAGTGGCGCTGACGTAGCTGTATGCACTTCAATGAATAATATGTTATCCAACACCCAGCCAGAACCTTGTCGCTCATGTTCATCAAACCTGGTAAATAATTCTTTATAGGCTTCTGGCAAGTCCTTCTCAATATCTGTTGGATTGTATGCTGCATATGTCGGACTGCTGATGAAGGCATTATCCACTTGTTCTACCATCACGCCTTCAACATTTGGTGTCATTTTCTTGAAGCGTGCATGTACCACAATGTACCATTTCATGCCACGGTTTAACGTCTCTAGCAAATGTCTCTTGATTCTATTCTCTTGTTGTCGCATTTCGAGTAGCAAATCTGATCCATCTTCAGGCTCAAACCGTCTTTCCTGTGCGTTTTCACCAAGACTCACTCTTCTCCCTCTCCCTACTTGCACTGTCTTTGGTTCTTTGCATACATGTGTGTCAAACGCATCCATAGATGGAAATATTTTAATGCATTCACAGCAGAGGAACGGATCAGGTCTGATAACACCATCTTGTACCGTCTTTCGTCTCTTGGCTTCAATCTGCTCAACAAGCTCTTCACGAGCACGTTTCAACCTAGCTGGTTTGCATGTATGTGTCACGAACACTTCCAGAGATGGAAATGTCACATCGCATTCATGACAGTAGACTGTTGCCATCGTTGTTGCTGTTGCTGTTGCTAGAACTGAAATGAAGTAAAATTATACGTTTCACTCTTCCTTTTATACCACTTCAATGGTGTGTTAACTCAGCAGAATGTATCACTAGTTGACTAGTTGACATGTTTCACTCATGCTTTTATACTACTTCCATGTAATCAAAATATGGTGTGTAACTTTGTTCAAAAATTGTTCAAAAATGCTGACTCATCAGAATTTTACTTGTGTATATGAATATCTCACTTACAGTTGTACAGCTGTTATACAGCAGAGACATCTAGCGGTGAAGTTAACTGACGGTGAAGTTAAATGGTCTGCCAAATGGTATTCATCCGCGAAGAAGCACTGTAATGGCGGTAAAAATGCATACAGCCAGCTGCGCAAATAGCCTATGATCATGTTAAAACTTTACATAAAACTGAATCAAACAGTGAAATATTCATATAAATCGACCAAGTATAACGAAAGGTATTGTTTTACAAAGTTTCAATTAAGCAAATAACCAAAGTTTGTTTACAAAGTTTGTTTACAAAGTTTGTTTATAAAGTTTGTTTATAAAGTTTGTTTATAAAGTTTGTTTACAAAGTTTGTTTACAAAGTTTGTTTACAAAGTTTGTTTACAAATTTTGTTTATAAAGTTTATTTACAAAGTTTGTTTACAAATTTTATTTATAAAGTTTGTTTATAAAGTTGGTTTACAAAGTTTATTTATAAAGTTTGTTTATAAAGTTTGTTTACACAGTTTGTTTACAAAGTTTCAATTATGCAAATAACTAAAGTTTGTTTACAAAGTTCACTTTTTATTTATAAAGTTTCAATAAACACTTACCGAAATAGTTGTCACTGGATGCCATCCCTTGATCTGATGTGATCCAATTGTAGTTCTACAACTTGTACTTCCTTGCTCCACTCACCGAAATGACTGTCACTGCTGTATGCTCATCCCTTATATACCCCTCTGATGGAACTGAAGCTGACTTGACAGAATGTTGCTCGCCTAGGGGGGGGGGGGGGTCGGTACATAGTATGTCCTGGGGGGGGGTCGGTACATAGTATGGTCTAGGGGGGGGGGTCGGTACATAGTATGTCCTGGGGGGGGGGGTCGGTCGAAAAAATGAAAAATGTTCAGAATCGTCTGAAACGGATAAATATGCAAAAATCTCAATTTCGGGGGGGGGGGGAGGTCATCAGTTTTTAGTGTTGCCATGGTTACACTGATTGACAGGTGGAGTGCGTTGGCTTCATGATGATTGACTCGGCCAACACTATCAAACAACTTTCGCTCCACACTTTCGCTCCACACTTTCGCTCCACACTTTCGCTCCAGACAGTATGACGTCATCATGACGTCATTATAACCTCATGGATGGCCGCGCCTATCCTAACGCTTATCATGACTTCCGCTCCAGACAACACTTCCGCTCCAGACAACACTTCCGGTCCAGACAACACTTCCGCTCCAGACATGATGACGTCACTTCCAGACATGATGACGTCACTTCCAGACAGTATGACGTCATAAAGTGCAGTGGAACCGGCCTTTTCATACTACTCCACTGGGCGTGATTGATCTTTTGAATATAAGTCAATCTAAGCGTAAAAAAACGAGAATCTGGCTTTTACTTTCAAAAGCTCATTTTAAGCAATAAAAAGACACTTTTTGGAACTTTTTTATTTAAAATGATGACGTAGCATAACTATGCGTGCTTCAGTTTTGGAAAAGAATCAATAAATTTTAAATTGAAACTTGGTGAAGAAGAAATATTGGAATACGATGTTGTATTTTCTATAAAGCCGCTTACTTAATTTGCTTATTTTACGAGTACTCCTCCCTAGGTTAGGTGGGCATGTGTTGGGTTAGGTGGACATGTGTTGGGTTAGGTGGACATGTGTTGGGTTGCGTGGGCATGTGTTGGGTTATGTGGCCATGTGTTGGGTCAGGTGGGCATGTGTTGGGTTAGGTAGACATGTGTTGGGTTAGGTGGGCATGTGTTGGGTTATGTGGCCATGTGTTGGATTAGGTGGGCATGTGTTTGGGGAGTTGGACATGTGTTAGGTGAGTTGGACATGTGTTGGGTTAGGTGAGCATGTGTTGGGTTAGGTGGGTATGTGTTGGGTTAGGTGGACATGTGTTTGGTTTGAACGACATGAGTTGTAGGGGACTCCCTTTTCATCAACAGCCATTAATATTTTGGGTGCTGTCGAATAGGTGATACATGTGATACCAAGTGCCTCCCTTCCCCCACCCAACATTATACCCACACTTCTCTTTATCTCTCTGTCTCTCTCTCTATATCTTTCTCTCTATCTATCTCTCTCTCACTCTCTCTCTCTCTCTCTCTCTCTCTCTCTCTCTCTCTCTCTCTCTCTGCATCCGCTTCTGCAAATCACACACCAAGGAAATAGCATGATGTCAGTACCTATGCAAATAGCAGTCTATTTATAGAAAACAGACAGGGATCACTTCTTCTCTACATTCCTTAAAGGGAAATGCGGGTATCTCTGCGCCATATAGCGACCGAAATGCGCATAACATTGAATATAGCAGAGTTTGAATCCATGTTTACACAGTATAAATAACTATTAAATCCGTCTAGATCGAAAAATTCTTTTCAAAGACAAATAGGCTCGTGTCCAGAAATGGTCTGTGTTGATATTTTGTACCTAGAAGGGCCTGTGTTGATATCTTGCCCATTAAAAGCATATTACACTGTTTTCACCATTTAACCATTGCGTCAATGGGATTTTGTCAAAAAGATTGTATAATTCTGTTATTGATACGGTGAAATATATTTTTTATTTGCTTAAAACATTTCGTATGACGTGTTCTTCAAACAGGGAAAAAATGAGGCAATTGTCAATTGTGATTATGTGTGAATTTTGCATTTTGATTGAAATTTCTTGGTTTTCCCAATAGTTTCCATAGTAAAAGTACGCGACCTTTCAGTATCTATATTTCTCTTATAACATCGGTGACACCCCTTTTTCTTTTCAATTTTTAAATGTATACCCTCAAAGCATTAAACTGTGAAAGTATGAAGGAAATGTCAATTGTAGGTGAGATACCCGCATTTCCCTTTAAGGCCAGTTTGTAGTCGGGTATAACTTCCATTAGAGAATCAATGACCTAGCGAATCTGGATTTTGTTTTTTTTTTCTTTAATGTAGAAACGACAATTTTATAGATTAAGCTGGAGCATTTGAGAGAGAGAGAGAGAGAGAGAGAGAGAGAGAAAGAGAGAGAGAGAGAGTGGGAGAGAGAGAGAGAGAGAGAGAGAGAAAGAGAGAGAGAGAGTGGGAGAGAGGGAGAGAGAGAAAGAGAGAGAGAGAGAGTGGGAGAGAAAGAGAGAAAGAGAGAGAGAGAGAGAAAGAGAGAGAGAGAGTGTGTGTGAGAGAGAGAGAGAGTGGGAGAGGGAGACAGAAAGAGAGAGAGAGAGAGAGGGAGAGAGAGAGAGTGGGAGAGAGAGAGAGAGAGAGAGAGAGAGAGAGAGAGAGAGAGAGAGAGAGAGAGAGAGAGAGAGAGAGAGAGAGTGGGAGTGGGACACAGGGATCATTTAGTGCTACACTCAGCGTGTAGGGGGAAGCCAAGTCACAGGCAGTTCTGAAAGGTTGTGAATGAGCCCTAAAACATCGCAAGGATTTTAATAACCCAAACATACGTCCAAGAAGCCTCGAGCTACAGGTCACGGCGACATTAAAAACAAAAACCAGACATCCATAACCCAACATTTCCTCATATCCGGCTGGAACAATGGCATAATGATTAAATCTAATATAAGTGTAATTCCAGCAATACGGGGACCATTTTTTCTAAAAAAACCACAGTATTAAGGAGACCAAAAATTTAAGGAGACCAAAAGTAGGTCTCCTTAATTCTTAGCGTGTTTAAACGTTATGAAACTACATAGTAAACAAAAAACGAATGATTCTATAACATAGTGGAATATAATATATTCTGTTTTAAAATTAAATTTGTGTGTTACCATTTGATAAAAAGCTAAGAAACATATATTATTTTTTTTTTCCAAATGGTCTCCCTAAGTGCTATATATAAGGCATGGTCCCCCTATGACTGGGTGCAGATCTATATATATATATATATATATATATATATATATATATATATATATATATATATATATATATATATATATATATATATATATATATAAACTACACACACAATGTTGATTAAATTATAGCACCATTTTTCTTAATCAATTTTTTTGTTGATTTATCAAAGCTCTAAGGATATCAATAACATCCCGTTCATTTACAAGAAGCGTTAAATCTTAACAAGGTTGTTTACCTTCGTGCTGCTGAGATATTCTGACGTACGTCACCAGTGCTGTCAGGTCCGCTTAAGGACGTTCTTTACATTAAGCATGGAGCGATAAATTATGTATTATATTTGAGTTCTATATTAGGAAACGGTAGCTCCACCTCAAGGATGTGTTGCATTCACTGTTCTGATTTAATTAAGGAATTTACATATGATTTAATACCTTCTGCCCCCCCCCCCCCCCCCGTCCCCGAGAGAAGAAAGACCTCTTGAAATAGAAGAAATAAATCTTTGTATTAACGTGATTTTGATGTTCGGTGAAATGATATAGTGACGCCATCTTGACTTTGGAGTTCGGTTGAATCATCTAGCGACACCATCGTCCCACGCATAGCTATACGATGCCAAGTGAACGAAAAAAAACCTGCGTAGATGTTGGACAGACCTCGCAACCGATTTTACGCCCACCGATTTTACGCCCCCCCCCCCCCCACCTCGTTTCTCCTCTGGTGCTTCTCGAGATAAATATTAAAATTCTTAAGTTATATTTTGAAAGTACAACCCAATCCTCTCAGTAAATTAAATTGCAGTGAATACCCTCCATCACCCCCTCACCCCACCCACCCCATACCCATATGCCCACCCGACGATTTCTTACCTTCCCGTTAATTGGGTACAGGTGGCCACTTGGTAACATATATCTTACCATGCATGTCCCAAAAAAACAAACAAACAAACAAAAACGCGAAGAAGGAGAAATGGGAAGAGGGGTGGGTAATTTAGAGGCCAGAGGCGGTCCGTGCGGAGTTAAAAGGGGGAGAATTTTTCATTAAGTACTCCGCGTTTCCCATAAAAACGGGGGTTATTTAAGAATTTCACTCCGCTTTTAGTTAAAAAAGGGGGACATTATTTAAAAATTAGCACTCCGCGTTTAAGGGGTCGTTTTAAAACTCATGGACACGCATATTGTTAGTATGCGAGTGGTCAACCTCCACCCCCCTCCCCCCAGTCAATCGGACTTTTGCATTTGAGAATCTGCAGCATTTGTTGTACTACACGTCACAAAATGAGTGCGATTAGCCTTATCGCTTTTAATACAACTATTAACATTTCTGTTATGGCGCATTACGACTATTATTATCTTAGACATTGTTAAGTATTTACGTCACTTCTTCACACCAGTGTAAGGATTCTTCTCGAGTACGTAAGTACTGTTTAGAGTGTTGTAAGAACAGCCCCGTATATCAAAACAATTCTTCGAATTTTACCTATTAAAAATTCTTATGATGATCCTGTTTGCTGCATGGAGTGTGTACTTCTATCTAGACTTCACCACAATAAGCCTGTCAGTGGTGTGTGTGTGTGTGTGTGAGAGAGAGAGAGAGAGAGAGAGAGAGAGAGAAATGTACAATTCAACCTCTTTATAACGACATCAGTTACGACGACATGTCGCTGCTTAAAATTGTCACTTATGCCGACACACAGAGCGACATAATTTCCCGGATTTGTTATAACGAGTTTGCAGATTAAGTAGAGGGAGGAATATTCAGTTAAAAGCCACACAAAACCAGACATCAATAGCAGATGTTAAATTATTTCTTATTTCCCATCTATTTAATAAGGCTAATGAAGAATGAACCTTTTACTAATAATAATAATAATAATAATAATAATAATAATAATAATAATAATAACAATGATGATGATGATGATGATGATGATGATGATGATGATGATGATGATGATGGTGATGATGATGATGTGATGATGATGATGGGAACCATGACAACGTAGCAACAAGGATATAGAAATCTCTACTCGCAGAATAGTTCTAAAAATAAATGTGGCAAGCACATACCCCACTGATCCCGCTTGATTTGATCAAAGATCATTATTAGGTACGAAATTGACCCCCTGTCAATTTGCTCTTTAACTCCAGACCAAAATGCACTTGGATCGACAAATATTTTGAGGTGTGCCGAAGTCATTTGATCTCATGTATATAAATTGAATATAAGCGGACCAATCACACAAAGAACAGTGTTTTTTTTTCACTCTTCCTCAGAAGGCACGTTTAGATCATACATGATTTCCTGTTCTTTTGTGTCTGCCACTGGCTTCGCCTTTTGAGTTGAATGTGGCGAGAAATTTGTTGATAAACCATTCGTAACAGCACCATTCATTGCACCATTCATTGCACAATATATATATACAGACTCTATATATATAGACTATATATTTATATTATATATATATATATATATATATATATATATATATATATATATATATATATATATATATATATATATATAATGATGATAAGCCAATGATATAACAGTATACAAAATGCAGAAATCAATTATCTGATTTCGAACATGTAACGGGTTGATGGTGGCCGGTTGGGGGGGGGGGGGGGTGGAGGGCGGTGAGGTTATGGCATATTATGTGGACCAACAAGTGTTTCTATTGCATGTTATTTATAATCAGAAGTCTTTGCATTTCCTGTTATTTCTTGCAATAAAAATTCAAATACGAGCTGGGCAATTTTAATCAAACGACGGAATGAACGGTGCAAGGGGCGAAACGGTACGGGGGGGAAGCGGTAAGGGGGGGGGACGACCTGTGTGAGGGGAAGAAAGGTTCGAAATGACGAACGGCCCCCCTCTAACGCATGCATTTTATTTTTTTTTTTTGGGCCAATTACCAACATAAAAAAAATACAAGACTGTTTTGAAGGCTGTCTGAGAGTACGTGTGACGTCACGCGTGTCTGCATTTCTCCAGTAATGATCCTGTTAGAGCTCGAAGACATGCGCTGCACAATGGACACCCAAAGTCGGCTAGTTATAGCAGCGCAATGCCAGTGAATCACTTCAGAACATCTCTCCCACGCCTTCACCCACCACCGCCCCCACACTCACCCGCCACCACCTCCACATCCTCACCCACCACCGCCCCCACATCCTCACCCACCACCGCCCCTACACCCTCACCCCACCACCGCCCCCACATCCTCACCCACCACCGCCCCCACATCCTCACTCACCACCACCCCCACATCCTCACCCACCACCGCCCCTACACCCTCACCCACCACCGCCCCTACACCCTCACCCACCACCGCCCCCACATCCTCACCCACCACCGCCCCTACACCCTCACCCACCACCGCCCCCACATCCTCACCCACCACCGCCCCCACATCCTCACTCACCACCACCCCCACATCCTCACCCACCACCGCCCCCACATCCTCAACCACCACCGCCCCTACACCCTTACCCACCACCGCCCCCACATCCTCACCCATCACCGCTCCCTACACCCTCACTCACCACTATCGTTCAGAGCGGAGTACCAAAAGGAGGGGAAGGGGTTAATCGAGCCCTCCCGAAACCGGACTCGTTCAGCGAAGAGTACCAATTTGCTAAACAAAGGGAGGGAGAGGGGGGGTAATTTTCATTCTGTACTACTCTGTTCCCACAATAGCAGGGGGGGGGGTGAGGGTATTTGGGATTTCCACTCCAAGCTTAGGTAAAAAAAAAGGGAGGTATCATTTCAAAATTAACACCCCGTATTAAAACATCGCTTTTAAATATCATGGACACGCACGGTAACCAGTTCGTACCTGAGTCCTTCCGCTCCCCCCCACCCCGCTCCCCCCCCCCCCCTCCGCTCGTGAAACGTGACGGTTTTCGGGGCAGATCCTTTTCCTCAGGATTTATTTTTGGGGTATCATATTTGCCTTTTCTTTCCTTTAATTGTTAATGATTTATTCCTTCCTTGATGTTAATATTAATCATTATTTTACATTTCCTCTACAAATCTATTCTTGCTGGAAGTAGTTGTATAATTATCATTCTTTTCCATTGAACCTAAACATGAAATTGGCTTTCAGTGAATTTCGCAACCGCGTACCGAATCTTTTCCAGCTATAGGCAGTGGGCATTACCTAGTAAACATTCGAACAACGTTGGTTAGATGTTCCGTGGTCACCGTTGCGTCACTCCTCACCCGCAACCAGCTCACTAAACCCCCCCCCCCCCCATCCCCACCCTCCCTGCCTCCAACCCCCACACACTCGTAGAACTAACTGCCCCCTACCTCCCCCAACCCCACCCCTACACTCATCCAACTCCACCCACCTCGGGAATCTAATTTGGGTGGGATTTACTACCCTGATATTTTAAACCTCGCTAATTTTTTTGACTAGTTGAAAGCTGTTTAAAAATATAGCACGAATCTCAAGAGAATGAAATAATAATAAATAAATAAAGGGGAAACGAAATGATGGTATTTACTTAACTGAAACAGATAATCTATGCTGTTGGAATTAACTAAACGAGTACATAACTTGTGGATTCTTTATACAAAACGAACAAGACAAAATCCAACAAACATCCTTATAAACGACCCTTTTATTTGATGTCATTCATTGGCCCCAAAAGACCAATCACTCAATCAGTGATCAGATGATCAATGGGCATAAAAACAGGACCTCTTCTAGTGTCATGCTGAAGACAGGAAAAAAAACACCCCCACTTTGCTACGGATATGGATCCGGATGACAAATATTGGCTGAACTAAATGGATCCCGTATAAGTATACTTGATAATTAATTCTTTGTTTACACTGTGGCTATATATGGTTTCGGCTTGACATATGCGTATCCAGACGACATCTGGGCTTTACACAGGCGACATTTTAGTAGAAATAAAACACAGCACTGGATGGTAATAAACACTAGATATAACGCTATAAAGGGTTAAAAAATATTGGAAATAAAATACCGTGATTTACACAAAGTATTTTGCCCAATGTGAGCTAAAAATTGGACATATAAATGAATTATTGAAACTCACAGACTAGAGTCAGTAACAGAGTTGTGATAAAACTTAGTGAGATAATGAGGTGTGGTTTTTAATCATGTCTTTCTGGATTCTTTGAAGTGAAATTCTGTATTGGAAGACTATTCGAGAAGATAACGGTTGGAGATAAGGGGTTGATCATGTCGAAGGCGAAAGCGTGTCGTATCGCCAGTACTAATGTCAGCGCTCCTAGCAAAGCTAGCGCCTCTCTCCGCCGTGTCTCGAGTACCCCAGCCAGGGTACCCAGTACACCGCTACGCCGTGTCGCTAGTACTCCCGTCAGTGTACCAAGCAGTTCGTTACGTAAGAAGAGCATTCTTAAAAATTCAACCGTATGTTCGAGTAGTGTGGAATCTGATAACACACCGGCAAGCTCGCCCGATTTCCAGGAGCGTCGTGTGCGACGGGTTTCCCAGGTCCGATTCAGTGACGATCTCAATTCGGATATTTTCGACAAGTACAGCGGAAGCAATACGGAAGCTTCCGGAAACAAACGAACTGTGTCAAGCTCCGTATTTCGCGAGATACCTCTCTCAAAGTTACACAACGCCACGTCACGTGATAAATGGAGCGATAGCGATTCGCTGAACGAAGACGACGATTCCGATGCGGATTCTGACGATTCGATGACGTCAGCAAACTTACCGTCACTTCATATCAGCGCTACGATGTCCCCCGAGGCCCAGTACGCCATCCTCAAAGCATACGAAGACCAACTTTACCAGAAAATCAATAAAGTTTTCCCAAATGTAGCACTTGAACTAAAGAGAAACCGTACCCCGGATAACAGACAGACGGTGGAAAGTGAACTACTCGAATTCGGACGCGATTCCTCAAGCCTTAGCGATGAACATTCACGATCTTCGTCTCCGAACGCGCACAAAGTCGCCAACCGTCTCCAAAGGGCCATGGACATTCTGGATTCCGTGCGTGACTCCTGTGATGAAAACGTCAGACCTGCATCCTCTTTCAAGAGAACGGTCGCAAAGAATCCTGTGAGGTCATTTGAAAAATGGTGTCATTCGCTTCGGGACACGCTGGACGAGTTGGGTTTGAACTGTAATACGAAACATTAACAAGTGCCGTGTGTTGTCTTTTTTTTTTAAAGTTGCATTGATTCCGAGTTATGCCTCGATGCTAAGTCGTGCCATTAAGCTGTATGCGATACGAGTCAAACTTTAAGTGGCATTCACTCATGCTTTAAGTGGCATTCACTCATGCTTTAAGTGGCATTCACTCATGCTTTACGTGGCATTCACTCATGCTTAAAGTGACATTTACCTCATGATTTAGGTAGTGGTATTCATAATTGCTTTAAGTGGCACTCACTCATGCTTACGTGACATCCACTCATTCTTGCGTGGCAGTCATTCATGCTTGAAGCTGCACATGGGTGTGGCCCACTTTGTTATGTATTAAGGCCAGACTGATTAAGATTTACAGTTTACTTAGCATTCAAACTAATTCGCGCTTTAAGTTGTACCGAAATCAAGTAATACTTAAACTTTTCTCAGCCTCAGTCACAGCTGCAACAGCTGTAGTCAACAAAGCTCATAGCTGCTCTGACAAAGTCACGCTTTCAGCTTTTTTCATACAGAGTCACACTTTTAGCTGCTATGATCTGGAGTCACACTTTCAGCTGCTGTGATCTGGAGTCAGCTGCATAGCCTTTGGTCGTATTTTGACACTGTTGAACATACATCACATCGAGTCCACTCCAGTGTGTCACGTGATAAGCAGCGTGTGACGTCAGGCATACTTTAAGCTGTATTCACGGCCATATACGAATTGTACACAATGGTGGCTGTTTTATCATAAATTGAGTTTGTTAGAGGTTGGGCGGGTGTGTTGGGCCTAGAGGGTGTACGGGATGAAAGGGTAACTTTACATGATTTTTCTCAGCAAAATCCGTAGTTAATCCATCCATGACATTTTTTTCTTCTTCGAATTTTGAGGTGTTTTTTTTAATACACTTTCATTTAAATTTTCCTAAAAATATATAGAATATAATTTTAACGATATTTGGAATGATATTAACTTTTACATTTGGGTCAGGTTTTGTGCTAATAGGAATAAATAATAATACAAATGAGATGTTGATGTGCAGATGACGTAACATTTGAATAAATATGAGATAAACACTATCAGTTAGCAATGAATTATAGTGCTGTTATTATTTATATGCAAAGTGCTTTGTAATTTATGATGTATTTTGTGGACAATTTCGTGTGTTTGTATGTTCATATGTTCTTTTGTGTGATATAGTGACCTTATTGCCAGCATGAAATTGAAGAGGCCATGGGGGGGGGGGGGGGGGGGGGGGGAGGGAGGGGGGGACTTTGGGTACAAAAGAAACGTGGTCACTTCTTGTAATATTTTAGCTTTTTGTTGGGGACTGGGGGGGGGGGGGGTGGCTGAGGAAGCGGTAGCGAGAGGGGGTTGGTTGAGTTACTGCCCGCTACGTACTTTTTTGCGGGTTTATTTTAGCTTTTGGAAGGGGGGGGGGGGGTGGCTGGAGAATGGGGAGGGACAGGAGGAGTGGATGAGGTACTGCGGTGTTCCGTCCGTCAACCTTTTTGGTGGTTAGCGTTTTCTGGCGCACTTTTTGTAGGGGTATTAAAATTTTATTTCTGAGGTCAATAATTCTTTTTTGTAGAAGTTTTAATTGTTTCGGGTTTATTTCGTGTGTTCAAAGATCAGTCATTGATTGACATTCAGGTGACACGATTGGTTGACAGTCAGGTGACACGATTGGTTGACAGTCAGGTGACCATGGTTGGTTGACAGTCAGGTGACACGACTGGTTGACAGTCAGGTGACACATCTTCACAACGTTCTACATCACAAAATACACACAAACTACACATAATTTTACAAATCACGTGATGTCACATGATGTCACGTGTACTTCTTCCTGATAATCTTAGTGGGCAAATGGCACAATCACCTATCAACAAAAGTCTGGCCCCCTCTCCCTCTGTCCCCTCCCCATCCTCCCCCTCTCTACCCTCTCCTGTAATCCAGTTAATATTTCTATCTCTTTAATACATTCGTTAAAAGAAGACTGAAGTGGTCAAGCTTTTGTTCATGGACAAGATTACAGGGTGAATAATCCTGTACCAAATGTGTTTATGTCCCAGTATGGTATTCGGCTGTGCTATTTGTGTGTCACACACGTATGTACTAATCATAAACCTTCTAAAACAATCGAGGTTTTGACCTCACACAAAGCTGCACTCCAAGGTTTTATATAGTTTTTGTGGATGTCGTTAGCCCATTCAGGATATCCCACGGGGGACATTATATAGCATGAAGCACTACGTCCCACACCAGGCTCGGTGAAGGGGTGGGGGGCACCCTCACGCCAAACTGTTACCATGCGAGTCCATGACATGTCAAAACGATCCTTTAAAATAGAATATTGATTTTGAAATAATTCTCCCTTTTTTAAGATAATAATAATAAAAAAAAAAAAAAAACGCGGAGTGTAGTTCAGGAAGCCCGCACCACTTTTTATTGGATACGCAGAATACGGGATGAGTATTAGCCCCCTATTTTAACTGACATTGGCACTCCGCGCGTCCCGCGCCTGGCTCCAAAATTACCTCGCCCCTTTCCCCTTCTCCGCATTTTCCGGGCATGAATAGCAACACTTTATTATACTAACCCCCACCCTCCCACCCGCCCCGGAGCTCTCAACTCAAGTTAATAGTTACATATAATGCGTTGAGTGACGTGAGGGTCAAAATCACTGTGATGTCTGCAAAAAAATCTGGCTTCGTATATGACATCTGAGTAGTAGGAAAACACCGTTTCTACCGCACTTTATGACGTCATACTGTCTGGAAGTGACGTCATCATGTCTGGAAGTGACGTCATAGCGTCTGGAGCGGAAGTGGTGTCTGGAGCGGAAGTGACGATAAGCGTTAGGATAGGCGCGGCCATCCATGAGGTTATAATGACGTCATGATGACGTCATACTGTCTGGAGCGAAAGTCTGGAGCGAAAGTCTGGAGCGAAAGTCTGGAGCGAAAGTCTGGAGCGAAAGTTGTTTGATAGTGTTGGCCGAGTCAATCCTCATGAACTCCAGAACTCCACCTGTCAATCAGTGTAACCATGGCAACACCTAAAAAGTGATGACCTCCCCCCCCCCCCCCTCGAAATTGTGATTTTTGCATATTTATCCGTTTCAGACGATTCTGAACATTTTTCATTTTTTGGGTCGACCGACCCCCCCCCCCCCCCCCTCGAAATTGTGATTTTTGCATATTTATCCGTTTCAGACGATTCTGAACATTTTTCATTTTTTCGGTCGACCACCCCCCCCCCCCCGAAATTGTGATTTTTGCATATTTATCCGTTTCAGACGATTCTGAACATTTTTCATTTTTTTCGGTCGACCACCCCCCCCCCCCAGGACATACTATGTACCGACCCCCCCCCCCCTAGGCGAGCAACATTCTGTCAAGTCAGCTTCAGTTCCATCAGAGGGGTATATAAGGGATGAGCATACAGCAGTGACAGTCATTTCGGTGAGTGGAGCAAGGAAGTACAAGTTGTAGAACTACAATTGGATCACATCAGATCAAGGGATGGCATCCAGTGACAACTATTTCGGTAAGTGTTTATTGAAACTTTATAAATAAAAAGTGAACTTTGTAAACAAACTTTAGTTATTTGCATAATTGAAACTTTGTAAACAAACTTTGTAAACAAACTGTGTAAACAAACTTTATAAACAAACTTTATAAACAAAATTTGTAAACAAACTTTGTAAACAAACTTTATAAACAAAATTTGTAAACAAAATTTGTAAACAAACTTTATAAACAAACTTTGTAAACAAACTTGACTTATTTACATAATTGAAAATTTGTAAACAAACTTTGTAAACAAACTTTGTAAACAAACTTTGGTTATTTGTTTAATTGAAACTTTGTAAAACAATACCTTTCGTTATACTTAGTCGATTTAAATGAAAATTTCACCATTTGATTCAGTTTTATGTAAAGTTTTAACATGATCATAGGCTATTTGCGCAGCTGGCTGTATGCATTTTTACCGCCATTTTAACTTAAAATTGTGATAACTTTCGTTATAACTTTCGTTATAGTTGACTGAAAATTTCACCATTACAGTGCTTCTTCGCGGATGAATACCATTTAGCAGACTATTTAACTTCACCGCTAGATGTCTCTGCTGTATAACAGCTGTACAACTGTAAGTGAGATATTCATATACACAAGTAAAATTCTGCTGAGTCAGCATTTTTGAACAATTTTTGAACAAAGTTACACACCATATTTTGATTACATGGAAGTAGTATAAAAGCATGAGTGAAACATGTCAACTAGTCAACTAGTGATACATTCTGCTGAGTTAACACACCATTGAAGTGGTATAAAAGGAAGAGTGAAACGTATATTTTACTTCATTTCAGTTCTAGCAACAGCAACAGCAACAACGATGGCAACAGTCTACTGTCATGAATGCGATGTGACATTTCCATCTCTGGAAGTGTTCGTGACACATAGATGTAAACCAGCTAGGTTGAAACGTGCTCGGGAAGAGCTTGTTCAGCAGATAGAAGTGAAGAGACAAAAGACGCTGGAAGATAGTATTATCAGACCTGATCCGTTCCTTTGCTATGGATGTGTTAAGATATTTCCATCTATGGATGCGTTTGACACACATGTATGCAAAGAACCAAAGACAGTGCAAGTAGGGAGAGGGAGAAGAGTGAGTCTTGGTGAAAACGCACAGGAAAGACGGTTTGAGCCTGAAGATGGATCGGATTTGCTACTCGAAATGCGACAACAAGAGAATAGAATCAAGAGACATTTGCTAGAGACGTTAAACCGTGGCATGAAATGATACATTGTGGTACATGCACGCTTCAAGAAAATGACACCAAATGTTGAAGGCGTGATGGTAGAACAAGTGGATAATGCCTTCATCAGCAGTCCGACATATGCAGCATACAATCCAACAGATATTGAGAAGGACTTACCAGAAGCCTATAAAGAATTGTTTACCAGGTTTGATGAACATGAGCGACAAGGCTCTGGCTGGGTGTTGGATAACATATTATTCATTGAAGTGCATACAGCTACGTCAGCGCCACTGGAAGCGAGCAGTTTTATCCCACTACCGAAGAAAGTAAAGAGTACAAAGGCTGTGTTAAACATTCAGAATAAAGACAACAAATGTTTCTTATGGTCTGTATTGGCTCACCTTCACCCTTCAACAAGCAATGACCCACAGCGTGTGAATCAATACAAGCTATTTGAGAACGAATTGAAGGTGGAAGGCATGACATTTCCCACACCGATTACAGACATTCCAAAATTTGAAAAGGAGAATGATGTTTCTATCAATGTGTTTGGATATGAACATGATGTCGTTGTTCCCATACAACTCAGTCGAAACACCAGCGCCAACAGCGCCAGAGAAATCAATTTGCTTTTGATTAGCAATGACAAGACAAGACATTACTGCCTCATCAAGAATTTCAGCAGACTGATGGCTTATCGATCAAAGTATAAGCATACAACTTTTTATTGTTTCAACTGTCTTCACGGGTTTATGCGGCAAGATCTGTTAGACAAGCATCGTGAAGTGTGTGGCAAGCATGGCGCACAACGTTTATCATTTCCCAAGGAACCTTTTATCAAGTTCAAGAATGTAGCCAAACAACAGCGAGCGCCGTTTGTCATTTATGCAGACTTTGAATGTTTCACGAAAAAGCATGAAGGAGACAAGTATCAGCATCATCGTCCAAACAGCTTTGCCTATGTGGTTGTGAGCCAGTATGAGACACGCGCTCCAGTCCTGTATCGAGGCGATAATGCTGTGAAAGTCTTTTTAGACCATATGGTGAATGAGCGTGATCGTATTGTGCATGGTTTACAACAGAAAAAGAAAATGGTGATGACTCATGAAGATGAAGAGGATTATAAGAACGCCACAGATTGCTACATTTGTCATGAGCCTCTAGGAGCAGATCATGTGAGAGATCATGACCATATCAATGGCAAATACCGTGGAGCTGCACATAATGAATGCAATTTACAATTTCGACTTCGAAAGGATAAGCAGGATGTGAAAGATTCTTTCATCATTCCTGTGTTTTTCCACAATTTACGAGGCTATGACAGCCATTTGATCATGGAAGAAATTGGAAAGTTCAAAAACGAAACCATTACAGTCATTCCCAACACCGTTGAGAAATATATTGCATTCACCATGAGCAATCTGAAATTTACAGACAGTTATCAGTTCATGAGTACTTCTCTACAGAAGTTGGTATCCAACCTGGCAGCAGAAGGGAAAGACAACTTTTATCACATGACGTCACACATTCACGATAGCGACCAACAAGAGTTACTGTTGAGAAAGGGAGTGTACCCTTATGATTACGTGGATGAACCATCCAAGTTTGCTGAAACACAACTGCCGTCCAAGGACAAGTTTTACAGTCTGCTCAGTGAAGAAGACATTAGCGATGAGGATTATGCGCATGCGCAGAAGGTGTGGGAAACATTCCACTGTACTACATTTGGCGAATACCATGACCTATACCTGAAATCAGATGTGTTGCTGCTGGCTGACGTGTTTGAAAACTTTCGTCACGTATGTCTCAACACGTATGAATTAGATCCTGCTCACTACTATACAGCGCCAGGACTGTCGTGGGATGCCATGTTAAAAGCGACAAAGGTGAAATTGGAATTGATCAACGACATTGACATGTACCAAATGGTTGAACAAGGTCTACGTGGAGGAATATCTGTCATCACACACAAGTATGCGAAAGCAAATAACCCCTACGTACCAGATTACAATCCCAGGAAACCCACCAACTACTTAACGTACCTGGATGCAAACAACTTGTATGGCTGGGCCATGTCACAAAGCATGCCACAAAGTGGATTTATGTGGGTGAGCGAGCCAGAATCCATTGACTTTATGGCTGTGGATGAAGATGACGAGATTGGGTACATTTTAGAAGTGGATTTGGAATACCCATATTCAATTCATGATCGTCATAATCACTACCCAGTGGCTCCAGAACGGAAATGTGTCAAAGTGGGAGAATTGTCAAAACATAGTCAGAAGCTGCGGAAAGATCTAAACATGAAATGTAAACCTAGTGAAAAGCTCATTCCCAACTTGTGCGACAAGAAGAAATATGTGCTTCATTATAGAAATTTACAGCAATATGTCTCACTGGGATTGAAAGTCACGAAGGTGCATCGTGCCATCATGTTTGCACAGAGCAAATGGTTGGCAAAATACATCTCCTTGAACACGGAAAAGAGAAAGTTGGCCAAGAACCCGTTTGAGAAAGACTTTTTCAAACTGATGAACAACTCTGTGTTTGGCAAAACCATGGAAAATGTAAGAAAACGCATCAATGTGGAACTTGTTCACCAGGAAAAGCGGTTTAAGAAACTTGTGGCCAAACCTTCCTTCCACAAATTTAGAATTTTCAACGAAGATTTGACCGCGGTACATTTGCGCAAAGTGGATCTGCTTCTGGATAAACCCATTCAAGTTGGTTTCACCATTCTCGACCTCAGCAAGGTGCTCATGTTCCACTTTCATTACAACTACATCATGACCAAGTATCCCGACGCCAAACTGTTGTTCAGCGACACCGACAGTCTATGTTATGACATAGAAACGGAAGATATCTACAAAGACATGCAGCAAGATGCTGACTTGTTCGACACAAGTGACTATCCCCCAGATCATTTCCTACATTCCAACGTGAACAAGAAAGTGCTTGGGAAAATGAAAGATGAGACGGCGGGCATTCCCATTGAAGAGTTTGTTGGACTTCGACCGAAAATGTATAGTATGATATATGGTGGGAAAGAAAAACGTACGGCCAAAGGCATCACTCGCGCGTGTCAAAGACGGATGAAACATCAGCAGTATAGAGACAGTTTGTTCAACCAAACGCAAACGATGACTACAGGGCACATCATACGAAGTCATGACCACCAGATTTTCTCGGAGAAGTTGAGGAAAGTGGCTCTCTCTCCTTTTGATGACAAGCGATATGTGATGAGTGATGGCTATTCCACTTTGGCGCATGGGCATTACAGTATATAAGGGGGAGACACTTCAACTTTAGAGTCAGTTGAGGTGTGAACACTGAAGCGTCAACATGAAAAGATCTGCAACAACGGATATGGATACTCTTGCTGATACAGTGAAAGACATGAATGTGAAACATCCTGATACTACCATCAAGAAATTAAAAGTGGAGATAGCACAGTCGTGGGATGGAATGCTTTCTCTAGGCAATGGAAAGTATATCAAGATTATGAAACAAAGTAATGAAGGTGTGATAAACATTCGCAAATACCTCAGAGATGAGGGGACTGGAAAAAACCGTCCAACGAAAAAGGGAATTTTGCTGACCATACCTGAATGGAAAATGATGAAGAAGCAGGTGAAAGAAGTGGATAAAAGGCTTCGCAGACAAGACGACAAGTCATAACAAGGTAACAATCATGAATGCACTCATGTTGAACAATGGTGTTTACCTTACTGTCAATGAGAAGAATGAAGTGATGATGGGTTCTCAGAGAATTTCTGCTTATCGGTTTAAACCTGAAGTGTGGAAAGACTTTAAAAACATACCGCTTGAACCTGGGTTTAAACGCAGACTTGAAAATAAACTGGAAGTGACGGTGGCTGAATATGATTCTAAGATACGTGTGACATTCTGTAGAAATCTTTTACAGGATTATCCAAAGGATTATAAGGGAGTTGTGCCAGACACACCCTATGCACAGTTGATCTTCTTTGATATCAAGAACTGGCGCGCAATCTTACGATTCCTAGAAGCGATACAGCATCCACTGTTCGACATCATCCGAGTATAAGAAAGATGGAAGACGACTATGTGTTGGATTATGAACCCATAACATATGGATTCTCATACATGAGAAACTTATGTGATGATATTGTGCTACGACATTTTGGACAGTATCTCGTCCTATCGCTTGATGACCAATCCGTGTTGAAGGATCATCTAGACAAGTTGAGAATACCCGGCTTTCTCCTAGCAGTCTCAAATGAATTAGAAGTGCGTGTGACTGAGAACGGTCTAGACGTGTTTGTACAATTTCGCCAATATGACGAGCTTACAGAAGACTGCGACATCATCACCCTCAGCACCGTGGAATGGAACGCGCTGTTGCAAGCATTGGATTGGAAAGAACCTGACGCTTGAATTCAAAGAGCATGGAATACAACTTATGCGGGGTACCAAATCCATTGAGCTGCCACAACCTATGCGCGTGATAGACTTAGAAGAAGGATATGAACTGAAACTGTCTGAACATGTAACTGTGAAAGTGATAAAGTTTGGTGATGTGCGTTATGTGAGCTTTCATAGCATTTACAAACACGGATGTAATGTCTATGATACCTATATCAATTTAGATTCTAATGAATGGCATGCATTGATGAATGTATTGAAAAATGAATGTGATTGTAAATAGACTTTGTAGTTAAGAGTTTGTAAACTTTGTAAATAGACTTTGTAAACTTTGTAAATAGTGTAAATAGAATTTGTAAATAAAAGTTTGTAAATAGTGTAAATAGAATTTGTAGTTAAGAATTTGTAAATAGTGTAAATAGCGTTTGTAGTTAAGAGTTTGTAAATAGTGTTTGTAAACTTTGTAAATAGAACACAATAAACAAGACAGTTGTTTGAAAACTTGGTTTGTTTTATTTAACAACAACAACTTAACTAATATAACAACAACTTAACTAATATAACAACAACTTAACTACAACTTAACTAATATAACAACAACAACAACATTAATAAAACAATGGTTTATAATGTCTATATACAAAATCCTTTACAATAAAATCACCATCCTTTCTTTTTAATATATTCACAATATCAAACATACTCTGACCTCGAGATCTATGTAATATATAATATACACAATAAAAACCACATGACGATGATATTGGCGTTTGTAATGAGATAGAATTATACATATAGTCATTTCTTAAAAACATATCTAAACGATCATCGAGAGGGAACAGTCCATAAGAGTCAAAATATTCCACAGGGTCTTTATCATAATACACTGCCACCCAATGTTCTCCTGGTTCATCTTGATCGTCTGTGTTGATCACATAGGCGCCGCGTTGTAAAGACGGTAACTGGTCCATGGCAAACACGCCTTGAAACAAGTCTTTGGTCATGACATCATGACTCAATATGGCATCAATCTGCTTCGTGTTCATGACTGGTAGTCGAATTGGATGCTGCGATTTGCACTGATCTCAATAATGTTGTCAAATTCAGCATAGACAATGACATTGATGGTAGGTTGCAAAGCCGTAGCAAAGTTCATTTCTAGCCGCAAATTCCCATGCTTGATCAGGGGGAAATGATCATCACCATCATAATCCGGTGTTAAGTCAAACGAAAATAAAGCATAACCTCTAGGCCAATCTTCCCGTTTTATAATGGAACTTTTCTCACCATTCAACCGATCAAACGATTTGTAAAGCGTTTCAAAAGCGTTCAGGTATTTGTTCTGTGTAATGTCAAGCTTGAGAGGTTTGGATAGAACTGGTTCACCATCCGTGTACAGTTGCATATAGTCCAGATTAAAATGATCAAAATTGTATGGATTCCTCAATACTGATCCACCAAAAGCTTCATTATGAACCAGACCAATGACAATACGATTTGGTAATTGACCCAAAAAGATGTTATCTTTCACAAAAGACTGAAATCCTGCTGGAATGGCCAAGACTTTACATTCTTTTCTAGTGATGATGATCTTGGCAGGACTTTTCATCAATGCATCTGTATGTCCTAACTGAATACCTGGACTCACCCTCACTTTGCGAATGGTTAAAAATGCCTCTTTCACTTCTACCTTATAGGTATTATCTGCAGCCATCAATACATAGTCATCTTTTTGTCTATGGAAACGTAATTTCAAACTGATGCCATTCGGAAGATAACGATCCTGCTCAAACAAATCTATCCTTAAACCACCAGTAAGCATAACATCACGGCTAAGACGAGTATGTAAATAACGATGATGTAAGCCATTATTGCCTTGCTCAGCCAAGTCACCGCCGTCGGCATTGACATGAAACCCGGATACATATTGTTCATGATTAGGTCTTTTCACCTCATGACTATTCATTGACCCAGCAGTATCCTTGTACATGAGACGCATAGAGCGCTCAGAATGTAGACTTTCTTCCGAATCATGGATGAGATGAGAGATAATGCTGGTATAACCATGAGTATTGTTGCTATGCGAAACCAAACGATCATTCAGAAACAATTCAATATTAGACCATAACCCATTAAACACATCATTGATGCAAGAGACATTATCATCTGCGCCACACTCTGTTCCATCGGCCTTTAGAATGCGACATACAATATGAAGTTTGCTGTTCTTTAAATCTAGATATTCTTCTGTACTCGCAGGAATGTAGAATTCTATTGGAGCGCCTTCTCTAATGCTTGTAAGTGGTTGATAGTCGACATTATAACTTTTCTCTACAGCAGTTTGCGTCGGTGGTACGTGAAACCATTCCAATGGAGAAAGACTACATTCACACGAATGATTATGAATGAGAGACATTTTTTTCTTGTCTTTAAAAAATATCTTTGCGATACTTTGATGTTATCCGTCTGGCTGTTTTTCGTCTTCTGGCACGTTTCGTCGGTTGCACTCTCTTTTTATGCACATCACCACCACAAAACACACGCTGTGCTACTCGGCCCGTCACATCTTTCGCGACATTCTTTGCAGCCTTCTTAAGATGTGGCGCAACGATCTTAGCCCCAGCCTTAAGTAATGGAATAGCTTTGCGAGCCAATGATCCCAGTATTGAACCAATACCATCGCCATATTGGATTCGCGCTCCTTTGAATCCTGGTAATTCCCCGCCCACTTGACGAAGAAAATGGTTGCGATATGCAGACGGATCGTGTGTATAAGCTTTCATATTGCTTTTGGTCGAAAATGAAGTTTACAGATCACCTTTCCAGTTTGAAATGGAACATTATGGCCTGTGTCGTCCTTAATATTCATTTCTATCATGTCAAATTTGGATGTGTTTACAGGAACATAATGCGGTTCGCCATACGTTTTCATGATAATATCTCCATCATGGCCTTGTATGCCAACAGAACGTAGCAAAGGCACATAATAATCACCAACAACTTGTGGTTCACAAATGCTACAATACACATACAGTGTATAAAACCCCTGTTTCACATCCGCTTTATGGTCAGCTGTACATGTTTCAGTATACCATTGATCTGGGATAAATCCTAAAATCTCAGCTAATCCAGCGGAAAAGGACACTTCATAACCATAATCGAGAAATAGAAACACACGTCGTCTAATCTTATCATACTTTATTCGAATAGCTTCTGTAAGTTTCAGAGCATTAGTCGCTTCTTCATTGACTGCCTCACATAGTTCTTGTATGGTTCTATAGTACCCATAAGGAATATCGAGAGTGCTAAGAATAGGATCATCGAATAGTTCTTGTCGATACTGAATAGAGTAGTCCATGCCCTGTCTCATCGTTGTCCATGTATGTGGATATTGAATTTCAGCTAAAGCCACTTCATATTTTCCATTCAGATAAATGGTTCGAGGCATACGAATTTGATAATTTGAAGCCTTGTTGTTGGGATAATAGGTCATACTCGCATTGCTAGGCAAAGTGATGTAAAAGCTTGTCGACTCCATGATGGGAACTAAATGGTATAGGTGCGTTGACGTTGCCTATATACCTCACGATAGCGCGCGCCATTCGACCAAGTATGCCAAATCTCATCCTCATTCACATGGTCTTTTATTTCTCCTTCACAACACGCGCTTGTACATCTAATTTTTACAGGAATAGTTGGTTTATCTTCTTGGCAACAACAACATAGCTCTTTCAGCCATGTTAAAAATTTTCCCATCCTTCAGGAAACTGTCTTTGTTGACGTTGTTTCATTTCTGTTGTAATGTCGTCACGAGTGGTCTTTTTACTAAACATTGTTTTTGGAATATTCGCATCTACAATTTCCTGGATAAACGGATGCCAGCCATGTGGTTTGACTCGTTCTTTTCTTCTTGTCGCCACCAATGCTTCTTTCATCAAATCAACCATGTTGGAATTTGTGATAATATCGCCCGTTTTCAACACAAGTTCATTCTTGTCTGTCCATGTCGTACCATATTTCTTCAGTTCGGCTAAAAGTTGTGTTACTTTTCCATGATAGATAGGTTGAAAATGACTTAAAAATAACTTTTCTGGCTTTTCAGGTGATGATGATGATGATGATGATGAGGGCTTTTGCTGCCTTGACTGACTTGTTCGTAAATGACGACCAAGAAGTTGAGATATTTCCATAGCCTTTTCACGTGTTCGTTTCCCACGTAAAAGTTTATTCACTTTCGTTTTGATTTCACCATCTTTTCCCTTCTTTTCTAGCAACATTTTATATTCATATTCAGGAATGAGGACCATTTTCATCGTATGTTTCATTTTAGCAGCAGTTTGGCTAACAAGGGCAATGCCAATCTAGCAATCACTCCAATGAATCCTCCTTTCTGATTAATCAACTTCTTTTTTCGTCGAAGGGATATCTTCTTATCTGCTAGAGTACGAAGCGTATGACGTTCACGTTTAAATTCCTTAAACCGTTTTGAGCTTAAGGGTAAATGTCCTTGCAATATATTCAAACAAATTTCAAACAAGCTTGTTAATTCCTCCTTTGTAGCTTGTTGTAGCAAGGATTTACGTCGTTTAGGCCCACTGCGTGCAAGCAAATGAAGAAACGGCTGGTTTGCTCGAATACGTTTAGACATCTTGACTGCGAATGGTCAAATGAGTTGGTTCTTGTTCATACACTGCTTTATCAATATAGACATAATGTGTATCTTTTGGTAAAATGCCTGTACGAATACGTAGTTGATCATTTGTCTTTGGTTTTAAATCAATGAATAAATAACCATGAGGTTTGCTAGTAGCATCTTGATAGGCTTCTATGAGAAATTGAGATCTTCCAGGATACATTTGCCGCGCCAATGTACTAATTTGTTGACTGTCTCTCGGATTTTTAAACAGAATGATATAATGTGTATTCAAACTAATATTTCGCATCTCTTTCCCATGATGGAATAAATTATGCACAATAAAAATAATGCTTAGATTTTGATGACGGCTGCTAACACTAAAGAGACGTGTCATACGCTCATCACTATGACATTTGGTCATTAAGTCATCAATGATAAGTAAGTTTGGTTTCTTCGGGTTAAAACGCTCTTCAATGTCATCTGGAATGCCTTGGTAAAATTCCACGCCTTTCATTCCCTTGTACAAAGGCTGATCTGCTGCATAGAGCCATAAAATGTTTTTTGGAGAGGGTTGAATCAATTTTTGTTCTAGAATTTCCTTCACCAGAGACGTTTTGCCACTGCCTGTAGGTCCAGAGACCAAACATGTAAATGGATGCTTCATTGTTGAATGTCTGTTTCTTTCACCCAACTGTTAAACTTGTTTGGCCAACCTAACCACTTGACAAATAATTCTTTCACACCTCCTCCTCGTCTTTTACGTGTTTTCAAGACTTTTTCAATTCTATACACAGATTCAATATCTTTGGTCACTTTCTGCAGTTCTTCTTCATAGAAATGACCATCAATATCTTCGTCTAAAAAGTCTTTCACACGATACAAATGTATTCCTTGCTTCTTACAACGATGTGTGACAATGAAGACTTCTTGCGTCCATTTGATGTGATAATCGCGTTGAAACACATATTTAATGTGGGAAATGCGAACATGATCGCCAATGTTAAATTTGTACTTCTTCTTCCTCTTCGGTTGCAATTTCAGTTTGTCGACATACATATACTTCCACACTTTTGATTCGTTGTCTTTACGAATCTCGGCTGGAGCATATTTATTAGGAAGAGAACCATGAGGTCTATGGTTGTAATTGTACACCAAGTCTGGAAGAATGTCTAAGTAACGGTAAGTTTGATTATGTAGAAAATACCGATACATCATTCCCTTCAGAGTACGAATGACTCTTTCAGCAAAGTTGGCTTTGGTTTCATTCTTTGTGGTATAAGCATGAATTCCCTCTTTCTTCAAAAATGCTTTTACCCATCTGTTTTTAAATTCTGTTCCTTTATCAGACCTTAGAGTTCGCGGTCTTCGTCGTGTGTCATGAAAAATCCTTTGGAAAGCTTGTATGACGCTGGTATGTGATTTATTAGGTATTGGCTGTACCCAGACATATTTGGAAAACACATCAATGACAATGAGTAAAAAGCGTATGTCATCATTATAGGGAGCTATGTTTCCCATATCAGCCAAATCAATATCCCACATATCATCAATACCACGTGTAATGACACGTTGTCTTTTGAACCTGTATTTGACAGGTTGGAGTAAACTGAAAGCATCTTGATCCTGTAGCCATTTCTTCACTTGTGAATGTGTGACTGGTTGATTATGTTTTCGTAAGATGTGATACAGTTTGTAAGGACCAGCAAATGCTCCAGGCTGTCCAGGTTTGAAGTAAATATTGGTCAAGTAGTCTTTCCACGTCGACATGGTCACACCGAATGAAAACCACCTTCTCAACAGAACAGCTTTTATTTTATAACTCAACCAACATCACTTAACTAACATAGTAACTTAACTAACATGTATTTATAACTAACATGTATTTATAACTAACATGTATTTACAAATCAAGTATAGATACAATGGTATGAATCACTGGAGACCATTGGTCTTCAATGAACACTAACCAATGACTGAGTTCATCCAATGTAATAGCATCTACACCATATTTCTCACAACGTTGATTTGCATTATCTAACACTTTATCTAAATGAATGTAATATTTAGCTTCATTCCAATATGTATAAACACATGCAGCATGACAAGTATGTTCTGAACACTCTTCCTGTTGACAAGCAGGACAGACTAAATAGGCAAACTTTTTTACAGCGGATAACATTTCTTCACAATAAGCTTTTTGCACAATATATTGTCTCAGTGTCATATCCGCCATTATGCAGTCTTGTGAGTCTTGCAGCACAAGTCTGTCAGGTTTAGCAAGTTATGCTGCTCCGGCAATGTAGCACAAGTCTGTCAGGTTATGCTGCTCCGGCAATGCAAGTCTGTCAAATTCAGCAAGTTTTTTCCAGTTGCTGTTCACTTAACACACTTCTCCATGTTCACACGTCTGCACATAAAGTCTCACACAACAGTTCTAACAACTTTCCCATAATATTCTGACCAGGATATCCAGATGACACTTGTTTCACACCAGCTCCCCACCAATGATCATACGTTGCTTCAACTAAAGTTTTGTCTTTACATTCTTTCAACTTGTTGCGAAACAATACACACTGATTCCATTTGACTTGTAAAACATCTTGCATTTTACTTCTCTTTACTGTATGCCATAACGGACATGGCTTTATCCCTTTAGCAATACGTTTTGCTTCATATCCATTTCTGGATGACACAATGGCTGAAGCAATATCTTGACGGTGATGAAACACTGCTTTCTCATATTGATACAACGCTTCACTTGAGTTGAACACATGTCCATACTTTTCAAGTCGTGTTGGAAACATGTTTGAAAGAACGTCCTTATGACCGCTGAATAGCACAAGATTCTCCATGTTGACTTTGTTTCTGCTGTTTTATTCTGACATGTCGGTTTCTTCCTGTAATAAAATATCTTTTAATATAGTTGCTGCCTCTTCTATCATGTTCTTTCTTTGTTTACGTTGAAACCACTCACATAAAACTAAATTTGCTAGTAAGAAAAACATTGTTATCAATTCACTATGTTGTCATAAACATGATTAAAAGGTTCTCTTACCTGATAAAGCTGCTCGGTTTCCTCTTCTTCTTTACAACAATCTCTCAAATGATCCACTACGGTGAAATATACTTCCACATCAGTACGAGCAGAATAAAGTGCAGAATCAAAGTCAAAGTCAGGATCTTCTTCTATTCCAATTTTATAACATTCTCCAAGAAATCTTGAATGCAGTTCAATCACATCAAGACTATGATGTACAACATCCCAAAAAGCATCCAAATGATAAAGTTGATAGTCTGGAGTGCCATAGCAAGCAAGTTTAGCAATCATCAAGTCAGTATAAGCATTTTTAAAACATGCATCCATCTTGATTCAGTGTGTCTTGTGAGCTTTTTACTTTGCTTCACTGACTTTAAGTACTCCACACTTGCCGCAGAAGTTGTTTGGTTCACACAACTTGCAATTATACATGTGGCAGTGGCAATGATAATCTTCCACATATCCACAAGCACCGCAATAGTCACAGGTAAGTCCAAGTTGATTTTGCACGTTCATGTTCTCCAACTGAACTTCAGTCAGCCTTTTCTTGGATAGCTTTGACACCTTCATCCGACCATCCTTTTGCAGCTTGATGATTGTTTTCTTGTCATGACATTCCTCACATGGTGATAGGGCTGAGTTGATGTTGTCCATCTCCTGAAGCAGTGTCTCCCATTCACCATCATTCATGTTGATGTGATGTGTGTATTCTTTCCCTTCAAACCGTGACGTGCGCACAAAACTCACATAACGCATATCCAAGTATGAAATGACTTCAAGCCACTTCGTTTGCGTTAAGTATAGTTTGAAGCCAATGTTGCGTAAATTTTTCAAGCTCTGGCACACAATCTTCCACAAAGATGGTGAATAAGCACACCATCTCTCTCCACGTGTGATGCGTAGAAATGGTCCATATTCTCCATACTCCACAGTAATGGTTAAGTTTGCACTAATTTTAAAGCTGCTGCTGCGCTGCGCTGCTGCGCTACGCTGCGCTGCGTTGCTTGTCTTGTTCTCCATGGCTGCAACAATGTATTGATGATCCACTCCCTCCAACTGTCTGCTGAGAAATGACTTCACTCTGCTGAGTTCACTCCCTTTTATACCCAACTGGTGGCTGAGTCAAGCTTTTCAAACTTCTTGCAAACGTTTGAATTCACTTCAACTCGTCCATGGTTGAATCGAACAAGGTCTGATACATTCGTCGTCAATGGAACATCATCATCATAAAGTAAAATGATTCTTGCAGCTACAACTAACATGAGCTCCTCTGCCCAAATTGTATTCGCGTTGATAAATGCTGAATCAATGTCGTAAGTTGATATGATAAATGTTAAATCAATGTTATAAGTTGATAGTATATGTAGATCTTCACAGTCACGCAGAAACGAGTCGATGAAATCACTTGGAATAGTCTTTCCGACAGCTTCCCAATGCAGATGTAAATTCTTCACTTGCTGCATCCAATCCCATTCAAAAGTAGGAAGCTTTGAAAACACATAGTTAGTATAATTCACTTTGAAGACGTCGTCCATAGTCATACATCTGTCAAGAAGTAATGCTGACATTGTGAAGTCTTTTCTCGTCACACAATGTATTACTAGTTGACTAGTTGACATGTTTCACTCATGCTTTTATACTACTTCCATGTAATCAAAATATGGTGTGTAACTTTGTTCAAAAATTGCTGACTCAGCAGAATTTTACTTATGTATATGAATGTCTCACTTACAGTTGTACTGCTGAGTTCAGAATCGTCTGAAAGGGATAAAAATGCAAAAATCGCAATTTCGGGGGGGGGGGGGGGTCGGTCGACCCCAAAAAATGAAAAATGTTTAGAATCGTCTGAAACGTATAAATATGCAAAAATCACAATTTCGAGGGGGGGGGGTGGGTGGTCGACCGAAAAAAATGAAAAATGTTCAGAATCGTCTGAAACGGATAAATATGCAAAAATCACAATTTCGGGGGGGGGGGGGTGGTCGACCGAAAAAATGAAAAATGTTCAGAATCGTCTGAAACGGATAAATATGCAAAAATCACAATTTCGAGGGGGGGGGGGGTCGGTCGACCCAAAAAATGAAAAATGTTCAGAATCGTCTGAAACGGATAAATAGGCAAAAATCACAATTTCGAGGGGGGGGGGGTCGGTCGACCCAAAAAAATGAAAAATGTTCAGAATCGTCTGAAACGGATAAATATGCAAAAATCACAATTTCGAGGGGGGGGGGGGAGGTCATCACTTTTTAGTGTTGCCATGGTTACACTGATTGACAGGTGGAGTTCTGGAGTTCATGAGGATTGACTCGGCCAACACTATCAAACAACTTTCGCTCCAGACTTTCGCTCCAGACTTTCGCTCCAGACTTTCGCTCCAGACAGTATGACGTCATCATGACGTCATTATAACCTCATGGATGGCCGCGCCTATCCTAACGCTTATCGTCACTTCCGCTCCAGACACCACTTCCGCTCCAGACGCTATGACGTCACTTCCAGACATGATGACGTCACTTCCAGACAGTATGACGTCATAAAGTGCGGTAGAAACGGTGTTTTCCTACTACTCATCTGCTTCAGCCGTTCTGAACTGTGAGGTCCTCTAACGCGAAGTGAAGTTATTTACGCATACAGTTGTTTTATTGCGCTATAAAAAGATAAGAACCCACGGGGGGGGGAGGGATTTGGTGAGGGGGGGGAGGTGGGGGCAGGGTGCTGATTGGATAATACAGGCAAGAGGCATCTACTCGAAGAAGATGGGCAAACGACATGTTTTTAATTCCCGCGGACAAAAATAGAAAAATGTCTTATTTATTCATAATAAAGAAGAAAAGGTAGTAAAAAAGATAAATAAATAAGTAAATAAATAAACAAACGTCAGATAAGAGCCTATACCAGTTGTTCTTTATTATTATTTTTATTTCCGTTGGTTTATCATGAAGTGTTCAGATTTTGGGCGTTTTTGTCCTTGCTCCCTCCCTCCCCTAACCACCGATGTTGCATCTGACTTGCCCCCCCCCCACCACCTACCCCCTCGTCCCTCCCCACCCTCTTCCTCAGAGTGCGAATCATATGTTTACGCTAACACAACCACGGATTATAGTGAAGCAAAAATTTGTTACATTCATTTTGCTGTACTTCATAGTTTTACATGTCTTTTTTTAATTGGAAACATTCATAATCAGTTTATATTAAAAACAATCATTTATTTCAAATAGCGTTTTTCAAGAGTAGGGAAGAAACGAGAGTTCTGGACCAAAAATTGGCGCCAAAATGACGTCACAGGGTGGTCCAGAACTCTCATGAGAGTTCTGGACCAGATGGTAATTGAAAGAGCGCGCGCCTGTATGAATGACGTCATAATGAGGTCATCATGACATCATTAGTCACGTGACATGTCAATCATGTGTCACGTGTCATATGTCACGTGTCATGTGTCAATCATGTGTTATGTAACTCCCACCGTATATGAGGAATATTTTCCCGATCAATAACCTTCTGACCGGAATGGCTCAGTCGGTAGAGCATAGGACCCGTAAGCGGACCCATGATCTGAAGGTCAATGGATCGAACCCGCCCTCGGGCATCACTTTCATATCATGGGGACCCCCCCCCCTGGTGAAGAATCATATACCATGGGGACCCCCCCCCGGTGAAGAATCATATACCATGGGGACCCCCCCCCCCCCCTGGTGAACAATCATATACCATGGGACCCCCCCCCCCCTAGGATGTGATTCAACACTCCTATAAGAGCACATTGTCTGTGCACATATGCATCATTCATGCTCTGACTGCCGTTGGATACACAGGGGGAAAAAAAGTGAAAACAGTTGCTCTTACCTATTGTGTTGTGCTGTGCTGTTCAAGAACAAGTGAAGGATTGACTGGAATACACATAGGAGACGAAGTGAAACATTGACTATTCTTTGGAAAAAGGAAGTGAAACATTAGCTATTCATTGGAAAAGAGAAGTGAAAGATTTGGTTATTCTTTGGAAAAGGGAAGTGCAAGATTGGAAGACAAATTAACCAATGACTTGTGGTAAGTCATCTTTTTTTTTTTTTTTTTTTTTTTTTTTTTTTTTTGGTAACATTATGTTACATTATGTAACACAATGTGACACAATGTTACACTATGTTACATCATGTGACTCTTTGTTACATCACGTGACTATGTAACATCATATAGTTATATGACTATTGAATTGCTATATGAACATAATTAGTCAAACGTATGTATGTCATTATCAGATCGTTCAACAGAGAAGTCGTAATGGCTCACTGGTTAGAGCGAACGACTAGCAACCTAAGAGCCCCGGGTTCGGTTCCCGGCTGGGACAAAAAATTTTTTTTTGGTTATTTTTAGTTTTTGCTCATTTTTATGACTCTGTGACATTATGTGACAACATGTGACTGTGACATCATGTGACTATGTGACATTATGTGACTCTATGACTTTTAAAAATTTTTTTTTTATTATTATTATTATTATTATGATAATATTTAATTAGTCATATTTCAATGGTTTCCCCATTGCAATAACTACACATAGCATAAGTGCACTCGTACAGAGTGTGGTGGAAAACCGATTGATAATTTCAGAGTGCACTCGTACAGAGTGTGAGGGAAAACCGATCGATAATTTCAGAGTGCACTCGTACAGAGTGTGAGGGAAAACCGATCGATAATTTCAGAGTGCGCTCGTACAGAGTGAGGGAACGATCAATAAATTTGAGAAGGAATGGGATTTTCCCTACGTTAAGTCTAATGTTATGTTTTAAGTTATAGTAGTTGGAAAATGACACTTCTAAAACACATTTAACAAATGTAGTTTTTAACACCATATAATATATAAAATAAGTTTGAACATTTTAGCATGCTACTTATTTGAATGTTCTAAAGTTATAGTAGTGGGAAAATGGTGGTTCTAGATCAACTTTAACAAATTTAGTTTTTAACACCATATGATATATAAAATAAGTTTGAACATTTTAGCACGCTACTTATTTGAATATTCTAAAGTCATAGTAGTGGAAAAATGGTGGTTCTAGACCAATTTTAACAAATTTTGTTTTTTGACAAAATATGATGTATAAAATAAGTTTGAACATTTAACCATGGTGTAGTAGGGTAAAAATGGTGGTTCTAGACCAATTTTAACAAATTTTGTTTTTTGACAACATATGATGTATAAAATAAGTTTAAACATTTTACCATGGTGTAGTAGGGTAAAAATAAGGGTTCTAGACCAACTTTAACAAATTTTGTTTTTTGACAACATATGATGTATAAGATAAGTTTGAACATTTTACCATGGTGTAGTAAGGTAAAAATCAGGGTTCTAAACCAACTTTAACAAATTTAGTTTTTTACACGTTTCAGACGATTCTACCACTTGGTTGATCGGTTGATTGTTGGAAAATGAAAAGTAAAAATGTGGATAGTTATGTAGGAAAACTGCGCCCATTCAAAAGACGTGTTCGAATGGCAAGCCCATTTTAAAGACGTGTTCGAATGGTAAGCCCATTTTAAAGACGTGTTCGAATGGCAAGCCCATTCAAAACACGTGTTCGAATAATTTTTGAAAGATATTACGTCGTGGTATTGTTCAACAAATTGTTCAACATGTTCAACAGGTTCAACATGTTCAACATGTTCAACATGTTCAACTTGTTCAACATGTTCACCATGTTCAACATGTTCAACATGTTCAACATGTTCAACTTGTTCAACATGTTCAACATGTTCAACTTGTTCAACATGTTCAACATGTTCAACATGTTCAACATGTTCAACTTGTTCAACATGTTCAACATGTTCAACTTGTTCAACATGTTCAACATGTTCAACTTGTTCAACTTGTTCAACATGTTCAACATGTTCAACTTGTTCAACATGTTCAACATGTTCAACATGTTCAACATGTTCAACTTGTTCAACATGTTCAACATGTTCAACTTGTTCAACATGTTCAACATGTTCAACTTGTTCAACATGTTCAACATGTTCAACATGTTCAACTTGTTCAACATGTTCAACATGTTGTTGTTCAACATGTTGTTGAACATGTTGAACAAGTTGTACATAAAGCTATGTTTAAAGACTTTCTCATCATTTGAATAGTGTAGGTTGAACCGAAAGGATGTATAAATGCAACATTTGTTCGAAATCTTACAATTAGCTGCAAAGTCGCATATGGTAAAGTTATTTCTAAACATTTTAGGACATAGTGTGTCCAACCTCGAGTGTGACAGCTCCCTATAGAGCATAAAAGGTACCTACCCTCAGACATAACGCACATTCTGTATCAAGATACTGAAGAGTGAACATGTCTGCAGTGAGTGAACAACAACTACCATCTATGGCAATGCCTGCAGAAAATTCTATAGCAAAGCCTGAGACAATACCTACAGCAAAGTCTAAGGCAATGCCCATGGTAAAGTCTAATGCGAAGTCACGTCAGCAGCGTCAAAAGCGACCACATCTTAGAAAGATAAAAAGAGATGAGTTACCAGCTATGACGCCGCCGTGTAAAATGCGAAAAAATACGACAGAGCCTAATATGAAGCGAGAACCGGAGCGTAAAGCTGATACCACCATGAAGAAGATGCGTGTAGACGATTCACTGGTTATGATACCCATTAATGGAGAAACATATATTAAATTGGTGAATTATCAACAGAAAGTGATGGTTAACATTCGTAAATATATTACGAATCATGCATCTGGGAGGTTATATCCTACCAAGAAGGGAATTTTATTGTCATTGAAAGACTGGCACATGTTGAAGAAGCAAATGACGTCAGTGGATCTCATGCTTCAGAAAATGGATTTGTATAAATGCAGTGACTGTCAGAAGATGGTTGAGTAGACAGGGAGATGACTGTATACAGTTTTAACAGCATGACGAGCTTAATAAATGCTTTGATTTCATCACAGTGCAGAAGATTGGACCGAAGGTTTTGAAGCTTGACAAGAACTTAGCTTTGACTCATATGAACATGTACATTTGATATGTAGTTCAAATTAAATTGTCTTCATATGTAGACTATGAAATTAACATTATCTATGTTCATGTGAAGTCAGTTGTTATAAAATTTTAAGTTAAGTTCTTCTGCACATGTATTAACATAATATGTATTTGAAATAGTTTTGTTTTTATCATAATTGTACATAGTTGTAATGTTCAATAAAAACACATATGATGCTTTTCAACTTTTTATTTTTCTCATACAATACTTGGATATAATACATAATAAAACAATACTTGGATATAATACATAATAAAACAATACTTGGATATAATACCTAATAAAACAATACTTGAATATATTACATAATAATACAATTCTTGAATATAATACATAATAATACAAAATTAACTATAATACCCAATATATGATATATGGTTTAAGGGTCAATTAAAACCATGTCAGGAACCTTACGACTTTATATGTTGCAAAGCAAGACATATATTACACAGCGCTTAAGTTAATAAAATGTTACAACATTTATAAAGTCTTTATTATAAAGTTTAGTCAAATAAGTCTATTTTTCTGCATCTGTTTCACTCTGTTCACTGTCCATGCCACTTTCTTCGTCACTGCTACCATCCTCCTCCTCCTCCATATCTAGTAGCTCTTCAAAGAATGCGTTGTTTTTCCTTATAGCCGCCTTTAATGCCTTTGAATACTTATAATGTTTTTCATCAACAAAGTAATTAAAGTCCTCTAAAATCTTTTGATAATGTTTGCTTTGTTGTAGACGCTGGGTATAGGTGAACAGTCTCATAAACAGTTGTTTTAGTCCATGCTTATAAATGGGTCGAAGGTCATAACTTGCTATTTCACGCGCATCTTCAAGTCCTTGTTCTTCATATTCTGAAACCTTTTCTTGAAATATGTTATCATAGTCATCGTAGACGTCTTGAACCATATCATGCCAAACAGAGTCTATTTCTGACTCACTTTCAGAGTCTGTTTCTGACTCACTTTCAGAACTCCTGTCATCAGCATCCTCACCACACTGCTCCATATGTTTGAGCAAAGCTTCTTCGCTGTTGTACAATGCACCACATTCTGCACAAGCATGTGCATTCTTTTCAGCTATGTTGACGCTTTGACTTTCCATAGAAGACTCATCTAAAGTTTCCGTGAAAGGTAGTTTTACAGGGTTTTCCATATCCGATTCTTCATCCACTTCTGAAGCGTGAGCAACCTTTAAGTGTCTTTTAAGACTTTGCGGCCAATTGTAAGATTTCGAACAAATGTTGCATTTATACATCCTTTCGGTTCAACCTACACTATTCAAATGATGAGAAAGTCTTTAAACATAGCTTTATGTACAACTTGTTCAACATGTTCAACAACATGTTGAACAACAACATGTTGAACATGTTGAACAAGTTGAACATGTTGAACATGTTGAACATGTTGAACAAGTTGAACATGTTGAACATGTTGAACAAGTTGAACATGTTGAACATGTTGAACAAGTTGAACATGTTGAACATGTTGAACATGTTGAACATGTTGAACAAGTTGAACATGTTGAACAAGTTGAACATGTTGAACATGTTGAACATGTTGAACATGTTGAACAAGTTGAACATGTTGAACATGTTGAACAAGTTGAACATGTTGAACATGTTGAACATGTTGAACATGTTGAACAAGTTGAACATGTTGAACATGTTGAACAAGTTGAACATGTTGAACATGTTGAACATGTTGAACATGTTGAACATGTTGAACAAGTTGAACATGTTGAACATGTTGAACATGTTGAACCTGTTGAACATGTTGAACAATTTGTTGAACAATACCACGACGTAATATCTTTCAAAAATTATTCGAACACGTGTTTTGAATGGGCTTGCCATTCGAACACGTCTTTAAAATGGGCTTACCATTCGAACACGTCTTTAAAATGGGCTTGCCATTCGAACACGTCTTTTGAATGGGCGCAGTTTTCCTACATAACTATCCACATTTTTACTTTTCATTTTCCAACAATCAACCGATCAACCAAGTGGTAGAATCGTCTGAAACGTGTAAAAAACTAAATTTGTTAAAGTTGGTTTAGAACCCTGATTTTTACCTTACTACACCATGGTAAAATGTTCAAACTTATCTTATACATCATATGTTGTCAAAAAACAAAATTTGTTAAAGTTGGTCTAGAACCCTTATTTTTACCCTACTACACCATGGTAAAATGTTTAAACTTATTTTATACATCATATGTTGTCAAAAAACAAAATTTGTTAAAATTGGTCTAGAACCACCATTTTTACCCTACTACACCATGGTTAAATGTTCAAACTTATTTTATACATCATATTTTGTCAAAAAACAAAATTTGTTAAAATTGGTCTAGAACCACCATTTTTCCACTACTATGACTTTAGAATATTCAAATAAGTAGCGTGCTAAAATGTTCAAACTTATTTTATATATCATATGGTGTTAAAAACTAAATTTGTTAAAGTTGATCTAGAACCACCATTTTCCCACTACTATAACTTTAGAACATTCAAATAAGTAGCATGCTAAAATGTTCAAACTTATTTTATATATTATATGGTGCTAAAAACTACATTTGTTAAATGTGTTTTAGAAGTGTCATTTTCCAACTACTATAACTTAAAACATAACATTAGACTTAACGTAGGGAAAATCCCATTCCTTCTCAAATTTATTGATCGTTCCCTCACTCTGTACGAGCGCACTCTGAAATTATCGATCGGTTTTCCCTCACACTCTGTACGAGTGCACTCTGAAATTATCGATCGGTTTTCCCTCACACTCTGTACGAGTGCACTCTGAAATTATCAATCGGTTTTCCACCACACTCTGTACGAGTGCACTTATGCTATGTGTAGTTATTGCAATGGGGAAACCATTGAAATATGACTAATTAAATATTATCATAATAATAATAATAATAATAAAAAAAATTTTTTTAAAAGTCATAGAGTCACATAATGTCACATAGTCACATGATGTCACAGTCACATGTTGTCACATAATGTCACAGAGTCATAAAAATGAGCAAAAACTAAAAATAACCAAAAAAAATTTTTTTGTCCCAGCCGGGAACCGAACCCGGGGCTCTTAGGTTGCTAGTCGTTCGCTCTAACCAGTGAGCCATTACGACTTCTCTGTTGAACGATCTGATAATGACATACATACGTTTGACTAATTATGTTCATATAGCAATTCAATAGTCATATAACTATATGATGTTACATAGTCACGTGATGTAACAAAGAGTCACATGATGTAACATAGTGTAACATTGTGTCACATTGTGTTACATAATGTAACATAATGTTACCAAAAAAAAAAAAAAAAAAAAAAAAAAAAAAAAAGATGACTTACCACAAGTCATTGGTTAATTTGTCTTCCAATCTTGCACTTCCCTTTTCCAAAGAATAACCAAATCTTTCACTTCTCTTTTCCAATGAATAGCTAATGTTTCACTTCCTTTTTCCAAAGAATAGTCAATGTTTCACTTCGTCTCCTATGTGTATTCCAGTCAATCCTTCACTTGTTCTTGAACAGCACAGCACAACACAATAGGTAAGAGCAACTGTTTTCACTTTTTTTTCCCCCTGTGTATCCAACGGCAGTCAGAGCATGAATGATGCATATGTGCACAGACAATGTGCTCTTATAGGAGTGTTGAATCACATCCTAGGGGGGGGGGGTCCCATGGTATATGATTGTTCACCAGGGGGGGGGTCCCCATGGTATATGATTCTTCACCGGGGGGGGGTCCCCATGGTATATGATTCTTCACCAGGGGGGGGGGGGGTCCCCATGATATGAAAGTGATGCCCGAGGGCGGGTTCGATCCATTGACCTTCAGATCATGGGTCCGCTTACGGGTCCTATGCTCTACCGACTGAGCCATTCCGGTCAGAAGGTTATTGATCGGGAAAATATTCCTCATATACGGTGGGAGTTACATAACACATGATTGACACATGACACGTGACATATGACACGTGACACATGATTGACATGTCACGTGACTAATGATGTCATGATGACCTCATTATGACGTCATTCATACAGGCGCGCGCTCTTTCAATTACCATCTGGTCCAGAACTCTCATGAGAGTTCTGGACCACCCTGTGACGTCATTTTGGCGCCAATTTTTGGTCCAGAACTCTCGTTTCTTCCCTACTTTCAAGCCAACGGGCTCAAATCATTTGAGAGCGGTGAAGGCTGAGCACTTTGCCAAGGTCATGAACGTGTTTTCTTGCTTCGTTTCGTGTTTCATTTCCTGTTTTGTGTGTCCCTTTTGAGAAGCCTTTTCAAGATTGTTAGTGCTTGTAGATTGTGACTGTAGAGTTGAAGAACTTGAAATAAACAAGGAAAAAAAAAAAAAACCACAACAACAACTTAACACTTGTTAGTGCGTGTGTCTTTGTTTATTTTCTTTCGTGATATGCCACTCGAACTGACGTCACGGTGACGCATCAGGACATACAAAAGAACTTTCACATGCCAGTGACATTACACGTCGGAGAACGTCACTGTGACGTGGCATGACATGTCAGAGAACTCTCAACGTGACATGACATGTTGGAGGACGTCTGCCGGTGACATGACATGTCAGAGAAGCCATGCTGTCACGTGACATGTCGGAGGGCGTGTGGCGGTGACGTGGCATGACATGTCCACGGACGCTCTGCGCCATGTCGTATGACATGTCCGGAGACGTCCCATGTGTAGTGTTATTTTATTTATGAATGAAGAACTTAACGTGCTGACTCACTGTTTTGGCAACAAACACTTATGTTTGGTTTAATACGTCAACTGGAAATAATAACACAAAACAGCACATTATGTTATTATATATCAATCGTACCCAGCAATTGTCCAATCAGTGCTGAAAAGCTTTTATTATGCCGCTCTTCTTGTGATCCGTTTACATACGATTTCGAATTATTTGTGACGCCCCCTCCCCCCTTCACCACTGCTTTGTCCAACCTCACCCCCCTCCCCTGCCCCCCCCCCCCCCACCTCCCTCTACACCCATTGCATGTCGTCAAAATATTTTGATCAGTCGTTTTAATAAAAAGACACGCACTTGGTTTACAACATTTAATATATATAAATAAACCCAAAGTGTTAATAGAAATGCGTTAGCGCTGGTAGCTAGTTCAAGGGAACTTTTATTTTTGTGGACATCATTCATATCAAAATAGACGGTATATAAAGCATACTACTTCCGGTAGGAAATGCCACGTTAATAATTATTAGTTAGGGGTGGATTCCGTCAAAACCCTGGGTCCGCCAATCAATGGTAAGGGGGGGCGGAGATTGTGAGAGGAGGGCCGGGAGGGGGGTGTGGGGGCTGGCAGATATTACCAACTGACCAAATGGTAAGACGGGGTGGGGACTGTGAGAGGAGGGTAGAAGGGACAGAGGAGGGGCGGGAGGGATTGTGTAGGGGGTAGATATCACCGACGCCACCAAATGAAGCCCTCCCCCTTCCTACCCTAAAGACTGAGGCTTGCCTCCTTTAGGTAGAGACTGCGCACTCTTCTTCAGTTCATAGATCTGTAACTTAAAACCATAATATTATGCTACTCTGCGACAACGCGCTGTCTTCATCGTGTGAGTGAGTGTAAGGGTGAAAGCGTGAGTGAAAGACTGTCTCTATCGTGTGAGTGTGTGTGTGAGTGAGTGTGAGGGTTAAAGCGTGAGTGAAAGACTGTCTCTATCGTGTGAGTGTGTGTGTGTGTGAGGGTGAAAGCATGAGTGAAAGACTGTGTCTATTGTGCGTGTGTGTGAGTGTGACGGTGAAGGCATGAGTAAAAGACTGTCTCCATCCTGTGAGTGTGAGGGTGAAAATGTGCGTGAAAGACTGTCTCTATCGTGTGAGTGTGTGCATGTGAGTGAGTGTGAGGGTGAAAGCATGAGAGATAGACTGTCTCCATACTGTGAGTGTGTGAGTGTGAGGGTAAAAACGTGAGTGAAAGACTGTCTCCATCCAGTGAGTGTGTGAGTGTGAGGGTGAAAACGTGAGTGAAAGACTGTCTCCATCCTGTGAGTGTGTGAGTGTGAGGGTGAAAGCATGAGTGAAAGACTGTCTCCATCCTGTGAGTGTGTGAGTTTGAGGGTGAAAGCATGAGTGAAAGACTGTCTCCATCCTGTGAGTGTGTGAGTGTCAGGGTGAAAGCGCAAGTGAAAGACTGTATCCATCCTGTGAGTGTGTGTGTGAGGGTGAAAACGTGAGTGAAAGACTGTTTCATCCTGTGAGTGTGTGAGTGTTCGGTCGAAGGCATGAGTGAAAGATTGTCTCTTTCGTGTGAGTGTGTGAATGTGAGGGTGAAAGCGTGAGTGACAGACTGTCTCCATCCTGTGAGCGTGTGAGTGCGAGGGTGAAAGCGTGAGTGAAAGATTGTCTCCATCGTGTGAGTGTGTGAGTGCGAGGGTGAAAGCATGAGTGAAAGAATGTCTTGTCATCATGTCAAAGGCAGGTAAGCAAAGAAAAGAGCTTCTTTAATGTATATGGGGGAACAACAATGATAAACTCGAATTCATAATCATAATAGCGACACAATGTGCTCTTGTATGTGTTGTGTGTACAAAAGTGTAAAAATTACTGAAAACACCCATTTCAGCCAAATTATATTATATGAGTGTAGGCACAGCCAGAACATACGCTAACGCAATCAGAGAACTAAAACTAGAGCAACACTTATATTAAGAAAATTGTGCCAGTATTTTTTGGCTTTTCCCTTTTTGTTGGGCGCCGGATTCCGATAGAACCCCCCACCCCCTCCTCCTCTCCCCCTCACCACCGGGTTGTTCTACAGCAGCCAACCTCTTCGGCGGTTCGGACTGCTGTGCACAATACCTTTTTACTCCAACGGGGATTCCGCAAAAAAATAACACTCATTAAGCTCAAAATACTTTTTTAAAATATTCATCTTCTCTGTGTTTATACATAACAGGTAGATCTCATCAGAGGTCAGCTGTTTTATAACAACGCCCACCCCTCTCACATTTGGGAAAACGTACAGCACTGCATGACAATAACCCCTCTTTTTACACGACATTGGCAATCCGCGCGGACCGCGTCTTACCACAAAATAACACGCATAGTAAACCATAGAATATCAAATGCCCTGCCTCTCCTCCCCCCCCCCCCCACCCCACCCCCCTCCGCCCTGGAAGTGGACACGTGTGCTTTGCATATAAGGGACGTTCCTATATAATATCGGCAATTCCGTGAATTGTCATTCTGAATAGTCTGTTCACCTGGTCATTTCTATTGTAAAAATAATCCCAGGCTGTGGTAAGAGCGACTTGAAAAAAAAAAAAAAAAAAAAAACGGAATTCATATAAAATATTATGCGTTTTTTTTTTTTTTTTTTTTTGTTTTTGTGTTTTTATATCTCATATTATATCTTGGGTCAACCTGTGTGTTTGAATGTGTGCGAAATTAAATTTCCTGTCTATTTTTAAGTTAAAACAAGTATTGCACATTTTTTGAGTTCCTTATGTTAATCGCCTTGAACGAGTCACCAGGAATGGTTTTAAGACAATAATTCTTTTGGCTGTGTCCCCAATGTCATTATGATGTGTCTGTGTGTGTGTGTGGGGGGGGGGGGGGGAGGAGGAGGGTGTTGGGGTAACCTCCCGGAGAGGGTGGGGAAAATTGCTTGTTTTAAATTTTAATATAAATTTTAATCGCCTTGCATCAATTTTTATATACAACTGACTTTAAATACAACGAAACCTTCTACATTTAATTTTTTTAGAGACTGATAGACAGACATCAGAGATGAAAGAGACGTCAGATAGACGCCAGGACACGAAATAGACATATGACAGACCCCGGTGTTACGTGCAAACAAGCCCTCCTCAATTTAAAACCACCCCCTTCTCTATGCAAGTCTTATGCTGGATTGTAATCCGCAAAGGGGTAAGTGGGCCTTGTATGCACGGACTTGTGCAAACAAATATTTGCGAGAATATTAGAAGACAGAGTATAAGATCAGAAAGTTACACACAACATTTCTGCTGAAGTTTGACCTATATAAGTTGAAGTTTAACCCTTTTAAGTTGAAAAAAAAACAAAAAAAAAAAACACAGGAGATGAATCTTATCCCCCATTACTACATCTGACTGCTCGTACGCAAAACCTGAGAAAAGCAGGTTCAAGGTCGCCAAAATGCCGCGGTAGAATGGGATAAGTATTCAATCTTAATTCCTGCTAATCCGAAGAACTGGCATCTGCCGAAGGAAAATGGGATTGCAAAACCAGAGAAGTGTTGCAATGAATCCACATCCTAGATTAAAAAATGAGTAAATAATTAATTTCTAAAGTGTGAATTTGCAATATTTGCAAAGTAATGACATCGCTGGAATTGATAAATAGTGATGCTGGAATTGGTAAATAGTGGTGGAAAAAGTGATCTGGTCATTTCTATTGTAAAAACAATCCCAGGCTGTGGTAATAGCGACTTGAAAAAAAAAAAAAAACAAAAAAAAAACATCAGAATTCATATAAAATATTATGCATTTTTTTGTGTATTTATATATCATTTTATATCTTGGGTCTGTGTGTTTGAATGTGTACGAAATCAAGTTTTCTGTCTATTTTCTACATTAAAAGAAGTATTGCGCATGTGTTAAGTTCCTTATGTTAATCGCTTTGGACGAGTAACCAGGACTGGTTATACAACAATAAGTCTTTTGATTGTATCACCATTGTCATTCTAATGTGTGTGTGTGTGTGTGTGTGTGTGTGTGTGTGTGTGTGTGTGTGTGTGTGTGTGTGTGTGTGTGTGTGTGTGTGTGTGTGTGTGTGTGTGTGTGTGTGTGTGTGTGTGTGTGTGTGTGTGTGGCGGGGGTGGGGGAGGAGGGGGCGGAGAGGGTGGGGAAAATTGCTTGTTTTAATTTTTAATATAATTTTTAAATTTTTATATACAACTGACTTTAAATACAACGAAACCTTCTACATTTAATTTTTTTAGAGACTGATAGAAAGACCTCAGAGATGAAAGAGACGTCAGATAGACGCCAGGACACGAAATAGACATATGACAGACCCCGGTGTTACGTGCAAACAAGCCCTCCTCAATTTAAAACCACCCCCTTCTCTATGCAAGTCTTATGCTGGATTGTAATCCGCAAAGGGGTAAGTGGGGCTTTGTATGCACGCACTTGTGTAAACAAATATTTGCGAGAATATTAGAAGACAGAGTATAAGATCAGAAAGTTACACACAACATTTCTGCTGAAGTTTGACCTATATAAGTTGAAGTTTAACCCTTTTAAGTTGAAAAAAAAAACACACACACACAGGAGATGAATCTTATCCCCCATTACTACATCTGACTGCTCGTGCGCAAAGCCTGAGAAAAGCAGGTTCAAGGTCGCCAAAATGCCGCGGT